>JAHTLZ010000016.1:25989065-26010946 GCA_023846285.1 Phrynocephalus versicolor | reverse complement strand
TCTCTCTCTCTCTCTCTCTCTCTCTCTCTCTCTCTCTCTCTCTCTCTGTGTGTGTGCGTGTGTGAAATGCCGCTCTGGAGAGCAAGAGTTAAATCATCAGCAGCAAAGCAACTGGAAAGCTAAGATGTTAGTTGAAACTGACAAATCCAGTGCTCTGTAAGCAACAAACAAATGGCATGAAAGAGCGGCAGTCAGAAGTCAGCCTCAAAAAATAAGCTCCACTCCCCCACTGTATTACGGCTGCTTACCCCTATTCTGTTGTGACTCCAGAAAGAAGAGGGAATACACTCATGCAAAGCGGCCAACTCTCCAAAGGAAAACTTAGGGAGAAAATAACAGGAGGGGAATGCAGAGGAAGCACAAAGGGGGCGGAGGCTGTCCTGACATGTTTGTACAGTGATCTGTTCACCTAGCTGTGAGTTTGACTTCAGGGTGTGGCGCTGCAGATACGCAAGAACACCCATGCTGGGAAGTCACACATTTGAATTGCAACCAACAGGATAATGCTGACACTAGAGCTTTTGGTGGCCTCAGTTATCCACTCTTCTGTCCACATCGGTATTTGCAAGAATAGGAGAGGCTCAGCATTTTGCGAAGGTGCAACAGAGGTTTTGTTGAATATCCCAGTGCAATGTGGTTGCCTAGCTTTCCTCACTGATAGACCTACTAAATGTTTGCTAAGATCATGAACAGCTCTCTCCCAATCTCTAGAGTAGGAGTGGAGACCCTTTTGCCTTCCATATGTTTTGGACCACAACTCCCACAGTCCTTTATCACTGACAACATAGGCTCGGAATTCTGGGAGTTACTATCTAAAACAGTGGTTTTCAACCTGTGGTTCCCTAGATGTTCCTGGACTGTAACTCCCAGACGCCTCCACCACTTGCTGTGCCGGGAGGGGTTTCTGGGAATTGCAGTCCAGGAACATCTGGGGACCCACAGGTTGAGAACCAGTGATCTAAAACATCTGGAGGGCCGAAGGTTCCCCACCGCTACTCTAGAACCTCTGGGGCCAAGAGCCATTGCTATTCCTAACACATCTCTTCACTGTGTCATCAATAGAGATGGGCACGAATAAAAAAAATGGTGTTTCATTTGTTGTTTGTCGTTTAGGGGTCTGTTTCGGTTCGTTTCCATTTTTCGCGAATTTCTGCAAAAAGATTGTTTTCATTTTTGTTCGTTTCGTTACCATTTCATTACCATTTATTTCAATTTTTTGTGATTTTTTTAGCATTTAAAGCAGATCACTTGTATTGTCGTAACGAAAACGAAAGCATGACAAAATTTCCAGTGTTTCTGTTCGTTTCGTTTCATTTTAGAGACAAAATTCGTTTGCCGTTTTGTTATGTAACGAAACAAAAAAACAAAAACAGAAACAAAAATTGTTCGTTTCGTGCCCATCTCTAGTCATCAAGCTTGCACTCTTCAAGACCAGCACTGAATTTTATTTTATTTGTTTATTTTATTTTAGAGTATTTTTACCCCGCCTTTCTCCTTGGAAAAGGACCCAAGGCGGCTTACATTAATGAGAGATAATATACAGTCCAGTACAATTAAGACATGTTCAAGTATTTGAGAACAAGGAATTGAGGGACATCTTACAGCTTTAATAAACAACATTACATTAAAGCTACAAGGTTACAGTGGTCCCCTGCCCTTTCGCGGTTCATATACTGAGGTCCCGCTATATTGTGAGACCACAGTATATGAAAAAAGGCCTCCTAGGTTAAGGGGGGAAAGTCCTGTTTCAAGCCTCCCATACTTACCCCATGACTGGAGGTGCCCCGAACAGGCCTGTGAGGGCCTTCTGGAGGCCCCAAAAGGGCCTACCTGTGAACCGGAAGTGACTTCCGCATCACTGAAAATCATTTCTGAGGCCTCCAAGAGCCTTTCTAGGCTTGACGGAGGCCTCAGAAATAATTTCCGGTTTACTGGAAGTCACTTCCGGTGCACAGGGGAGCCCTTTGGGGGCCTCCAGAAGGCCCGGGAAGGCTCTCACAGGCCCATTCGGGGCAGCACCAGGCTGGGGGTAAGTGCAAGGGCCCCCAGCTAGCCCCCCCCCGGGCCTAACTCTACCTGCATCAGCATATCACTAATTTTCAATTATTGCGGGTCAGGTCAGGTCCCTAACACCAGCGATAGGCGGGGGATCGCTGTATAAGTAGTCATAAACACAAAGTCTATGTGAACCCATAGATTCATATAAAATACACATGGTAGTCCATCATTCAGGGAAAGCTTGCCTGAAAAGAAAGGTCTTTGCCTGTTTCCGGAAAGACAACAGAGATGAGGCCGTCCTAGCCTCTAGTGGGAGGGAGTTCCAGAGTCTGGGTGCAGCATTTGAGAAGGCCTTTTCATGGGTTCCCACAATATGTATCTGTGAGGATGGTGGGATGGAGGGAAGGGCCTCTCCTGATGACCTTAACACCCGAGTCAGTTCATACTGTGAGATTCGAACTGTGAGATTCGATCTTTGAGATTTATTCTTGCCAGAAGCACTTCCCATCCAAGTAAATATATGTTAGGAGAATGGATATTCAAGGACCAACTGACTGACCAACAAATAAAGAAATAGATCCCTAGCACATAAAAACAACAACAACAATGCCTTTATTGTCAAAGTACAACATGTGTATAGTGAAATTGGTTATCCTCCCTCCCTACTAATAACCACTCAGTCTTATGACACCCTGTGTACCTGTCGCACAACGCAACAATCCCACAAGTTTACCGTCCTATATTGTCTTTAAATTATTTTCAATTCAATAGTTTGACAGCCCACGGATAGAAACTATTTTTCAGCCTGTTGGTACGGCTGGCTATACATCAATATCTCCTGCCCGATGGTAGAAGTGCTGACCAGTGTGTGAATTACCCCTGAGAAGTTTCCTCACTCTCCTAAGGCAGTGATCCCTAGCAATGTCATCTAGTGCACTCAGGGGACAGCCTGTGATATTTTGTGCTGTGCTTACCAACCTCTTTCTGTCTGCAGCTGTCAGGACAGCATAACAATATGAGGGGACACTTTCTATTGTGTTACGGTAAAAAGAGGTCATCAGTTGTTCCACTTTGTTCTTTCGCAAGACCCCAAGGAAATGGAGTCTCTACTGGTCCTTCCTGACCAGAGTCGTAGCCAGGACTCCTCTCCTTCCAGGTGTCCCCAGATTACTACGCCCGGGGCAGATGTACCCTCCCCCCCCCCCGATACGCCCCTGTTCCTGGCCACTTGGGTTCTGTTGATTTTCCAGATGAGGTCTTCACTAAGGTAAACGCCCAGGAATTTAAAGGAGAAAACTCTTTCTACACAGCCCCCCTTCATAATGAATTTCAGGACAGTAAAGATTAACATGTGTTCATATTCGGACACAGTCATATTGCTACTAGAGATGGGCACGAAACACCAAAATGGTGTCTTGTTTCAGTTTTCATTTTGTTTTGTTGTTTGGCTTTGTTTCGATTGGAATGAAAGGAATTTCTTTTTTGTCAAAATAAATAAATAATAAATGAAAACAAAACGGAATGGAATGAAAATTTCCATTTCATTTTGTTTCATTTTTTTAAAGGACACTTCATTTCTCATTTTGTTCTGTAACAAAATGAAAAATGAAAAACAAAATGAAAAAAATATTTGGTTACCTACCCATCTCTAATTGCTACAACTGGCTCATAGCACCCCAACCCTTAGTAATGCACATTTTCCTACAAACTGGAAAAGCATGAGCAGACATGGAAGATATTTGTTATTGAGAATATGTCTGAGGCAAGACTAAGATCAGAGGTTACGTCTTTCCAAGCCATTAGCAAATAAAAAGGAACTTGCTTTATTTGTGAAGGATCTGGTGCAAACAACACACATTGAACACTAAAGCACTTTGGTCCAAAGAGCCAAGATAAAAACCTCAATAACCATTGTAACTTATCTGCCTATCTACATTTTTTGCAAAAGCAGCACACTCACTCTAAGTCATTCCAGTTTTAAAGAAACAAGAGAGCCAAAACTAGAGGCCTTATTTTCAAAACTTCAAGACTGAACATCTTTCTAGTCACTACAGCTCACCATTTGCCCCTGTTCAATCTTGGGAGAATGCAGACATATTAAGGGATGCTCACTAAAATTCTTCGTGGTTAATCTGAGAAACAGAAAGAAGCAAAGGATAGAGTGGTGTGTAACTATTAAAATATGGAGTAATCCCTCCTCAGCCATCAGGTGATTGTAGTTATTATTGTTTTGCTTTGTTTGAGGGGAGGCTTATGCTTCACCTCCTCAAAAATGTATCTGCTATGTTGTCATTTTTCTTCCAATTTACAATGGTCTAATGAATTACTGACCTCCAAAAATCATGATAATTTGCATATGTTTTATATATGCCATTTTATCTCTATAGATCTACATTTAGAAATTATTTATTTAAAGGATTTCCGGTTTATTTAAATAGATAATTTCTAAATGTGGATCTATAGAGATAAATTAGTCTATATAAAATATGGGAGGATTATGACCAGATGACCTATATGCCTACTCAGTTTGCTGCCCACATGCTCACCATCAAGGTCGCTACTCTCCCTTCCCATAATTCTTGATCATTAAACTAACTTTGGACTAGAGAAGGATTTAACAGAGGATGTATTCAAATAGAGCAGTATTGGCAAACCTGTGGCACAGGTGCCAAAAGTGGCACTCAGAGCCCTTTCTGTGCACACCCGACATCACCTCTTTACAGCCACCTGTATTTGGGTTAAATTGCTGTATTGGTGCTTTGTGGAAAATTAGTGGGTTCCAAATTGCACTCGGTCTCTAAAAGGTTCGCCATCACTGAGATAGAGAATAGTCCTCTGTAAAGCAGACACACAGTCACCTACAGGTGGCATTGGACAATTCACTGTTTCTCCACCTAATCTCCACTCACCCACCCAGTGTTACTGTGATACTGAAGCAATGGTTTGTGCTCCTAGGTGGAACCTAAGGTTGCACACAAACAAAAGGCTCCTAGTAAAAAGCAAAGATGCTATTGGGAAAGCTAGGCTAGTCTGCACTGTCAAATTCCTTCACCCAATGCTATCCTACAACAGAGGAGAAAGACAAAACTGTCTTGAGTGTGTTGACTAATTCAGCAGACATTTAATAATTACATCTCAATGTGCTGGTGCCAAACTCAAACTACTGGATGGAAACACCTACAGATACTTTGCACCAATACTATAGGGTTCACCCTAGGCTTTCACAACCACACTCTGTGCCTTCAAACATAAATTTCATTAAGGCAAGTGACATTAAGGAAACCATCCGGAAGTCAGTTCAGTGGGGCTGATAGGTATGCATGTACATTCGGGGATAGGATGGGTAAGTCCTAATGTGTTCACTGGACTATTTCCCCCCCAGTATACAGTTTCAAGGATTACCATCTGAAAAATACAACACATTATTTGCTCATTTATAATAGTCCATATTGTGTTTTTATTAGATAAGATTTTCTGAGATTCGTTTAGTTCTGTAATTCTTGCTGCTTTGTGGACTCACAAAGGACTCAGCTATGGTGATCCAGTTTTGATAAACCAATACAAGCCAAAACTATTCTTAAACATCAGAGTTATTGCAGTAGCATTGATCCACTTCCCCAGCAGTGTTGCCACCAGTAGAATGAATAGCAGTGAGGGCTCACTCATGAAGGGCCATTTATTATTATGTCGTTGGGTTTATTGGCTTTGCAGAACAATCTTCCATGACTATTATCTGTAGTGCAGCAGTCACTGAGAATACTATCAAGATAACAGCTCCTTGTTCTGCCCTTACTCTAAAACATACTTTCAGTTTTGTCTGGAAGTTGTTGCTTTAAAACCCAAAGAAATGCCCATTCAGCATGTCTGAGTCTGAGAAGCTTGAATTTCATTTATGCGGGTGATGGTCAAAAAATAATACTGTAATGACATTCAAGATTATCATTGGAGGGATGTGACAATATACAGAATAGCAAAGTACTTGAGACATGGCTGCCTATACTAGAAAATCTTGCAAACCAACCCCAGTGCTAAAACTGTGTCCTAATTTTGGGGAGGCACTAACACAAAAGCGATTTCATTATTTGCAGTGGCAACTATCCAGAACAGTTCACCATGTTTTCTACAGGTAACTGTAGCTGAAACCATTTTGATGCTATGTTTCAATATGTTGACAAAATAAATAACCCATTCAGATTATTAGCACAGAAACAAAAACAGGTGTAATCCGTCCTCCAGTGAAGCTTGTATTAACAATTTCTTTCAAATCATTACTGGCTTCAGATTTGATTTTGAAACCTGGAACAATGGGGCAAGTTTTCAGATATTTATAAACAATATAACTCCTATCCAAGTGCTACGCTTACGGCACCCATGGTGTAACAATGTGGACTACTGCTTACATAATGGCAAGGAAGACAAACTTGCACTCAGAAAGACACATATTGTACAGTGTATTTTAATTTTGCTTTCCCAGAGAGAACTCTCCCTGGCCTCTAAATATGGTCTGGTGTGCAATATTTAATTGCTCTAGAAGTACTTGTAGGAGTAGAAGTGATAAAGCATATGCAAGAAACATGACTCTCCGTACGGGTAACCTCTTAACAGCTTAAGCCAGAATATTTAGAGGACAGTATACTACATGCAGCTATATGATCAATCCACTCACATCCATTCCTGTACTTGTCCATCAAGCCAACTGTTTCACAATAGTAGCTTTATGGTGGCCTTTGGCTTCATGAGGTAGCCCAGCAATATAATCCGAAATATCACAAAAGGGGGGAATTCCTGCAAAATTACTGCATGAACAATGAGATCTAGTGCTTCTTTTCTGCTACTAAAACCTGTTCAAGAGAGTTGTAGGACCGTCCAGAACAGCATGGAAAATGGGAAATCAGAGACCATGGCCCCTTCTCCTCTTAGGTGAGCAGAAGCATTCTCTAGATAAAAGCCATTCTTCAGCCAAAACAGCAGTAGATTTCTTGCTAATGATATTAGTTGGTGATCCAAGCTGGCCCCTAGTTGCAGAAGATTGGTGACCATTGTGGGTAGAGATGGGCACGACTAGGGAAAATGACGTTTTCGAGTTGTCGTGTGTCGGAGGCAGCCCGTGTCGGCTCGTTTCCGTTTTTTGCGAAACTTCGCAAAAATTAGTCGGTTCATTTTTTCGTTTTTGTTATACTGTTTTTTTTTTGGGGGGGTAGCGGGCTCCTGGAGGCACCTCTGTGGGGTGGATGCCTCCTCTGGCCCGCTATAATGGGAAAGTGGGCTCCTGGAGGCACCCGTGGGTGCCTCCTATCCTCACCCACTAGGAAGGGGCAGCAGCAGGCTCCAAGAGACCCCTCAACATGGGGGTCTCCCCTCCTCACCTGCTGCTGCAAAATGGCATGCATAACCATATGGATATGCATACCATTTGCAGACAGTGAGACCACCTGGTCCATTGGTACGACCCTCCGAGGACTGGGTCGCACCTGCCATGTCCCACAAAGAAGGGAATCGTACTTGCGTGTAGTGCAATGCAAGTACATCTGGCTATGGGCTAAGGTGGGTTTAGTGCAAGGGCTAGGGTTAGGCTAATGACGGATAAGGTTACGGTGGGCTATTGGGTTGCACCTCTGGGTGCCTCTCTGACCCACTAAGAAGACAGTCTGTGACATATGGGTAAGGAGTCAAGGATTAGGGTTAGGGGGTTAGGGGGTTAGGGCATGTTTTAGGGGGCTTTTTGGCACATCCCAGAAGTCTCCATGGCCAAGTGGCCATGCGATTGGTGAGATGGCTCCAAAAATTTGCATGGTCGTCCCCTCCCACATGGCTGGCCAGGCCACTGGGCCAGCCCATCATTGTGCACTGTGCAGGTGTAAATAAAATAAAATCAAATCAAATCAATGGAGGACAGAGAAGGAGAGGAGAGACATTTTGTTGCAAGAAAAAACCCACTGCTACTGTAAAAAATCTGGAAGTTTATAAATTTCCGCGTGTTTCTGTTGTGCTTGTGTGTTTTTGGACCACGATTTCAAAAACAATATTGCGTTCGCCACCCCATTTTGGATCCCCCGCCCGCACCGCATGGCATGGCGAGTCCGGCTGCCCAGGACGGGGGGGAGGCGGGACCCCCCCTCCAGACCAGAAACCCCCCCTCCGGTAGGTGCCCTGAGGCATGGCAGGCATTTTCCGCCTGCTTTTTGGCCCGGGACTGGGTGGGGGGAGACGGGAGAGTTTAAAAGTTTTTTCCTGTGCCGCCCGTGCCGCTTGCTTGCGCTTTGGCGGCCGGCGGCGAGACTGGGCTTTTTGCTGGCTGCGAGCCTGCGGCGAGTCCCACCAGACCAGAGCATCCCAGGACGGAGGGGGGAGGCCGGGACCCCCCCTCCAGACCAGAAACCTCCCCTCCGGTGGGTGCCCTGCGCCCTTAGTCAAGCGGGCATTTTTCCGCCTGCTTTTTGGCCCGGGAATGGGTGGGGGGAGAGTTTAAAAGTTTTTTCCTATGCGCCGTCCGTGCTGCTTGCGTTTGCGGCGGCCGTCGGTGAGACTGGGCTTTTTGTGAGCCTGCGGCGAGTCCCACCAAACCAGAGCATCCCAGGACGGAGGGGGGGGGAGGCCGGGACCCCCCCTCCAGAAACAACCCCCCCCTCCGGTAGGTGCCCTGAGGCATGGCAGGCATTTTTCCGCCTGCTTTTTGGCCCGGGAATGGGTGGGGGAGAGTTTAAAAGTTTTTCCCTGTGCCGTCCGTGCCGCTTGAGCCGGCGGCGAGACTCGTGCCGTGCGGCTTGTTGCTGCTGCCTGCGGCGAGTCCCACGCCACGCCAGAGCAGCCCAGGACGGAGGGGGGGGGGAGGCCGGGGACCTCCAGAAACCACCCCTCTGGTAGGTGCCCTGAGGCACGGCAGGCATATTTCCGCCTGCTTTTTGGCCGGGAACCGGGTTTTTTAACTTTAAAAAAAAAATTCTGTGCCGCGTGGCATCGCGCGATCGCGCGATGCAAGTAACGAGCACGACAAATCAGAGCAAAATTGTTCGTTCGTCGGTTCGAGCTCGAAGTCTGGCGGAGTAATTCCCGTTACCGTTTCCGTAGAGTAACGGAACCGAGTAACGGAAACGGAAACGGGAATACCGCTAAGTCGTGCCCATCTCTAATTGTGGGTGGCCAGGGCCGGCGCGTTCATTAAGGCGAACTAGGCAGTTGCCTAGGGCGCCAAAATGGACAGAGGGTGCTGGCCAGCTTGCTGACCCCCACCACCACCCCGCCGCTAGCCACCACCGTCCGTCCCCCCGCCGCCCATCGCCGCCCGCCCGCCGCCCCCTCACCCCTCGCCACCCACACCCATGCCCGTCGCCGTCCCCCGCCATCTGTTACCCCCCTGCCCCCCTGTCCCCCACCGCCGCCGTCCCGCGCCCGCCCCACCCCTGCCCTGCCCCACCCACCCCACCCCTCGCCTAGGGTGCAAAAAAACCTAGCGCCGGCCCTGTGGGTGGCTGGGCAAGGGTGGCTAAAAGAAGGGAAGACAAATATTGTTGTAGGCCATATCAAGTAATTCAGGTTGCTTCTCCGCCCCCTTCCATCCTTTACAACCACAATTCAGTACAACTTTATATATATATTTGAGCTGAATCCTGTTCAGCTCATAGTAGTCCAGTAGGATTCCATGTCACATCCTACTGGAGACATGGTCTTTCCCCAGACACACTTTTGTGGTAACAAGGAGGATGGGAAAGGTGACCCATTTGCCTTAATGAATCAGACTCCAATGCTCATAATCAATTGCCAAGTTAATAAATTAGGCTTCGGTTATTTGAAATAAATCCTTTTGATTTTAGGTTTATTTCTAAGAAACATACAGACTAAGTGTTTGGCATGTTATTCCACACCAAATGCAAAGAACATGATTACATATTGTACTCTAAAGCATTTCTTTCCTTTATTTATGAAATTATATATATGCAAATAGCTTTAAAGATTTTATAAAAAAGGGCGAAATCTAACTGATGCATGGAGAATGAAACAAGATGAAAGAGGTCAGCTAACATATCCCCTTGATGTGAAAAAGAACTCAATTATTGAACTTGTCCACTTCCTGATATTTCTCGATACTAGCCACAATGCTGCATTCACACCATGGGTGAACAATCTGCTATGAATTTCCCTAGAACATGACATCTGCAAAAAAGGTGTACAGTTTCTCCACACTTCCTAGAGTTATTATCACATATATGACAAGAGATCGTGAATATAAATCACAAGAAAGAGTAATTTTTAATATAAGCCTCTAATTCAGTACTTTGTAATCCAGTATCTAGATTGAATTACATGATTTTTCAATATTAGTATTTGAAGTAAGAGGAAATACAGGAAAAATAAGCACCTGGTTTGACAAAATAAAAATAAATAATGATACTAGAAGATTGCCAACAAATGTTATTTAATGAGTCAGAATCTCTGGGGAAAACTTATTTAATCAAACTGCCATTATTAACTTATAAAAACAGAGATCTTTGCCTTTAATTCACCCTTAATTTAAAAAACCTAAAAATGGCAACCTGGAGAAATAAAATATCACAAAATATTCATTTTATAATATAAAACTCTCACTCCCAAAGGTTTGAGTAGAGAATAGAACTAGAAAACAAACATAAAATATCTATTAAAATTACAATTAAATCACAAATTTAAATATTAAGCAAATGTAAGTGCTTATCTTTTCAGATAATAATCTTTGTTTAACCTCCATGTATAAAAAAAGGTATTTTATTCCTGCAGATTCAGAACTATTTGTAGTTGTTGCACAAATATATACAGTGTCAACATTCCTTAGCATTATCACCTCAGTAATTGTAAAACATTTTTCCAGATTTTAGCCTTGTAATGGTTCCTCTGACCACAACAAACCTAAGAACAGCAGCTAGGGACAAAAAGTGGCCAAGAAATCTATAGCCAATGGTTTTTTGGGGGGTGGGGTTCCAGTTTTTCATTCAATGTCACATAATGGGACAAAAAAAACTGTCAATGTCTCTCTCTATGTATCCATCATTCATTCCTTCCATGCATCCATCCAGAGAGAAGTTTCCTCCTGACAATTAATTCCAGTCATTTGTAAGCCACCATTTGTCCATAGACATGTGTCCATGCTCATGGGGATGGCATGACAAAATACACAAGCACACGGAACACCGCAACCTTCCCACCGAAATGGTACCTATTTATTTAGCATTTTAATGTGCTTTCAGACTGCTAGATTGGCAAGAACTGGGACAATCAATGGTAGCGCATCCCATCATGTGGATTCGCACTGCCGAGCTTTTGATCAACAAGCCCAGTGGTATAGTGGTCTAGCCTGCAGCTCCAGCAGTGTCTCCATGTGTGTGTGTGTGTGTGTGTGTGTGTGTGTGTGTGTGTGCACCCATGCAAACAAACATGGAGAAAAGCAGAAATGGCATGTTTAGGTCATCAATTTCAGGAGAAATTGATATTTCTTCCACTGCAGGTTTTTAATACAAAAGTTTCTTATCACTAACCCTTATCAGCTTTAGCCATCAATACACAGGAATTCCGAGATGGCTAATAAACATCTCAATCCATGAATTTTTTTAAAAAAAAATCCTAATGCATGAGGCTTAATCTCAAAATCTTTTAAAAGATGCTTAGTCTTGGAGCATGGTTCATTCCAACATTGGTTGACATAAGGAAAAACTAATGACTTGAATGTGTAAATGCACTGATGAATCAGTATTACGAAAACGTTCTCACCCTCTAATGTCAATTAAAAATACAACTAAATAAGGACAGCTCACACTTCTTCAGCTAAGATTCATTAAATGTCAAAGAATCAAGTATGTAGGTGTGAAAACGTCCCTTACACTTGGCCAGAGTTCCAACAGGAGTGGATGCTTTCATATTAGCAAACAGCTTCAGGGAATTTCCTTTTGTTTGCCACATTGTATATATGTGCATGATAATCTCAGAGGGGTTATGATGTATTACACACACACACATACACACACACAAAGAGAGAGAGAGAGAGAGAGAGAGAGAGAGAGAGAGAGAGAGCACATGATATAAATATGGTGGTGAAGAATAACTCTGTAGAGACCCTGAAGCACCAGAAAGAAAAAGTAAGAATAAACAAGGGAGTCTCCGAGCAGATCAAGCTTGAAATCTGGAGGCTAAAATGACAAAACTGAAGTTATCCTATTTTGGGCACATCACAAGAAAGCAAGACTCTCTGCAAAATAAAAAAACTGCTGGGAAGGGTTGAAGGCAACAAGCAGGAGGAGAAGAAAGACCAAATATGAGACAGATTGACTCACTAAAGGAACCCACAGCCTGGAGTTTGCAAGAGCTAATCAAGACTGCTGAGGACAGGACATTTTGAAGATCACTCAATCATAGGATCATTGTAAATCACAGACAACTTGACAGCACCAAACGGCTATAAACACAACCCATTACTTCAGAAATCTTTGCTCCGGGCCTTTACATCTAAGAACTAACTCCTGGCCACTCCATCTTTTGCCATGCTTGAACTTTTGGTACAGCTCTGAAGAAGAGGGTGTTGCCCTCGGAATATTAGCAACTTTTTTGTTACTTTATTTGTAGCCTAAAGGTGTCACCTAGTCTAGTTTTGTATTCACCTAACTAAACAACATGATGTTGCCCAACATGAAATCCAGCATTGTTATTATGGGCCTGACCAGGTTTTAATCACCAAAGGAAGCCTTTCTTTCCAGCTCATCATCCCCACAGGTACACCTGTCCTAAACTGTGGAACTCTCTCCCACAGGATGTCAGGCCCGCCTGCTCTTTTCTGTCCTTTCATGTGCTTTCTCTAGTCTCAGTTATTGTGAACTGCCTTCAGTTCTCTAGAGGAGAATGGTGTGGTACACACACTGTATTTTAAATAAATAATATAAATAAAAATATCAGAACAGCAGAGAGTAATTGTTGAATGTTCTCTGGTAAGCATATGTACCGTATATGAGAGATACTTTTTTTAAAAAAAAAGTTTGGCAGAGCTAGTCTACATTTTTAGCTGTGTGTTTGAAACATACAATGTGTGAAGAGGGCTATAGAATGTTACAGGCCACATAAAAAGGCAGCCTCTATTTTTGCTATAAGTCTTAAACTATAATACTTTAGAGAAATGATAGAAAAACAGTGCAGCTGTTCAGGTGCTGTTACAATAATGGAGGTTTACAATCACAAATATACCTTTGAATAAATGTCAGACAATGGTTCAGCAAGAAACTAAACTAAACTAAACTAATAATATAGTTATTTGGGTGTGCAAACAGCCAGCATGTACCTTCCCTTCCTCCCAGTATCTGCAGTATAATTTATGTTTACAGAGATACAGACATAAATATTGCATGCTAAAGACAGTGGTAATCAACATCCAATCTGATCTGAGGACTCCAGAGACAATGTTGACATACAGAGGCCTCTCATCAGCTATGTAACAACAGAGCTTTACATAAGATATATCTAGCACTGCACAGAAGATGGAGTTTTATTAGGCCTTGGAGGAAAGTGCTGCAGAAGATTAATATATGTTAAAAAGAAGGGATCAAACTTCAAGGGAGAAGCTACTCAAAACAACTTGGGAATAGATAGCTAAGGAGGTTTTTAAAAGCCACGAGGCTGATGGAACAAATCTGTATGTACTAGATAAAAATATATGTGTGCATTAAAATATAAACAATCTCTTTCCTCTAAGAAGCACATTCAGCAACTGGACTTCGAAATGGTCCTTGACAGTAAGAAATGTTGTATCTGCAGCAAGGAAAGCAGAAAAAGAATAGGAGAAAGATGCTACCATGTGATTTTTTTACAACTGGCAGAGGAGTTAAGCCTGGTGGATGCCTGAAGAACAACAAATCCTTCTTGTCAATGCTATACTTTCTACTCAAATAGGCATAAATCATGATCAAGGATAGACATGTGTTGGCTCACATCAGGCATCATGAGAGAATTAAAGGAAATTGAAATTTTACCAAACACATTTGCAGACCAAAACCCTATTCTTGTATATCTGGGAAACAGAAGAAACAACTTGCAATGGAAGCTTAATACAACCCTCCTTAAAAATGAAACATTTGTGAAACAAATTAAAGAGGAAATGAATCTTTACTTTAAAGAAAGTGCATGTCCAGACATCTCTATGGCTATGGTATGGGATGTGGGTAAAGCTGTCATAAGAAGCCAAATAATCAGATTCACAGAAAAGAGACATAGAAAAGCAGAAAAAAGAAGATATAAGAATTATTGAAGCATGTGAAAAGGGGCGGAAACAAAATCCTAAAGAGGAGAAGCTAAAGGCAATGTTGAGAATGAAACAACACTATCTGAATACACTCTGGGCAGAAGAATTAGCAAAAAATATAAAATTTGCAAGAGCCAATTTCTTTGAAACCACAAATAAACCAGGAAGATGGTTAGCATACAGACTCAGAAAAGAAAGAGAGAGAAAAAGGAAACAACGCTTAAAAGATAAAAATGGAAAAGAAAGTTTGATCATGGGGAGTTGAAGAATATAGTGAAGGATTTTACCCAAAAATTTACTCAGAGAAGGAAGTGCCCTAAGGAAAGCTGGAAGAATATTTAGGAAAACACAGTATGATTAAAATTAAGAGAAAAACAAAGGAAGGAACTAGAGGCAGCCAACACTTGTAATGAGACTGTAGAAGCGATTAGGAAACCAGAAAAATGGGAAAGCCCCTGGTCTGGATGGAAATTATTTTCCCCAGAACAATCAGCCGCTGGCAGCGGGTCAGGAGGCGGGCAGGGGCCTAGTGGGTGACTTCTGAGAGCTTCACAAGCTACCAGTTGCCCGCAGTCGGCGGTTTGTGCAGGCCTGCTGTAGAAGAATGGCAGTACAGTAACTAGGAATGTTAGTGAAATGAAAGGGGGAAGAGACAATCAATTTTAAGACCTACAGGTTTATTTCTTTAAAACCAATGAGTAATCTGAAAGAAACATTTGAATCTCTGGGAAAATCTGACATCCTTCTTAGTACACGTTAAATTAATAAGATGCTATGGCTTTTGTGCCTCAATATAAGTCTTCAGTCTAATACAGTGGTTCCCACCGTTAGTAACTCAGGTATTCTTGGACTGCAATTCCCAGAACCCCAGGGCTGAATAGCTGGTGGTGAAGGCTTCTGGGAATTGCAGTCCAAGAACACCTGGGTTACTCAAGATTGGAAACCACTAGTCTTTACTGTATATGCCAGACAACATTCAGGTCACATACAGCACCATCTATCTAGCCAAGGCTCCTTCCATTAAGTGATTCATAAAGATGAAAAAATAGCAGCATTCTAGGACAAAAAGCTTGCTAGCAAATCGTTTAATTTCTAGTGCATAGAAAGACTATGTTTTGGGTCTACAACTGCAAGAAACCCCCATTTTTGAAAGGCTCTAGGAGACCCTATAGAAAAGTGCAGTGAAACTAACTATCTGGAAGAGCTCTGTTTTTGGGTTTCTGAAAGTTGCAGTTAAAAATGTAACTTTCCTATGGTTTGATACTTGTTAATTCTTATTTTACAAAAGGACTAAAGAAAAAAAAAACCACACCATACTCACCCTCCTGCTTCTGTGTTGTCTGAATCAGTTCTCAACAAAGGATTTCTCCTGGGACGTAGGCGCCAGATTTACAACAATAGAATGTAAGACCTTTGAGCCTGAGCTTCATCTGTAACAAAGACTATTCCTGTCACTTTAAAACCGCTCAGTCAAATTATTCAAGCAAAGAAGGCGATTCTTCCCTGCTGTTCTTCTTTCTCACCTGCTCTGTGTCAAAGGCAGAATCATACCTGCTACAAATACATAACATTGGCAAAAGAGAGCAAGGGAAACACAGGTGGCATCTAAAGATGTCAGCACTCCTTCTTGGTGCTGTTAATCAGACATTGGGGAAAATACATCTTGGTACCACAGTCCCCAGAATTCTATTTTGGCTGTGATATCTGCAATCCAGAAAAGTAACCCCTCCCTTCAAGGTTTGTTTTTAATTGACCCAACTAGACTGCAGCAAAGAGAAAACTTTGGTAGAATAAACCCTAGCTATGCTTTTTTTTTCTCTGTAAAAACTATTCAACCCCCTACCCCAGGTGTTGGAGGGGCAGGTCTAATGAGTGCAAACTCACCTATTTACTGCAAGAGAAGAATCCCCATTTAACTCGCAAAGTCGCAATTTTTGCCATAAAAGCAGCAATCTTGAGGAAGCAAGAAGTTGGTAAGGAATCTGTTTAGTTAAGATATGATATATATTACATATAACTATATATGTTAGTGCTCGTTAACTATAAAAGACAACCTAACATACATGTATTGTTGCCCTTTATTACATTGTATAGCTATTTATATTTATATATATTTACATGTTTTATTGAATAACTTTGAAAGGGTCGGATGACTTACTCAATAAAAAAGTTGTTGCTGCTCTAAAAACTATTTTAAAAGGAGGACTGACTACATTGTCCTTCACAAGATTAATAACCCATTATTTGCCTGGTACCTGCGATTTAGTGCCATGATGGGCATGTGTTCAGAGTTGGAGAGCATGCTCAGATCACCCAATAGCTAAATGAGTCTCTATTCTGACTTGGTTTACAAAACCCTCCATGGCTTGGCCCCTGCTTATTTGGCGGAGCGTCTTCCCCGACAATTAGATCCGGCCCGGCCCACCCGTGCTTCGGTGGCCCTTTCCCTGCGGACGGTCCCCCCGAGGGAAGCCCGAAAAGCGAGCACTCGCGGTCGGGCTTTCTCGGTGGTGGCACCGGCTATGTGGAACAAACTCCCAGGGGAACTACGGCAGGCTCCCTCGCTGGCGGCCTTTAAGAAAAGCCTTAAGACCATCCTTTTTCGGGAGGCCTACGGCGAGGGTTAGGGACCCCGTTTGTTTGTTTTCGGCTGTTTTTTTTTTTTTTCCCCGCCGACTTAATCTTGGACTCTATCGCTTTTAGGAAGTTTGTTGTTGTTTATTGCTTATATTGCTTTTATCTGTATTACTTTTATGTTGTTAACCGCCCTGAGTCCCCATTGTGGTGAGTAGGGCGGTATATAAGAGCTAAAAATAAATAATAAATAAATAAATAAATCATAGCAGAGACAGAAAATAAGAAAAAACTGGAAAGAGACAGATGAAGAAAGAAGGAAGGTTTGTTTGGTTTTCTAACTAAAGGAATGCAATTTAATAACTTTAAATCTTATTCAAGTTCACATAACGCAAACTTACACTTGTGGAATAGTGCTGAGCCTTCTATTCAGGTAGTCGCATTATTCATGTGTTGTTTTATTTACATCTTTTATATTCAGCTGATGTTGTAGCTCACAATTGTGTAGTCATGCACCAAACACTTGGTTGATGCCTTGTTGTGTCATACACTTCCAGAACTGCTTTGCAGATACAGGTATTAATTCTACCCTACCACACTTTTTTCTGTCTCTTCTGCAACTTTGTGTATACTGTACATAGCTTCACAAGAGGATTTCAACCTGTCTTTGTAACTGCTCTTTGTGCAGACTTCCAGAGACAACCAGAAACTCTGAAGGAACAGAATTTAATTCTGCAATTAATCCACTTCCTACTACATTTAGTTTTTGTTTGTTTGTTTTTTAGTATTGTGAAAGTTAGCCACACAATGATACCATAGAATCATTGTCTCTGCAAACAGCATAGGTTTTAGAGGCAAAGTCCCCAAGTTACAAAATCAACATTAGACATTATCAGTTACATGCTGGCTGTATGACTCAGTATACAAATGATAATGATGATGCTGATTTCTTAATTTGGGGTGACTTTCCTCTGAAAGTTGCATAGTTAGACAAGATGATTAGTGTTTTGTTACTTTAAGTAACTGTCTCACATAAACTTCTGAGATACCACATATTCTTCAACATGTGTGATTCAAAAGGTGTTCCTAACAACTGCTCAGTGGTGGACATGGTTTGTAATACATAACATTTATTCTAACATTTATTCTAAGTCCTTGGGTTTCACTTTTATCTTTAACCAAGTGCAATGATCACTACCACCTGGTTTTGCATACCCTCCCCCAAAAAAATACAAATGCTGTTTTCACGTGCAGTTTTCTCAGGTAAGAACACGCTTCCATACACAAAATTAGTACAAGTAATAATAGAAATCACGGAAATGGAGAAATGAAATAAACATGGCAAGAAGTATTTTACAGTGTTTCTACTAACCCAGTGCTATTGCTCCCTTAACATTTTGCTGTTGTCTAATGCCCATGAATAGTCTGCTAAAGAAAGACAAGAGGGCTGTTGTGTTGTTTTGCCACAGTTCAGGAAGTTCAACAGGTATACCTCCCCACCCCATTGCAAGCTGCACTTCTACACTTTTCCCCTTGCACATAGTCATTAAGGCTACCAGTACATGTGACCTCATTGCTGCTCAGATGGCTGTTGCTTGTCTTTCTTCTCTGTAACCTTAGACCATCCTCCTTCAGCTGAGTGCCATATGGAACTGTCTTGGAGCTTTATGCTCTCCCACAGCTACTGGCCATATTAGCTGAGCAGTATACTCTAAAATAGAGCTGCCTAGATGCCCTAAGCACATCCAATCTCACTTGATTTCGGAAGCTAAGCAGGGTCGGCCCTGGTCAGTACTTGGATGGGAGACCATCCAGGGAATACCAGATGCTGTAGGCACCTGGAGTAGGAACTGGCAAACCACTCCAGTATTCCTGCCAAGAAAACTGGACATGGGGTCATGTCGAGTCGGTCACGACTGTAACGACACAACACACACACATATACTCTAAAATATCTGCAAGGTAACAAGAAGGCTGCTTCGTACAATTCCCTGCATAAAGGGTGGAGAGGTGGCCATCCTATGCTTTGGATTACAATGTCCACAGTACTTGAACACTGGTCATGCCGTCCCTGATGTCTGGGAGAAGAGCAATGTGGAGAGCAAAAGAGGTTCTTCTTCCTGGCTTATTCCTTCTGACAGTGGACTTGCCACTGTCTCCAATTATGATTTGCCCCTCTGGACTAAGTACAATTACTGGAAATAAAAGTTTGGTTGAAAACCAATGACGCTTGCTTTCACACATGTGTTGAGAGGTAAGAATAAAACGTTATACTTCTCTTTCCTGCTTTCTTATTGTAATTCCACAATTGTTTGAAACATGACCTTAGGACCCCCCCCCCAATTTTGTGTCTGTTGGATTTATTTCTATTCACGGTCAAAGAAAACATATATCAGGGTGTGTGGAGGTGGAGAATACTTTCCAGTTCTGAACCTAATTGTACAAGTAGGTAGTATTATAGTGGTAACATATGTAGCCTAGATGGATTATAACACATTCTGTATATACATTGTGCAAAATCTTTAGAAGAATACAGGTGCAGTCTTTCCAGAGCACCCTTGACTGATGTTCTCTACTATTTTGACACTCTTTTGACACAAGAAATTCTACTTTATCCATTCCAATATAAACCAAACATCATGCCCTTGCTTGTAATGTCCAGTAAATGCTCCTCCTGTTCACAATCCATAGTTTTGAACCTCATGTCACTAAAATTAAAACTAGTAAAGATGCATTTCACACCAGCTTGGACATTTTTAGTATTTCCTCTCACATTTGAAGGGGGGGGGGAAATAAGCATAACTCTTTTGCACCAACATAACGTTCCACCCTTTATGCAGGGAACAAAAAAAAGACAAGGGCAGGAAAAGTTCATTAGAGAGGGGGGATTTTTGTTCCTCTTCACCTTGTTTTCCCCCCTTTAAGACGGTGTGTTTATACATAGATATAGATATATATACATATATGCAGTATGTGTATGTGTAAGGATATGAATATGTGGATTGACAAGAGATGCCAGTTCATGCAGCTGTCCAACCTTACAGTCTATCACCTTCAGATTCAATAATTCAAGGTGTAAAGAAGAAAAAGGGAATGGTTCCATCATTTCTGACTCAATAGACCCTAACTGTTTGTTCTGCAAGCCAAAAAGCATACAATGACCCAGGGAATCTCTTCACCTCCAGCAATGGTTGTATTAAAAACTGGAAGTAGATAAGTGTATCGAGTGTGTCTAAGTAGCATTACATAGGAAAGGACATAAATTCTTTGAGATACTTGGGTCTCATGTTTGTGCTTTCACTGAATAGACCAGTTTCCCTTCCTATGGGGAGATTTTATGTATGAAAGAGCACATTTTTCATTATTGTCAGAAAGTAAATTTGATGTACAGTATTTGTAAGAACTGGTGAGTTGAAAGCCAAGTAAGTGCAAAGAGCAAGTAAACTGAAAAAAGAGGACTCAAAACTAGCTTTATATATTATCTGTTTTACAGAGATCAGCAACCACATACAAGTAGCAGGATCATACTACTTGGATATTCTAATAGTTGGGGCATATATTAACAGGAACATTACTGATGTTGTATAATTGCATTAAAATATTGATTAAGGTACAATTAATTCTTGGCAGATTAGTTAACTTGCTTGGCCGATTTAGGGACATTTCTGATTAGTTTCAATCATTTTATATGCTGATTACCCAGAAATGAAATATAAAAATTTCCAGTTTCTACAACATTCCTTATACCCTGGTGGTGAAAGTTCACAGTCGAAAATAATCTGAAGGAATCTGTTTAGGATAATTGCTCCAAGTTTTCTATTTCGTTGACCACCTGTCAAGTTCAAAAATGACGTCTATGGGGACCATCAGTACCTGCACTGTTTCCTGCTTGAACAGAAATAAACAACCAGACCCCCGATCCCACGGGCTATTCACAAACCATAGCAGGCTGCTATGTTCAGTTTCTGCTATTTTCGAATCACCGCTACCCCACTATTTGTAGCCTCTGAGCATACTTGCCTTCGAGGTATGAACCAATCCGATCGCGTCCCTTGTGGTCCAGTCTAGCTAAGGCAGGTTTTGTGAGTTTAAAAACCTGACCTCTTGCCTCCACTCATCCAGGGCTGGTTTGGGATCGCGGGGAGGGAGGAAAGAGAAATGGCTCCCATTGGTCGATTTGAAAATACTTAACTTCGGAACGAAGCGCACGAACCAGGCGCCCACCAAACAGTCCCGCTTCTCCCAACACTCTTTTTCAGGCGTTAAATATTCATCAGAAACACGAGGAGCAGAACCAGTGGCACTCTGGGCTCAGGACTTGGCGGGATGAAGCCCGTGCCCGCCCTCCAAAACAGTAATGGGAAGGCAACGCAGAAGGTGCTGCTCATCTCATTTTGGAGTAAGCTAAGGGGCACATTTGTCCACCAACATTAACGGTCCTTCTCGCACACACAAACACACCTGGCGACCGGAGACCGCTGAAGTCCAGCGTCTACAAAATCACCTCCGCACACTTCCTTCCTACCTTGACGGCGCGCCCTTGCGAGCGGTTCCTCTTCGGGAGATCACGCTCAGCCCCGGCTGGCTGCCTCTCCAGCGACGACGGCAGGCTGCGGCTTGCCTGAAGACGACGACGAGGAGGAGGAGGAGGCGGAAACGTCCCTCGCTTCGGGCGTCAACTAAAAATTCCCCACAATTTCGTCTCTGGAGCCTCAGAAACACACACAGCCTTACGTACACACACACACACACAGAGAGAGAGAGAGAGAGAGAGAGAGAGGAGGCGCGCGCCAACATACACCCCCCCATGTGCTTCCTCACCGGGCGCTGCCCTTGTGCCAACTTGTCGGCTGCCTGCTGGGGAGGAAAGTGCGTAGGAAAATGCCAGGCGCCCCCTCGCCCAAGCAATTGTTTGGAAATTACATTTAAAATAACAATTAAAAACACTTAGAACGAAGTGCATCATCATCATCATCATCATCATCATCATCATCATCATCATCATCATCATCATTATTATTATTATTATTATTATTATTATTATTATTATTATTATTAT
>JAHTLZ010000016.1:25939048-25989055 GCA_023846285.1 Phrynocephalus versicolor | reverse complement strand
ATTATTATTATTATTATTATTATTATTATTATTATTATTATTATTATACAGAACGGAGTCTCGCTCGTTCTAGGTCTCACTCCCCGGGCCAGATAAATGTCAGCACCCTTAAGCGCTTTGTTATGAAGAAACCCTCTCACTCCCGCTCCCCGACCCCAGTAAAGCACCAGTAAGAGTGGTCTCCTATCGGGTCAGTTTCGACTTCACCCTTCTTGGGGTTTCCTAGGTTTAAAGGCCCCAGAAGCGGCTTCTTCTGGGAATGTGCAGCTGACCCAGGGCTATATAGGCTGGATGGATCTTCTCTGGGGAGGCAAAGCAAACCCTTGTTTTATTGCAAACTGCAAGCAGTAGAGTGCTCTAAATGCAGTCCTGTACCCTTTACCTAGGGAACCGTGCAAAGGGTCTCTATGAAGTCAGGGGGAACGGAATGAAGGTGCGATCTAAAGTCGCCTGTTTCTCCAGAGGACGTAATCTTTTGTGTCATATCTGTAGCACGCCTATCTGGAACCGACAAGGTTACTGGCAGAATAGCACACACACACACACACACACACACACACACACACACACACACGACACCCAGTGACAAAGCGTTAAGTCAACCCACTCAAGGTCCCTTGGACCTTAATCGGGCATCTTCTTTGGGCTAAATAAACCCTCCTCGGGACGTTGGTCTAGTTTGGGCAAAAGCTCTGTGAGCTCGCTTGGTTGGTGGGAATCGCCTCCCCAACCCCAGAAGGAGCGCTTTTGAAGCTGTGAAATGCCTCAAAAGGCTTTTTTTTCCGAGAGGGCTGGTGTTGGAGGTGGGGTACAATCCCTCCGGGCGAGGCCGACAGTGGGTCTGCATTGTCACTAGAGAACTATGTGGTGGCGATAACTCTTAGGCAACTCTTTCACATTGTTTTGATTCTGGGCGGCAGAGCCGCTTTCCAAACACTGTACGTGGATCACCTCTATCAAAGCACTATTGTACCTAGCGAATATTTTTCAGAGTTTGGGGAAGTTACGTTTCTAAGACTTGCAAAGTTTGCGAAAGTTACTTTTCCAAGACTTCAGCGCTCCAAATCTCTCAACCTTTTGGCGGAAGCACCCTAGGCGTTCCACTGTCCACTAATTATCTCCTCTGCCTTCCCTCCCATCACTCGCCAGGGATACCAAAAAAAAGGGGAGGATAGTGGTCGACATTCGCTGTGGGAAAAGGAAAAGGGCTCTTTTCGTAACCGTTCTCAACTAGTCCACGCCGCCGGCGGGATATTTTAGGGAAGGCTCAGAGAAGCCGTGAACAACGCCTGCTCCTTTTCCTGGGGACCTCAGGTAGGTGGTGCGCGCGCGTTTATGAAAACCCAGGGATCGAGAGAAAGAAAAGGGGGGATTCGTGGGTGAGTCATCCTTGAGCCTCCTGCTTCGTCACCTGTGCCTCTTCTCTCCAGGCAGGCTGAAATGAATGCTGATCAGCCCACCCACGTCCTCATTCTGACAAGGGTAATTATTAAAAGCACACTTGGGGAGAGAGTGAGAGGGAGTGCTAGGGGGCGGAGAATGTCTTAAGGGCGTAAAAATAGAGCTAGCCTTTCCAGAATTGACAGTAGCCCATCATCACCGGCAGTTGTTCGCACATCCTGTCTCCCCCTCTGCTCTTGTATTTCTCAATTAAATCACGAATCCACCTGGTTGGTTTTTGAGCATTCAATTTTGCCAATGTTGCCTGGTGATTTTGACCTCGTAGGAAGTTGCCATGGGGAAGAGGGTGATGTCATTAGCACGAAAAGCACTAGATTTACACATACCACAGGAACAGGGCTATTTATAAAATGCTACCTCCCTTTTCTCCCCCCCCCCCCCCCCCACTTCCTCCTCCTCCACCACCCTTCCGGGCTGGCATAAGGGGAAAGACAGGCGGACAGAGCTTCATGTCAAACCTGTCTCCCAGAGGAACTTTCCTAACTTGTCAAGGAAAGTGCTGAGCTCATAAAATGCTGTCAAGTGGCACAGCATCCATTATATTCAGACAGGTCTTTCCTTCAGGGCTCAGAGTTGGCTTCTAATTATGTCCTAAATGGTGACAATATTTTGCATAGGTACGCATATGGATCTGCCACAACTTATCCCTCTCTGCTGCTACCAAAGCAATCCTCCCCAAGGTGGGTTGCCTGGGCCTTGCAAAAAGTTTGCACGACCTTCCCCACTAAATCCAGCTCAAACAACAACAACATCGTCATCATCACCACCACCACCATCATCATCATCAACAACAACAACAACAGTACACCTACAGAGCTGGGAGGGGCCCCCTATGGAACATTGAGTCCAGTATCTGTCAAAGAGGCACAGCATGGAATCAAACTCCCAACCTCTGGCTTCCTAAACCCCGCCCTGAGCCATCCAGCAGATCACACTAAGCAGCATCTTTAGTGCTCAGTCTTCTCTCCTTAGCTGGTTCCCGTATTTTCTGATGCACCAAGGGCCTATGAGAACATGCTCTTCTCTAACGAGCAGACAAACAGCACAACAGAGAAAATTTTAGTGATTTCCCTGTGAGTGGTTGGGACCCAGAGTATCTATTGGTTTTTTTTCCTGGGGCAGGTTAGCATTGTTTGCATTCATAGTGCATGCAAGTGTACTGCACTGCTTCTATAAACATAAACATACTAAATGCATGTAGAATTCTGGGTGGAGCAAGCTGCCCCCTTGACTATGAGCACCCATAGGACAGATATTTGCATTTGAAACAGTTGTCCATAAATTAAATACAAATGCAATTTATGTTATCAGTTCAGTATTCTGTGACACTGTTCTTAAATCTTCTGTTTGGATGCCAACTGATGACGGGCAACATCAGGATATTTCCTTTTCCTTTTTATGGGTTTTTGTCTTTCACCAGACTTGGCCTTGGCAGCCCTTCCAATGGAGGACTCTTTTAACAGGGGATGATTGCCGTCATCAAAACAGGTTGCATGTCCACATTAATTAGAAATATTTTAAAGCATCTTTCATAAGAGGTACTTTAAAAAGGCTTCCAGTGTTGCAGGGTACCTGGTGTTGACACATTTTAAATTACTTTCTTATATCTGGAACCTTGCTGTATTTACATATAAGAGCTTTATTAATTTAGTAAATTTCGTAGTCTGTCCTTCTGAACACTCAAATAAAGGGCTACATGTTACAAAACAATGAATGGGAAAAAATACAACTGTGATTAAAATGGCGAAGCTGTTACAATGTTAGACAAACGGTCTAAATAGCGGTTTCCAGTTTTGGGTCCTTAGGTGGGTTTCTGGATGAAAACTCTCAGAAATCTTGGGCAGCACAGCTAATGGTGAAGGCTTCTGGGAGTTTTAGATCAAAGACACCAGGGGACACAAAACAAGGAACCACTGATCTAAAAGGTCTAGGCAAATCAGTGTGTGTTTTAGTTGATCTTAAGAGTCTTCTTGGAGATTATTTCAGAAATGAAGGGCCATGACCAAGAGGATTCTGTCAAAGCCCTCAGACCTCAGAACAACCACCTTATTTTCCAGTAAAACAGAGGAAAATACTAAATGGTACTCTTGGCAGTGAGGGGATGCCTATGTCCCACCCTTGTGCTACATAGGCATGCTCTGGTGGTAATTCTCAATTAGCAATGACATCAGAATTTGGGTAGCAGATGCTAAAGATAAGACAGAGCCTAAGCATCATGGGGGAAGCAAAACTCACGTGGAGGAACCCATGGCCAGTGTTGTTTGAGCCTTGCAAACCACCCTTTGCTTTCCCTCCACGCCATCTTGACATTCCATCTGTTCTTTGCAAGGGGGCAATTACATGCTGTATCCTGTCACTGATCAGAAGGGACTCTCTGGTGTCATCTTCAGTTAGTGACTGGAAATAGCAGGGGCAGGGCAGTCAGGATTCAGTAAGGTCCTGACTCCTAAGCATCTAAACCACTTCACTCCTCTGCCTTCTTTCTCATCTGGAGAAGAGGGAGGCAGGAGGAGAGGCAACACTTCAGCAATTCTTGACTATCACAGATGGAAAGTCTTCTGCTTCTCTGTCCATGCCAGCCCCATGTGGGGGAAATGGAAGAAGGAGTCTAGCCTGATCCCCATCTGAAGCAGTGCTCTCTTCAGGGCTTTGGTTGCACAATTTATGACATCACAGGTCATGTCCCTTGATAATCTGGCCAACCATCTACTCTGGAGGGAACTGGAGCAACAACTGTCTCAATGTAATGTGGTTGTCTACAGTTTGATTCAGTATTGCAAGCCACCTTGTGTCTTCTTGAGGAAAAAGGGAGGATATCAATATTTAAAATACATAAGTAATAAATATGCCTGACATATAGCATGAGATGAGACAATTAGGATATACTTCTAAACTTCCTCTCACATCCCCGGAATTTGATGCATGATTAAAATATCCCCGTGAAATGGTATCTGTGTGATACTCTGAGTTTCTCTTTGTTGTGGTTTTATAATTTACTTTATCAGGCTTCTTTTGTTTTTCTCACAATACATGTACAAATACCCAGTATGTGCTGTAAGGGGCTTTAAATACAACTTTTGTCAACAGGTAGTATGGTGCAGATAAGGGTGTGTTTTAATCTCCTAATCTGATCAGGTTATATGCAGAACATAGTACAGGGAAAGTTGGTTTAGATCCAGATCAAAAGGGAGTGAAAATTGGTGGAAGAAGCATCAATAATTTAAGATACACAGGTGATACCATATTGTTGGCTGAATGTAGTAATGATCTGAAAGGACTGCTGAAGAAGGTTAAAGAAAAAAGTGCAAAAACAGGATTAAAACTAAATATGAGAAGTCAAAAATCATTATTTCAGAATAATTACATACTTTTAATAATGACAATGAAGATACTGGAATTATTAAAGTTTTATTTAATATCACAGTTCAATCATCAAACACAACGGAGCTGGCAATCAAGAATCAAAAGACTGAGAATCAGAAAGGTTGACAAACTAAAGATTGTTAGGAATCAGAATTTGACACTGGAAACAAGGATCAAGATCATCCATATTATAATATTTAGGCTTATTAGGCATAGACATGGAAGTTGGAATACAAAGAAAACTGGCCAAAAACGTTGGCTCCTTTGTAGTGTGGTGTTGGAGAATTCTACAGATATCAGGGATTGCCAGAAACACAAATAAATGGGTTCTGAATAAATCACGCTTGAACCCTAATTGGACACAACATGCTGTGGCTGTGGCATTTTTCATATATAATGAGAAGAGAAGACTGACTGGAAAATATGCTAATACTGTAGTAAAAAAAAAAGTGGTAGGCAGTAGAAATGGAGAAAGAGACAGGCCAGGTCAGAAAGCAAACTACAGCCTTAAATTTGCAAGGCCTGGGCAGGGTGGTTAACAATGGGGTCTTTAAACCATCATTAATTCTTGGGGATGTCATGAGTTGAAAGTGACTTGATGGCAGATAATCACCAAGTACAATTCATGATGGGTATCAACTTCAGTGCTCAGTCTTTTCACTCATCCAATCAACTTTTCCCTGTCCCCTTTATAAATTATCTCCATGTGCCTATAAGTTAACCTCTGCCAGTTACCCCCTACCAGCTCCAAATGATCAATTTCACTAATTAACTGTCCTAACAGTGCAATACTGTTTGCAGGAACTTTCCAGGTTTGGGGTATTGCTGCTGCTGCTGCTGCTGCTGCATAATGAAGTGTTGGCATAAATGTACACATCAGTAAAATATGGTACTATCTGTTTGTGCACATCGAGATGATAAATCTGTTTAGGATCCCAGGATGATTCTAAGCACCTAGTGCTGGCCAGGCCACTGACTTCCCAAATGTCACTCTGCTGCATGGCAGGGCTGTAAAGGAATGGGCGAAGAGGACTATACCTTCGCCAGCGTGCCACCTGCCCCTTGCCTGGATGATTATAAAAGTTGGGACCCAATAAAGAAAGAGATGGAAGAGAAGGAGGAAAAAGAAGAACAGAGGGAAAGGAAAGGATCGAATGCTGAATTGATCCTTTCTTCCCCAACAGGTCATCGCTAGGAAGGAGGGAAAGACAATGATTGGGTCAGAAGAGAAGGTGGGAAGTTTGGAGAAGGGGACTGGTGAAAGGAGGGTTAGGGGAAAAGGGGACAAAGACAATAAGTGCCAGGGGCAGCAGAGGGGAACAAGAGGGAACAGATGTATATATTGCCTCCAGGTTTGGAGTGGGGGTGGGTGGAGACCCCTGATACCCAGAGATAGGAGAAGTTAATGGGACTCAAATAAGAGGTAGAGAAAAGGAGGGCTAGCCAAAGAAGGCTGTTCATACTGGGGGTGGGGAGGGACAGAGAACTGAGGGAGTGGAGGAGGAAGCTGAGAGAAGAAAGGGTGGCAATAGAGAAAGAGCGGTGGAGAGAAAGGGTTACTATAGGAACAAAAGAAGATATTTTGGAAAGATGTGGACCCAAACCCATTCTGCAGTGAACCCTGAGCACTCAGACTGGAGATAGACTGGGTTGACCCCCTTAAAATGGGAAACCCCTAGCAGCTTGAAGGAAAAGGGGTCAAGAGTTAAAGTCAATACTGAATTGAACAGTTGGACAGTTAATCTCTCATTGAGTGACAAAAATCCTTTTGTAGTTCCTGAAAGGACAACACCGTTTGAAGAGTTGTTGGTTCCTAAACAATTGCTTTCTGAAGAGAAGTCAACAAAAGAACATTTGTTTGTTAATCAAGAAGTCTCATTATTTGTGTGATACAAGTGAACCTGTCAGGCCCCTACAAGAACCTTTACAAGGGCACTCCTAATCCAGTCTCAGCACCATTGCAGAGAGTTCGGCACATCCCAAGAGACATTAAAGGGAAATAGGGGAATCATCTTGGTGTACAGTCTGAGAGGCCTTCCATAGTTCATCATTTGCTGACTACAGTCTGCCGTGAGACTCTGCATATTCTGTGCTGCGCAGTGCTCCTTGGGCTAAATAATATGTTAATGTTCAATAATTAACAAGCTAGGTTGGGTAATCGGTTGAAAAACAACAGTGTCAAACCTCTCAGAAAGTTAGTTCATGCAGGCTAGATTAACACCATTGGGGAATTTTTCTAGCATTCTAGCATGCAGTCATGCATGTCAAACACTAGAATTTAGCCAAGGGCTATTTGGAATATTTATTATTAGGGAAATCCAATACATGATTAGATACAGGTAGAGAAATGTCAGAGTTTTACCATAGGCAAGGACAAAATAGTTTTGTAGAGGCAAAAAAATTACATACATATGAGGGGAAAGAAAGAAATTTACTATTCATTTGTTAACTAGCTTTGGGACACTTATTTAGATTTTTCTGGAATCTTCTGGCTATCAACAAACATAAATCAAAGATTTTTCACTTTTAAAATGTATAACAACTTAATTGTAAAATAGTATTAGGTGAAGTATCCATTTTTACTTTTGGACAGGATAATACAGTGCTTATTAGGTTGTTTGTTTTTTCACAATATATGAATCATCTTCCTATATAAAAAGCACCTGAGGCAATTATAAGAAAAACTGGTGCCTTTAGACATGCAGTCTAAAACTTTGTAGCAGTAGTATGGTTGGTGTAGTTGCAGCCACAGTTAGGAAAAGCAAATCAATGTGAATAAATGCTCATCTTCTTTAGTCATAACCTTGGTACCTACATATTTGAAAACTATATTTATACAGTTAGGGTTATGAATACATTTATACAATTTATACAAAATCAGTCAAACTGGAACTGATTTACAGTGACTTTAATAGAGCTTTCAAGATAAATAAGGTATTTAAGGAATGGTTTACCAGTGCTCCTCACCCTTGGAGCTTTCATGCCCAAGTAGGGATTTGAATCCTGGGCTCCTGAGTTCTAGTCCATCTACTGCATCAAACTGCATACCAATATTTCATAGAATCAAGGGTCATCCAGTCCAACCCCCTGCCATGCAGGAACCCCATCACAGGATCCACCAACATATGTCCATCCAGCCTCTGCTTAAAAACCTCCAAAGAAGGAGACTCCACCACCCTCCGCGGCAGCATATTCCACTGCCCGACAGCTCTAACTGCCATGAAGTTCTTCCTAGTGTTTAAATTGGATCTCTTTTCCTGCAATTTGATACCATGGCCTCGCATACTAGTCTCTGAAGCCATGGAAAACAAGCCAGCCCCTCCTTCAGTGTGACATCCTTTCGAATATTTAAACGTGGCTATCGTATCCCCTCTCAGCCTTCTTTTTGTAAGGCTAAACATTCTTTAAGCCAATCCTTGTAATAAGACATTTCTTCCAGAACCTCAATCATCTTGGTCACCCTCCTCTAGACTCATTCAAGATTGTCAACATTTATAATAGTAGTAAAAAAGAAGACAACTCAGAGATGGGGTTGTAACTAATGAAAGCAACTCAGCAATTAACAGAAGATATGCCATAGTGTGATCTACTTTCTAATCTCCCTTATAATATTCCATGGCTATTTATATTGACTAGATCCCTAATGGAGGCAACGGAGCACATCCTTAACAATAACCTGCAGGATCTTTGTAAGGACGGAAGGAGTGTGCGGTCTGCGGAGAGGCCTGAGATGAAGAAAAGTCAGAAAGGTGAAGAAGCAGAAGGGAGAGCAGAGCAAGATCTGATAGAGTGGGGGTGGATGCACGAGGCACCTCTGACAGGAATGACAGGGGGTGGGTGCAAATAATAAGGGATGAGCCAATCACAGAGGGTTATTGGATTATTGATGTGGGAGTGGAGGAATGGGAAAGGAGGTGTCAGGAGGGGGAGATAGTGGAGGAGAAGCAGAGGACGGTTGGTACCCAGATTGAACCCCGAGGGAGGGATGAGAAGACACAGACAGAGGGGGGAAGGATCTGGTGTCCTACAGACCGGGCCACACAAACTGTGATCGATTCAGATGGTAGGGGAGTCTTGGGAATTACCCTTGCCCGCACCGGCCACTGTTACAGCAAGCCCCGGGAGAGGTACCAACACCGTGACAGTTGTAAGAGGTGGGGGTGCCATCTCGAAATGGGTACCTGGTTGGGGATGGGAAACCCAATTGAATGCAGTCCGGCACCACTGCTGTGGGACCATCTGCTATGGGCCCATACTCCCGAAAAGTCACCCTGCCCCCAGTGAGCACCAATCCTTTTATTGAGGACGGAGATATAGTCAAACCTTCAGTTTTGGGAGGACTGTTTCAAAATTCTTTGTTTATTAATGTTGAGACTGTTGGAAACATGGTTAAAAGAGCTGTACCCGCCCATGGCGTGAATAAAACGTTAACTGTTTGGGATCAACCATTGGAGACTCCGAGTCATCCTTTGTCGGAACCGTTACTGGTTTTAACTGAACCCTCACAATCTTTTTTGGGTGGAGCAGCATGTGGTTCTTGAGCACAATATGTGTATTTTTCTTGTATGTGCACACAGGTCTGTGGAACCTCAAGCAGCACATCCAGTGGCATTTCAAAATCCAGAAAAATACTGTGGCAAAACTTCCCAGAATGTAGAACCAGCAGTGTTCACATGGCACACAAGAAGAGCCACAGCCTCTAACATAAGTTTATTTGAAGTAAAAGGGGCATGGGGACTTAGACAGACGAAAAACAAAACCAGAGATGAAGAAATAAGAGTTATTAATGCACTTGGTGTTTTTCGCATCACCAACCTAATCATATTGATAGTTTTGCAACACTGTTCTAAGGAGCCCATCATGAAATAGTATGTGTATGGGGAAGGAGGGCAGTAGGGCCATTGGGTCCAAGCCTCCATAGAACCATAGAATTGGAAGGGACCTATAAAGCTATCCAGTCCAACCCCCTGCTCAGTGCAAGAATCCTAATCAAAGTATATCTGACAGGTGGTTGTCCAATGTCCTCTTATATGCCTCCAGCATTGGAGTACTCACTTGAGGTAGTTGAGGTAGTTGGTTCCATTGCCGAACTGCTGTAACAGTTAAGGTTTTTTAAAAAATATTCAGCTTGGATCTGGGTTCCACATGTACTGCATTCTGAACTGAGAACAGATTAATTAATTAATTAATTTATTTATTTTATATAGCTTGTATGCTGCCCACTACCCAAAGGTCTCTGGGCAGCTCACAATCAAAGTAAACAATTCAAATAATTAAAACATCAAATTGCAATAAAATTACAACAATAAAACATTTAAATACAATAAATACAATATAATAAAATACAACACTAAAATCGCCACCAGGACCCACGATAATCAGTAAAAAAAAAACTTCTGGAACAGCAATGTTTTTACCTGGTGCCGGAATGTCATCAGTGTTCTGCCCCCTCCTTTGTATGACTGTCTTCTAAGTATTTGAACAGTGCTATCACATCTCCCCATTGTCTTATGTTCTCTAAACTAAACATGCCCAGGAGATTGTTCACAAATGTTTTATCTGTCTCCCCTTGCCCCCATTATTGAATTTTGAATTGTAGCAATTCAAAATCAGCGCCTGGAGTTGTTCTTTGAATTAAGCTTGGCGGTTTATAAATCCAAAAATATAAATAATAGAAATAATATATAAATAGAAATAATATATAAATATTATATAAATATATAATATATAAATATAAATAATGTGCTCTTCAAAGTGCACTTTTCATGTATGAGAGAATACTTCAAGAGAATATGCCTAGCTAGATGTGATATCCAATGATACTGAAAAGGTCAAAGAAGAGGATGCAAACCACGCAAACATTTTTCTCTGCAATTTTATAGATGGCTTCTTCCTTCTGGGATTGGGACTTTTTTTAGATCAGTTAATTATACAGTGTAGTGAATAGGGTAACACACTAGGGCAGTGATGGCGAACCTTATAGAGGCTGAGTGCCCAAACTGTGATTCAAAACCCACTTGTTTTTCGCAAAGTGCCAGTACGGCAATTTAACCTGAATACAGGGGTACCTCGGGTTACAAAAGCTTCAGGTGCTACCCTTCAGGAAAGTAAGAACTGAAGAGATTGCTGAAATGGCTTGGTACCGAGAGTGGGTGAAGGGGAGGCATTGGTTTGTGGGCTCCTTTACTCTCCAGCCAGGCTGCTTTTGGGATGGCCAATTTTTCTGGTCACCCTGCGCTGAACCCTCTTTACAGTCCAAGTTGCTGCCCAATGGACAACGTTGTATCCAACTATCCACAGCCGCATCTTGCCATCTGAGACACTGATTAGATGCCAGTTTATGTGTGTGTACTTTATGCACATACAATTTGTAAGCATTTGATTTCCACTGCCCTGTGTGTTGGATATGCTTGGGGGGGGTATGCTGCCACCTGAGATGCAACCTCTTCAGACGATAACACATATGCAATGCCATTATCTAGACCGGGTACAAACTTAGCAATCAAAGTAATATTTCATGCTAGGCATAACAGCACCAGCTTCCGGACCAATAGCTTGACTTGCTCTGACCTGGATGATTGATGGTTGATAACAGTGCCACTGCCTGATTGTCACACCAGAATTTGATGCTTTTGTTGTGGAAGTGGTCTTGCCAAATGGTTACCGTCACCACAATTAGAAACAGTTCCAAGAAAGTCATGTCCCATGCAATGTCTGTACCCGACCATTCCTGAGGACATTTATGGGCGCACCAGTGACCCTGGGAAAACACCCCAAACTCAATGGCCCCCAATGCATCTGATTGCACCTGTAGGCTGCAACTGGGATCCAATGGCTGCTACCAGATGGCCACCCCATTAAATTCTGCTAGGAATGTTTTCCACACCAACATGTCCTGTTTCATTCCCTTAGTAATCCTTAGGTGGAGGTGATGGGCTGGCACACCAGCTGTAGCCCATGCCAATCTTGCACAAAAGGCCCTCCCGCGTGCCACAGCCCTGCATACGAAATTCAGGTGACCTAGTAGTGCTTGAATTTCTCTAAGTGTGCACCTTTTCTTTTGTATAAATGCATGGATGGAATTCTTTAAGGCCTCCAGCTTATCCTGAGGAAGGTGTGATGTACCCTCAGTTGTGTCAATTTTGATCTCTAAATAAGTTAAAGTGGTTGATGGGCCCATGGATTTTTCGGGCGCCAAAGGTATCCCAAGTTCTGATGCCAGCTGTTGGAAACCACCTAGCAACCTGGCACATTCCCTGGTTCCTCCCCTACCGATGATTAAAAAATTATCAAGATAATGGGTTAGGTCACCTACAGCCACTCTCTGTCGTACTGTCCACTCCAGAAACACATTAAACATTTCAAATGCCACACCGGATGTAGAACATCCCATGGGCATGGCCTTGTGCACATACCTCTTGTCCTGAAAAATTATGCCTAAAAAGGCAAAGTCCCAGGCAGGAAGTGAAAGGCAGACTGTACAGTATATTACATACATTTCACCAGCAAGGCCTGCTCTCTTTATCTTATTGCGTGGTCAAACGTTGCATATTGGACCAAGCAGACCTCCGGTAGAATAGCGTCTTTTGCAGAATTCCCTTTTGGGTACGACAAGTAGTGAATCAATTGGTATTGGCCTGGGGCCTTTTTTGGGACTACCCCCAAGGGGGACACCCTGAAATCAGGTAATGGGGGTTATCAAATGGGCCTACTATCCTGCCAGCCTCAGTTTCTTTGTCTAATTTTTGCCTTATATGTGGGAGCTCTGAAGCCAATTTTAAGTTGAGTGACTCCATGCTTACTCTCAGACATACATATAGGATGTGGAAACCCCAGGTGAAAAACCCTCCCAGAGCTAAAGTGCTTCTTTCCGTTTAGGATAGGCTGGCAATAGTGGGGCTGTGGTTAAAAATCTGACTAGGCTGAACGCCAGACCACCTTTAACCACCCCCCACCCACGTGCAGGGGGCTTGTTATTTCCTGTCACATGAAGTGGTGGAAGATGTCGCGGTAGCTGCTGGTGGGTCCCTAGGAATAATTAGACTTTGAGGGAGGCGTTTCTTCGAAAGGAAGGTGTGGGCTGCCTTTTGCCTAGGACAAGTAACTCGTGGGTGTGGGCTGAAGCATGCATCACAGTCGTGGTCAATCTCTCTTGGACCAACGGCTGGATCTATTAATATCTGCCCTACCCCTCATGTGTGGCCCTACTTTGACCAGCCACAGCCTGTTATTTATTAAGTCCCATCTGGTGTTAGCACTCTGGGATGTCCTAAGGATTCATCATAAGCCAAAGCAGCTGTCTCTCTGGCTACCCTCCTGGCCCTAAGAACATTCTTGAAATGATTGTTGAGGTGCCACTCTCTTTCCCAATAGGCAGCCTCCACCACACCTGCATATTCCGCGTAGCCCTCTAACCAATTCTCAAATGTTCTGTCAACTGAGGTGCACCTATTCTCCTTATCTCTACTCTTGCTTTTTACTTGAGCTTCCTCCCCCTCAGGTTTTATTAGAGTGAAAACGTCCACATAATATCCATGTAGTATGGCCGTCCGGACCTTCCTACGTAAATGCAAATTGGGGGTGGGGGTGGGGTCCTCATCGCCCTTAAAGGACGGGAATCTTTCCTCCCCTGTTCATGTGAGATCCCTGCCAATGGCCCCATGGACCTGCTTTCTGGAAGCCCAATGAAGGAGCCCTGGAACCCATGCCCCTTGCCTCCAATATTTCCCTGCCTTACCCCGCTCCTCCTCATTGGACAATGAATCACTTGATGACGATTTTGAAGTGGATTCGCCCCTGCAGCTATTCCTCCTTCAGGCATCTTCCAGCGATGCTCTCCTCCTCTTCCTCTTTGATGTCCTGCTCCCTTTTGCCACCAGGTGGCTGGTATCGCTGGCATCTGTCTCCGGTAGTCTCGGGGAGTCGAGCCATGGCATGGAACCATGTTTAGATGGCGCATTACCTGCTGAAGTGGGGTGAGCAATATTTGCAAGTTGCTGTGAAACTTGAGCCAGTGCCTGCCCAGTGTTTTGCAAAATGCCTTGCTGAGGTAGAAGAGCTTATAGTGGGTCAGTTTGTGTCATGTGCCGTTGGTCAATCACCCCGATTTCCACAGTGGCGCTGCTATGTGTGCTGCACCTGCTGGTACTTGAAGGGAGTCTGCCCCTGGAGACTATGCAGGTGCCTGGCACATACGAGGCATGGCAATCTTTTTATTGAAGGGATGGCTCACCTGAATTGACCAGAAAAGGGGGTTAACTGATAATGTGGATAACTGACTCGTCAATTTTTTTAAAGGTAAGGTTGTGTTCGAGGAAGAACAAATCCAGCACCCTTAATCCTACGCTGCTATGGGAGGTGGTAGTTCTCACCAGATAGCTTCAATTAATAAGCCCAATGTTTATGGGCTTGTCGCCTACTGCTGCCCCCGCCCAAATTGGGATGTGGTGCATTGTGTTATGGTTGTCTCCACTGGGAGTGTGTAGCGGCACAGAAGATCCAATGTCCGCCAAGAGGCCGGCGCCAATAAACCCTCCCTCTGGTAATGGCGGCCGGCTGTGGGGGCGAACCTGGGAAACCCCCAAGCTCACAGGGCCCTGTCCATGGAAGTGGGACTCCTGATCGCCCCTTTCTCCTCTGCCCTGGATACTCAGGCCAGTGTTGGCAGCATCCTCAGGAATCACCGAGTCTCGGTGCAGTCAGTAACAGTGTGAGCAAGTGGCCGGTGTAGAGGGACACTCACAGATAGGAAAGGGTGTGTCCTGTGTCCTCAGCCTTCCTTGGGGCAGGAACCCCCAGTATGTCCTCTTCCTTGGTCACCTCAGAACAAAATGGCACCTGGTGCTGGCTACACCCCCCCCTTTTAAAGGGGGCTACAAGAGTGATCCGCAGCAACTGTGCAAACCAGCAGTCCCCAGATGCACCAACTGCAGTGTTTGCCCACTTGGCCCTTCACTGGTTCAAGCGATACACGTGGCCATGCTCCCTGGAACCTCAGAGGTAGCCACAAGGCCAGTGCCATTTTCTGGATCAACTCACCCCACTATCATGTGCCGTAGCCACATTGGCCCCAATCCTGCATGCCAGTTAAGTCAGAGTACGTTTATTACAAAATAGTTTTATTGAACAGCTATTACAAGGAGAAGACAGAAAAGGCTCTAGCTATACAGAAAGGTAAGGAGAAAAACCCAAGATAACACAAAGTGATTGATAGAGAATAGGTATTTGTAAACAATATACCAAGAATTGTTAATGGTACAGAGAAGTTTTGCAAGTGAACAGAAACAGTGTGTAGGATCAAGGCATCAGCAACATTTTAAACAAATCATAAGAAAAATGATTGTGAAAGTTGTTCCAACTTGATATATCTAAGAGGAAAGCAAGAGAAGCAGCCATGGATTGTCGTCTTGGTAAGATTGGTGGTGATTACAGTACTTGAACACAAGTGCTGGGGATATTAGAGCAAGAATTTTCTGTAGGTTAGAAAATATTTCCAACATGAAGTATGTCTTCCAGCTTTGTCAAGGAATCACCGAGGCGTTCTTGGAAAGAACTGTCAAACACGCTACTGAAGTTCTCCCTCAGCTCTCTCAGTAGAGGCACGGTTGGTTCACCCTTAGCATTCAGAATTCTCTCAAAGAAGTGAGTCCACAAATCACCATCAACAGACCTAAAACCACACAGAAACATAGTTTATTGTAAATGGGCGCTTCGGGGTTCCTGCTTAAGTTGATCTTCGAGTTCTCCCCAAAGAGTCCCTAGAGAGGTTTAGGTTAATTTCTTTGCTAAGATTTAGCACAAATGTTCTTAGAATGTTGCGTGAATATATAATTTGATCCTTAGTGTCTCCAAATAAGGGAATGCTTACTTATAGGGAAATACAAACTGGGCAAACCAACCCCATTTTAAAAGCTATCTCCTAGGTCTAAAAAGAGGTGAAATGTCTACAATGAGCTGGTTAGTCACCTATAATGATGATGTTGAAGCACCTGATCACTCTCCACTGTATACTTCACAGTATCATAATGCCTTCCCTTTCGGTTTGATTTCCCATAGGCCAGGGTCTGGTGAAGTTAAGATAATTTCAAGGGTGAACACATCCACTGCCATCCCTTCCTCCCATACAGCAATGTACCTTTCAGCCATGATTTTTAAGAAATAACACAGTGCACAGGTTTCCCAAGAAATGCACATTAATAATTTCTGCTGGCTAAAAACGTAAGCTGAGCCTGGAGGGAGAACTTGTACTTGCAATTGTACTTCAAGGGCTTTTCTTATAAAGAAAATACCACTATTTTGTAAATGAATTTGAATTTTACTCTGTCTATTAATGTTCCAAAAGTGTCAGAAGAATACATCAGAAACCAGTAAGTACTATAATAGAAGGCAACAGCAGTCAAGCTTAATTTGTACTTTTATATCATAGGTATTTTGTTTTAAGTACAAACTTTGTACATTGAATGATTCAAGCTCTGTTGTGCTGATACAACTTTGCAAACAGCCAATAGTAAATTGATGCTGCCTACTTTCCACTTATTCAACCTATAGGTTTTTCCTTCTCAGGGGAGCTCCTTTTCTTTCCATGACAAGAAAGGGATAGTAAGAACAGCACTGGACATGATAGCACACGCTTAAAAAGTCCACCAAAATGTTTTCCTCTCACAAAATACCAGAACTAAGGGACATCCACTCAAATTGAGGCTGGGTGAGAACTGACAAAAGATTTTTTTTTACTTAGCATGTTGTTAGTCTGTGGAACTCCCGGCTACAGGATATGTTGATGGCATCTGATCTGGATCCCTTCAAAAGGGAATTGGACAGATTCCTGGAGGAAAAGTCCATCACAGGTTACAACCCATGAGGGAGATGTGTAATCTCCAGGCTTAAAACCGTGGTACTTCAAGGGCCAGATGCAGGGGAGTGGTATCAGGAGACAGATATCTAGTCTTGTTCGCTCCCAGATGCATCTGGTGGGGCCACTGTGAGATACAGGAAGCTGGACTAGATGGGTCTTTGGCCTGATCCAGCATGGCTCTTCTTATGTTCTTATGTCTTGTCTATAGTTTTGCTGCTAACCTGCTAAGTAACTACTCAAAGTGCCACCTGAAAAGGGGAAGATTCATACTCTGCAGGCATAATGGGAAAGTAAGTTGTATAGCTTAGCTACTTAAAATACTAAGCAGGCTGGTGGAGAAGGGATAAGTTTCACTTTCTCTGTGACCAGCATGGAAATCAACTAGGCAAATTAAAAAAAATGAAAGGAGAAACACATTATTTCTCCACCAGTGCACTTACTTGACATCATAGAATTCCTTGTCATCTATAAAATACCACGTAAATTGCTGAATACAAAGGTAGTGATAGTACCCAACAGAATCTGTACACCTACAGCATTTTGTCCATCATCCCTAAAAATAAACTCAGTCTAAAGGCAAGGGACGGCACAAGTTGAAACAACCAAAGCCCCCATGTTGCAAGTCAGGCCTTACATAGGTAGAAAGGAAAATGGCAGATGAAACACCTCTAACTTATGTGACTAGCCCGACATCTTCCATTTGTGCTATTTAGCAATCAGTTTGAAGAAGTAGAATGAAGTGTTCCTGTCCATACAAATGTTTCGGTAAGGGTCTCTTTTGCAGTATTTTGTGCAGTGTTTATCATTTATATGCATACTGTTCCTCACAACCTGTCATACTCCTAACATAAGCCATCCCTGTGAAGCACTGCTCTTGAGGCAAAGTTATCTATTTTCAGGCTTTCTATAAAAGCAAATCACTATAAAATTATTCCCACTCTTTAGTTTTTAGTTTTTTTTTGCTTTTTAAAGAAAAACTAATAATACTCTTATACTTAGCCCATTGAAATAAACTTAGCCCATTGAAATATTAGTTGCCAAAATTGTTGACAGCAAAAATGCATGGATCAATTCACATCAAATACTTGTCTATATATACCCCCGCCCCCAGTTCCACTAACAGAGATATATAAAAGAAAATACTCTTTAAAGATGAATCAAACATGACTCATTGGACCACCTTCCAGAGAGTTACAGTCTGAGAAGCATTCTCAGAGAAAAGATTGGCCCACTGCAAATCTGAAGCATCTCATTCTTTGAATGGTCTGTTGTTGCTTCAAGAAGAGCTGTGTTATGCAAGAAGAGCAGTGTTAGTAAATACTCTCAGTTCTATGCAATTAGCTTGAATCCTTTACAGAGGCAAGTAGAAGTTTACTTGACTTATCAATGTAAATCCCAGCCGGTGACACAAAGAGGCCATTAGAATTTATTTCATTTTTCTTGCTCTTTCTCCAAAGAGCTGTCAGTAGTATACATCACCATAGAATCATAGAGTTGAAAGAGACCTCAAGGGCCATCCAGTCCAACCCCCTGCCATGCAGGAACCCCCATCAAAGTACTCCCGACAGATGGCCATCCAGCCTCTGCTTAAAAACCTCCAAATACTTCACCACCCTCCGTGGCAGCATATTCCACTGCTGAACAGCTCTGTCATGAAGTTCTTCTGAATGTTTAAACTTAATCTCTTTTCCTGTAGTTTGAAACCATTGCCCCGCGTCCTAGTCGCTGAAGCCATGTAGAACAAACCAACCCCCTCTTCACTTTGACATCCTTTCAAATATTTAAACACGGTTATCATATCCCCTCTCAGCCTTCTTTTTGTAAGGCTAAACATTCCCAGCTCCCTGAGACGCTCCTCATAAGACATTTCTTCCAGACCTTCAACCATCTTGGTCACCCTCTTCTGGACCTGCTCAAGGTTGTCAACATCTTTTTTAAACTGAGGTGCACAAAACTTGACACAGTACTCCAGAACAGAATAGAGTGGTACTGTCACTTCCCTTGATCTAGACACTATGCTTCTGTTGATGCAACCAAGAATTGTATTGGCTTTCTTGCCGCCACATCACACTGCTGACTTATGTTCAATTTGTGGTCCACCAAGACTCCCAGATCCCTTTCACAGGTACTATTTTCCAGCCAGGTATTTCCTATCCTAAATCTGTGCAATTCATTCTTTTTACCTAGATGCAGCACCCTACATTTCTCTCTGTTGAAACCCATCCTGTTAGCTTTGGCCCAGCACTCTAATCTGTCAAGGTCGTTTTGGATTTTTATCCTATCCTCTAGGGCAGTGTTGGCGAACCTATGGCACGGGTGCCAAAGGTGGCACTCAGAGCCCTTTCTGTGGGCAGCCGACATCGCTTCTTTACAGCTATCTGCATTCAGGTTAAATTGCTGTATTGGCACTTTGAGAAAAAAATTAGTGGGTTCTGAATCACAGTTTGGGCACTTGGTATCTAAACGGTTTGCCATCACTGCTCTAGGGAATTAGCAACCCCACCCAATTTGGTATCATCTGCAAATTTGATCAGCCTACTCTCTATTCCTTCCTCCAAGTCATGAGTAAAGATATTGAATAGCACTGGACCCAGAACAGAACCCTGTGGCACCCCACTGATCACTTCTCTCCAAGCTGAAAAGAAGCCATTTATGACCACACTTTGGGTGTGATCAGTCAACCAATTGCAAATACACTGAACAGTACCATTATCTATCCCACATTTTACTAACTTCTTTGCAAGTATACAGTGGGGAACCTTATTGAAGGCCTTACTGAAATCTAGATAAGCAATATGCACAGCATTTCCCTCTTCCACCAGGCCTGTAATTCTATTAAAGAGATCAAATTAGTCTTGCATGACTTGTTTCTGAGAAACCTGTGTTGACTTCTCGTAATGACAGCATTGCTAAGTTAAATAATGACAGACTGTCTCCTTAATAATCAATTCTAGGATCTTTCCAGGAACTGAAGTCAAGCTGACTGGATGGTAATTATTTGGGTCCTCCTTTTTTCATTTTTGAAGATGGGGACAACATTCGCCCTTCTCCAATCTATGGGGACTTCTCCTGTTCTCCAGGACTTCTCAAAGATTATTGCCAAAGGTTCTGAAATTACTTCTGCCAGTTTTTTTTAATATCCTTGGGTATAATTCATCTGTCCGAGGAGACTTAAGTTCATTTAATGTTTCCAGCTGTTCCTGTACTACCTCTCTACCTATTTTATGTTGCAATTCCCATCCTACCTCATCTACTCTTTATCCCAGCGGAACTCTTTTTTCCTTTTTGGAGAACATGGAGGCAAAGAAGGGGTTGAGTAGTTCGGCCTTTTCCTTGTCTCCTGTTAGTAACTGGTTCTCTTCATCATGTTCTCAAACACAGCGAGGAAGATTAGATTAAGAGCTAAAAATTCTTCAAAACCACCCAGTCAGCCCCAAAACATACACACAAGACATGGGCCACAACTGGAATTCTTAATTAATATGAGGATTTGAGTGTCAAATTGTGAGCATCTCTCAACTCTGGGATTATAAAGATCAGTGTGCTTTGGTGATTAGACTTCAAAATTTACACATGCAATTCCTTTGAAATCTGAAGTCACATATACAGTAAAACTGCTTTAATCAGCTTTCCTATAAGGTGCTTTCAACTCTAATTACAGCTCCCTCTCACAGCTGTTTCTCCCTTGAATCTGTTCCATAGCCAAGCAAGGTTTGATACCTAGTAGAGTTCTTCTCACAGATTACAACACGCTAGTTCTCATTTTATACAAATGAGCTCTGCAGAATCTTCTCTGAAGTCTCCTGAACCTTGCTTCACTCTGCTATTTAATTGTGAATGGACTTCAGTCCTTACTCCATCTTTGGTGTTCAATGCCCCTCCCTGTTTATGAAGTCATCAGACACGCTAATCTTCTGTGGGCAAAATCCTGTTCATGCAGACTTTTATGTTTGGTTGGGTAAATGTGCTGAGCATTATGTCCAGCATCAAGGAATCATGCAATTCAGTGTCCCAATTAGTCAAGTATCCCAGCAAGACCAATTGCTCAATGCACCAGCAAAAGTGCTTTGTGGATAGCTCATCCTCCTCAGTGATGTTGCAGCTACAACAGATGTAGTGTCAAGTCATACCCATGTAGTTGTGCAACAGGATTTTTATTCAATGTTCTATAGAAGCAATATGAAGAGACATGCAGATGAGATGTGATGCTACAGATTACAGGTCTCTGAACCCACTTAGGCTAAACATTAACTACCAATTCGGAATGCTATTGGAAGTTTACCTTCCCTTACAACATACGTTTATGTACTTTTAAAAAATGTTCATGATTGCCTAGAGAGCTTGTGAAATATTCTACTAGATTAGTATACTTTCCTTCAGTACTGTGAAGGCTGTAGGAATATAAAAAATTACTAATATTTTCAACCTACATTTCCTACAAGATCACAAAGAGAGACTGCATGAGCACGTGTGTGCATCCATATGTATATGTGACCAGCCAAAGACTAAAGATAATTTTTTATAGTTAAGTAGGGATCTCATTTTCCCCGATGTGTATACAACACACTAGCTATTATATCACATTGCCTCTCAGATGTGGCAAATATTCTCAGACAATGCTTCTTTAGGAAATCCTTGAGGAACACTGCAGCCTAAAATGTCAAGGATTTGCTTCTCTCTCTCTCTCTCTCTCTCTCTCTCACACACACACACACACACACACACACACACCTAGCCAGACTTTCCAACCTAAGGGAAGAGCACCTACAAGAAATTGGGCTCCAGAGACACCCATTTTGTTTGGCATTGTGAGAAATGAAAACAAGTTGGGAAGATGGATGGACGGAAAGGCACTGCTTGGTCAAAGGTTTCCTTTCAAGTTCCAGCTGTCTGGCCATTGCTGCAGCCCTGAAGACTACTGCAGAAGTTTACTGGGTGTTTCCTTTTAGCTGTAAAAAAGAACACACATTGCTTACAGCCACTTTGTCCTGGATGTCTGTGAAAATCCTCAGTCATCCAGGCCGGTTTATCTAGAAGTTGATTCATGGCAACTAGACTTCTTTTTTTGTCCTGGACCAAAGCTTAAGACATGGAGGAAGTGTGACATGTGGTACGATGGCTGGTGGTGTGTAGCCTCTGAGCCCCTGGCACTTGGGGGTGGGGTGGGGTGGGGTGGAGGATTCAATCCCCCAATCAATTTATGGACTACTACAATAAATGGCTATGGTAGTAGCCCAACGTAGAATTGGTGGTGGAAAAGATAAAAATACTAACATTTTGGTACACACTGGGATCTTTTCCCTCTCTTAAAGTCAGTGAGCCACCCTCCGCCACTTGACAAAAGAGAACAGGAAAATATGAGCTGTGAAAAATGTTCGTAATACCTATGCTTATACTCAGTTACTAAAACTCAGATTGTTACAATTGTCTTAAAAGTATCAGACTGGTAAGGTTATGTATTATGTCAAATATCTGAAGATGCAGGGGGAAGAAACCCTGTTTTATTATAAATTATGCACTCGGTTAGCTTTTTGTCATTTCTGCTGGATATGATTCAGGCAAGAAGGTCCCTTCATAGTGCCAAGACAAGATAACTTAGGAGGTAAATGAAATTCCCTCACTTTGGCATTTTTACCATTGTAGCTCTGGATGTCAGAAGCTATTAAAGATGTTTTATATAATCAGTCTTCGCTTTTTATTGAACTCATATGTTAAAGAAATGTAAATAGCTGTGCATAGTACAACACCTCAATATAAGAGCTGGTTTTGTAATACTTATTTTAAAATAAGTTACATTTTTCTGTATACACTCATTTTTCTGTTTTACACTCATTACAGTGCTGTGCTAGAACCAGAAAACAAGTTCCTCATGTGTTCTTAAATCCTAGAGCTGTACAGATTAAAATATATTTTTTGCTATATAACTGGTTGAACACATAGTCCTAATTTATGCATGAACACCTCTTCTATCAACTAATGATATCACCTCTAAGCTGTGAATCTAAACAAGGTAACAAAGATGATGTAGAGCACACTTGCATGCCTAATACTCACTGGGATAAATCCCTGTTAATTTTCCAGTTGCAGTCCTCCTGATGAACTTGCAGATGTTCCTCAAACAAAATCAGATGGACCACGTCTGCAATGCCAAGCAAGTCCACCTGAAAACACAGCACAATTCAATTAGTCTTGACGGTGTCATCCTCTGAAGTCACCATCCAATTCACACTTTCTTTTAAAGAAATACAGTCCACTCTGGAAATATGATTTATCTACTGAGGTTTTCTGTTAATCAGTGCTTGAATAAATGGTTTAGGTCGGAGATACCTGTTTGGCTTTAAAAACAGCAGTAACATGACCACCCTACAGAACCATAGCAATTCTACATAAAGGCAAAGGTCCTAGTCAAGAAAAACATCTGGAAATGGGTGCAGTTTGCTTCTTTCAGCCAGTAGAAAGCACAAACTTGGATGAAGGGGATGTTCCCAAGTGTTAAGATTTGTTTGCATAGTTTGTACAGGCACCTGCCCACAGCCAAATCACATGCTAGCTGCAGAAAAGGACAAATCTATTCAAGAATCACCTACATTACTTGTAGCAAAGATCTTAATATTTCACCTGATACGGAAGAGATTTTTCATCCAGGATTTGCTGCCCAAACTGGGTCTGAGCTACTGGAAATCTTTTCAGTGACTTCACCGCTGGCTGTAGCTGCAGGTCCAAACCGTGAGAGAAATCTAATAGTTTCAGAGCACTGTTGGCCTCTGCCATGACAAAGGGATTGCAAATTCTGAGGAAAGATATGCAAGTTTTTTTTAATGACATATTGTTATTTGCACTTAGCTGCATTATTGCCTCCCTCTAGTGTTTGCCTTAAGAACTCATGCTAACCCAAGGAAAAGAACAGCTTTCCTAAATGCTCCGCTGTACTACATGTTAAAGAGATTCCAGTTGAACATTAGGAAGAACTTCCTGACAGTAGAGCTGTTTGGCAGTGGAATATGCTGCCACGGAGGGTGATGGAGTCTCCATCTTAGAAGATTTTTAAGCAGAGGCTAGATGGCCATTTCTTGGGAGTCCTGTGATGGGGTTCCTGCACGGCAGGGGGTTGGACTGGATGGCCCTTGAGGTCTCTTCCAACTCTATGATAGCAAACACAGATAACCCAAGCATAACCCATAATATATATGTTAGCCCTGAAGATGCCACAAGTGTCATCATATTTGTTGCATCAGCAGAGGAAACTGGAAGCAAAGGCATGGATGAATACATCACGCCACTTTTCTTGAAATTATACCGTTGCCACTTGGAAACTGTACTGCACACATGACTTTACCACACTGGAAATTTAGAAGGAGTGTTAATATAAATATAGGTTCTAAGTTTTTATACAGTACACTGCTCTCAGATTTAATTTCTAGTCATGTGAAGAGACTGTGGTCTTCAGCTTCACAACAAACACAGCACAGGAAGGTCAGGGGGTTAGTTCACTACAAATACGCTGTTGAATAATCAACTACAAGAGCCGGTGAAGTAAATTTAAGGGCTCGTAAAGCCAAAGACATTAGCAGTAATTGTGAGGCATTCACACAATAAATGGCAAACACGACATTTCTGGGAACGTATCTGCAGTAGTCCTGGAATTTTGCATGGATAAAGGGAAATTTAAGACACGCTAATGCTACGGTGTATGTAGGCTGCAGTGAGGATATTTACAGTATATGGAGTATTTCAATGAGTTCACAGCTCTATGTACTTTCTTTCAGCATTATGAATGCTTGGTAAAGCAATCCCACTTTATTCTGCAACATCAGCTAGGAGCCTGAAGCAGGAAGAACAGTGTCTTGAGATTTGAATTGGTGGTTCATAAGCATATCCATTTATTTATTTATGTTCATTTACTTGTATACCATTCAATTAATACAAGGCACTACTCTGGACAGTATACATCAGAGGAAACACAAACAATATGATACAGTGACCCCCACCGCCTATCACGGGGGTTAGGGACCTGATACGACCCGCGATAACTGAAAATCCACAATATGGGGATGCAAGTTGGATCAGGCCCGGGGGGGGGGGCTGGCTGCGGGCCCTTGTTCTTACCCCCAGCCTAGTGCTGGCCCAAATGGGCCTGTGAGGGCCTTCCCAGCGAACCGGAAGTGAGTCCCGGTAAACCAGAAATGACTTCTGGATCTTCAAAAATCATTTGAGGCCTCTGACAGGCCTAGAAAGGCCCTCAGAGGCCTCAGAAATTATTTTCTGCAAACTGGAAGTGACTTCTGGTAAACCAAAAGTGACTTCCGGTTCACAGGGAAGCCATTTTTGGGCCTCCAGAAGGCCTGGGAAGGCCCTTGCAGGGCCATTCAGGGCAGTGCCAGTCCTCGGGTAAGTACTGGAGCCCTGAAACAGGCCTCCCCCCCTTAGCCCAGGGGGACTGTTTTCATATACTGAAGTACCGCAATATAGTGGGACCGCAATATATGAACCACGAATGGGCAGGGGACCACTGTATAACAATAACAGGACAAATAATTAATAATAGGATAACAAATTAGAATAATCAAAATACCACCAAAAACAAACAGTGACAAGGCAGACAACATAATTAGTACGAGGCTCAAAAGAGGAGACTCCTAAAGACATCTGGACTATCCTCTTAAAAGCTGCCCGGGAGGGGGCCTGGTACAGCTCTACTGGGTGCCAGCCCTTCCCATCTCACACCCTCCAAAATTACCCCATCTGGAATGGCTATGGGTATGACAAGAAAGAAATGAAAAGGGCTTGAATTTGCCATCACAAATATCCTGTATTCAATTATAGAACAAAATAACTATGAAGAGGTGTTCTAAAGAAGACCTCTTATGGATCCAATTTCCCCCATTTGAGTTGCCAACTGTTATGTCCTCTGTTTCCAAAATGATACCTTAGGATACATTTCAGAAAGTGCAGATGAGAAAGGAAAACATTGGATTCTTGTAAAGTGGTGCAAACCTGTCTCCCAAGAACAGTGTCCCTGGATACAGATTCCCATGGACTATCTTCACTTTATGCAATTTCTCCACCACTTCTAAGAGATTCTCAACAATCAGCATGACTACTTCTCGCGGAATGACTTTACAATATTGAATCATATCCTGAAAAGAAAAGAGCTACATTATTTTACCATCCAGGCACCGAATCAATACAATTGTTTGTAGCAAGGGCTTTATAAAGTTTAGAATAGTTCAAGGAAGGGTTCTTGTTATTAAATTGAGAGAATTCTATGCACAAAGTACACCTTAGAATTCAACCCTTCTTCTCTTTACCTGGTAAGTGGTTTAACCATTAATTAATCTCTTGTTCTTTTCAGAACTTAAATGACCAAGATAACAAATGGGTTATTTAAAAAACAAAAAACAAGGTCTTATTTTAAGGCCCCCTTGAGTCCTTTCCAAGGAGAAAGGCAGGGTAAAAAAAAAAAAAAACTCAAAACAAGACAAACCATGAGTATTGGATGAAGATAAACGTTTGCCATTTAAATAGGGATAAAGGAGATGGGTTTTAGAGAAGACAGTTCCTGCCTTATCTGCCAGGATTATAATGTCCAAACAGACAGAGGGAGACAAGGGAAGGGAATGGAGATAAGGATAAATAGTGGAGGAAATTTGCTGTTACTGAAGGTACTGCAGCGTAGTTACAAGATGGGGAAAGGACTACACACGCCCATCACCACTTGAAAAACTGCAGAAGGGGGAAAAAACTGCAGAAGGCATCTTCCAGCTTTGTATATCTACTGCCTAGCTTGTAAGGCAAGCCTTCACCCACGACATCTGTCCCCACATGATCACATAATGAAATAAATGGCACCATCCCCATGTGATATGAATCCCCACTCTGCCTTCCACATAATGTAGTTTATCCACACTGACCTGGAGAGTAATGCAATTTATCTGCTTGTGAAGGGTCACACAGCCATTGTGGTATAAGAAACAAGTGTAGTTTTCACTGAAGTTCTGATCAAACTCGGCCCCCAGACGTGTTTGTAACTGCAGCAAGATATAGAAGTCCCATGGCACAGGCTCACAGTGTACCTGCACAAATGGGAAAAAAATCTCACCTATACAGCTCCCCAAGGTGACATCTAAACAAAATTCAGATTGCTGTTCAAAGCTGGATGACAGTGTCTGTGCAGAAGGCCATTCACCTGAGCTATAACCAATCTTAACAGACCAGTTCAAAGGTATCTCTTATACTGGAAATGTGGCATGGCAATGCTAACTTATTTAATTTCACTTTTATGCCCTTCTCTTAGAATGTAGAGACCCATTTAATAAGTGCTTCGGGTCAGTCAAAAAGCAGATCAAGGAACAACGATGCAGTTTGTACTTGATGGGGACACACTCCAATTTTAAAAACAGGCTCACAGCTTGGGGGAGCTCCTGGATTCATCTGAGCCTGCATGCCCAACTATTTGCAGTGGTCAGGAATGCATTTGTGCAAGGAAAACCAGTGTGTCAGATATGTCTGTTTCTTAAGCGATCTGATCTGGCCACTGTAACATACACGCCCTAGTTACTTACCTGCCGGATTACTGTAATGCACTCTATGTAGGTGTGCCAGTGGAAACTTGTCAGGTCCAAAATACAGCAGCCTGGTTGCTGATGGGCTGGACACAGGGATGATATAACCCATTATAGCAGCTCCACTGGCTGCTGGTCAGCTTCCAAGCACTATTCAAAGTGCTGGTTTTAATCTATAAAGCTCTAAATGGCCTGGGTCCAAGCTATCTCAAAGACTGTATTCTCCCATTATGAGCCAGCTCAGGTATTGGAGAGACCTTCCTCTTGATCCTGCCACCTTCACAGGTGTATGTGATGTGGACATAGGAGTCCCTTCTGTGCTTTGGAACTACCTCCCATAGAAGGCCAGATTGCCCCCATCTTTGCTGTCCTGCAAGCAGGCAAAGACATCTTCAGGCATGCATTCCTTTGTATAATACTATCAGTGTAACTCGGAGCAGCAAATTGCCGCCAAGTCAAGAAGCTGGTATATTTCTTACTGCCCCAGTTCTATGATTGTTTGTTGTTTGGTTGGTGCTGTTAACCTGTTAACCGCCCGGAGTTCCCGTGGAAGACGGGCGGTATAAAAATAAAATAAAATAAAATAAATAAATAAATAAATAAATTTCTTGTGCAACAGAAAATGCCTATCCTAAATTTCCATTAAAAGATAGCCAATGGCACAATACCAGTGGGAATATACAATAGGATTCTAGCCATTATACTTCCAAAGTAGCAGTGGTGATATATCAAGGCAAAATATCATTCCAGTACAACATCTCACAAGAGCTAAATTACCAAAGTATTCTCCTCCAGTAAGGCAACATAAGAATCAGAAACACAGAAAGGGAGAAAAACAGGAGATCAACAAGATTCTCTCAAGTAAGATGTTCTAGGCTTTCCATTATAGAGTACAGTCAAAAAGTACTATTGACAATAACTGTATCTGGAAGTTGAGTCACGGCAACTGGACATCTTTTCTTGAGAGACTGCATTTGCTGCTCATCCAAACAGCTTCAGCAGTCTGAGGAAAGCTAGTTTTAAGTCCTCCATTTTATACAGTAATCCCCTGCTTATCGCAGGGGTTAGGGACCCAACCCGACCCGTGATAAAGGAAAAGCTTTCCTCTGACGGACGAAGCACTTTGGATGAGCAGCGAAACACTTCTATCTCTCAAGAAAAAGTCCAATTGCCATGACTCAATTTCCAGAAAAACTCACCTGGGTGACTGAGAATCTTCACAGATGTACGACAATAACTGTACTATATTACTCATTTAAATGAGTTGCAGATTATTGCTTCCTAAGGACCATTCAATGGCAGGGTTAGAGTTTTATGAGCCATATTATACTTATTTTATTATCCCATGTTTCTAACTGAACCACACCTTTGGTTTTTCATTGCTGATCTTTACCATGATAGTTTTTATATTTTAAATCAATCTAACTTTGCCATTCAGCTGTTGTATTTAAATGCTGATACAGTACTGCAATACTGTGTACTCTTTTTATCTATTTAGAAACCAATTGGGGATTTTGATTAATTTTTACTGTTCAGAAAAGTAGCAAGGAGGCCACAATGTAATTTAGAGACAATAGGAGAATATTGTTTCATACAGATGTAATATAGGAAATTTAGGGGCAAGAGTAAATTAAGGCAAAATGTTTATACCTTTATTAAAAATGAGGTTGAGGCGTGTATAAAGTTAGCTGGTGCAGCAAAGAATATCTTGTCATCCTCACTGGTCAAATACTCACGAGTGATACAGTACACATCATTCCCTGTTGAAAGATTAGATTTGCAACGGTCATTAGTGACATATGCAAAACAGTCACTAGAGACAGTGGATAGCTAATATCATAATACACCAATTTTACTGACTTTTAGGTTTAAGGTTGAAGTATAAGATATGTTATTAATTTCTCTCTATATATTGGTATATTGTTGATAATAAAAGAGGTTACTTACCTGTAACTCTGGTTCTTCAAGTGGTCATTCTGTGATTCCACACAATGGGTTAACGTGTGCAAGCACAGTAGACCTCGGAATCTTCTAGAAAGCTGTAATAATTGAAGGACCTCCCACCCTCCTCCCTCCTCCCACCTCAGTTCCGTACACTTTGACGCCGCTGTCCAAGCAATAGCATAACAGAATAGACGGCATAGACGTGATGGAAGAGGGGAAGGAGGGAGGGTTTGTGTGGAATCACATAATGACCACTTGAAGAACCAGAGTTATAGGTAAGTAACCTCTTTTTCTTCTTTGTGGTCTTCTGTGATTGCACACAATGGGTGATTAGCAAGCTGCACTTACCGGAGGTGGGACATCACGGCATGACTGCAGACAACACCGATCGACCAAAGGTCATCTCAGCACGGGCCCTCGTGTCCAGCCAGTAATGAGAAGCAAAGGTCGAGGATGAGGACCATGTAGCGGCTTTGCAAATGTCTGGAATCAGGACACCCTTCAAAAAGGCAGTGGATGTAGATAAGGCCCTGGTTGAATGACCTCAAACCCCAGATGGTAGCGGGGTTTCGGCGAGTTGGTACGCCAAGGTTATGAGCTGGACAATAGATCTTGAAATACTTTGTGTAGACATAGGTTGACCCCGTTTCTGGCCATAGTAGCAAATGAAGAGTCGTTTAGTGGCCCTGTATGAGGAAGTGTGGTCAATATAGTGAGAGAGAGCTTGCTTGATGTCTAGGGAGTGTAAGGTGCGTTCCAAGTCCGTAGAAGGATTAGGAAAAAAAGTAGACAAATGAATAGGTTGAGAAACATGGAAGCGGGAGACAACCTTGGGTAGAAAGGAAATGTCAGTAAACAAGGTCACTTTATTAGGATGAAATTGCAAAAACGGAACATCCATGCGCAATGCAGCGAGCTCTCCCGCCCGTCTAGCCGATGTGATGGCCGCGAGGAAGATGGTCTTATAGGTGAGCAGCTGGTCGGAAGCCTTGGCCAAGGGTTCAAAGGGAGGCTTCATGAGCTGTCGCAGGACCAAGGAGAGAGACCACTGTGGAGTTGGCTGGGCAAGGCATGGCATAATGTTATTGAGGCCCTTCAGAAAATCTTTCACGCGTGGATGCTTGAAAAGATGTAGGGAAGGGGAATCCGGTGGTTGCTGTGCAACAATGGCGGCAACATACACCCTCAAAGTTGAAATGGAACGGCCCATAGCTGCGAGGTGACGAAGAAAACTGAGGAGGACGTCAACCGAGGTGGGCAGTGAGCGGAAACCGTGGGCAGCAGCATAGGACGTGAATATCTGGAACTCATAACTATAGAGAGTTCTAGTAGAAAGTTTCTTGAATGAGCAGATTATCTCCTCAACGGAGGGAAAATCCGGCATGCTGTGAGGTGTAAGGTGTCCGGCTGAGGGTGTAGGATTTTGAAATTGTCTTGTGATAGCAGGTCGGTCCGGAGAGGGAGGCGGATGAACTCCGATGCCATAGACCTCAAGGTTGGGAACCAGGTTTGGCGGGGCCACCACGGGGTAATCAGAATGGCGTCCGCTCCCTCCTGCCGGAGCTTGATGATTGTTCTCTGGAGAAGTGGAATGGGTGGGAACGCGGAAAGGAGGCCTGGAGTCCAGTGGACCATGAATGCATCGCCCAGAGATCGAGGGTCCCTGACCACTCTGGAGCAAAAGGCGCGGCATTTGGCGTTCTGCCTGGAGGCAAAGAGGTCAATCCGTGGCATTCCCCAGAGGTCCGTGATCTGTGCAAAGATGGCAGGGTGCAGAGACCACTCGTGCGTGTTGTAAGCATGCCTGCTGAGTGAATCCGCGATCTCGTTCTCTCTGGTGGATACATGAATGGCTACTGGGGAGATTTGATGCCGGATGCACCAATTCCACAGGCCGATGGTGAGGTCCAGAAGAGGGGGAGAGTGGGTGCCCCCCTGCTTGTTTATGTAAAACATCACCGTCGTATTGTCGGTGACGAGTTGTATAGCTTTCCCCCTGATGACGGAGAAATGCCCGAAGGGCACAGATGACGGCCAGCAGCTCGAGTTGGTTGATGTGTAGGATCCTCTACGTGGGAGTCCAAAGGCCACGGACTCGTAGGTTGTTGCAGTGGGCGCCCCATCCAATTGGACTGGCGTCGGTGGTGACTTGTTGCTCGAGTGGTGGCGACGTGAAAGCGACGCCTCTGGATAGGTTTTCTAGGTCTGTCCACCAGAATAACTGTTGGAGGAGATATTCTGGGATATCGAGTAGAGTTCTGGGATCGTCTGCAATGGGGTCGAAAACAGAAAGGAACCAAGATTGCAGGGGTCTCAAACGGAGGCGTGCATACGGAACAGTGGAGGTTGTAGAGGCCATAAGGCCTAAAAGTTGTTGAACAAACTTTGCAGTAACTCTTGAACAACGTTGAACCTGAACGATGGTGGCAATGATCTTTTCCTTTCGCAGAAAGGAAGGCTCGGCCTTTGACGGAGTTTAGAACAGCTCCAATATATGGCATCCTTTGAGACGGGGTAAGACAAGATTTGTTTGAATTCACTTGTAGTCCCAAACTTGCCAGGAGGGAAAGGGTGAGGCGTGTGTCCTGGAGCGATTGGTGGCGAGATGGTGAAACCAGGAGCCAATCGTCCAGGTAGGGAAAAACAGTGATACCCCGCAGTCTCAGAAACGCGATGACAGGGGCCATAGTTTTGGTAAAGACCCTTGGGGCCGAAGCAAGGCCAAAGGGCAGGGATTTGAATTGATAAATGGTGTTGTCCAACATAAAGCGGAGATAACAATGGTGAGCAGGGGCTATAGAAACATGAAAGTAGGCATCTTTTAGGTCGATGACAACGAACCAATCGCCGAGTTTCAATAGGGGCAGGATAGTGTCCAAAGATGCCATGCGGAATCACTTCTTCACAAGAAAGATGTTTAATCCCCTGAGATCTAAAATGGGGCGGAGGCCCCCATCTCTCTTCGGGACAGCAAAATACCGGGAGTAATATCCGTGTCTGAGGTCTGTGATGTGCACCGTCTCTATTGCGTCTTTTTGCAGGAGACAGAACCTCTTCGCGAAGGGCCTGAGATGGAGTAGTGACATGGACCTGGCCCAAGGGAGGTAAGTATTGGAACTCAATGAAATAACCGAAGGCAATGGTGTTCAGCACCCATCGGTCGGTGGTGATTGCTGTCCAAGTAGAGAGGTGGGGGGCCAAACAGGTGGGGTGGTCCTGGGATGGAATGAGGCAAGGTGGGGGTGAGATGAAGTCAAAAACCCTGCTTATTCCTCCTCTCAGGTCTGCGCTGAGAAGTGCGGTTTCGAGACCGTCCAGCCATGCTGCGGTTGGAAGAGCCCGCGTTGGACTGGAACCTTTGTCTGTCAGGTAGGTATCTCTGATAGAAGGGTGCACGCCTCCAAGGACAGCGATAGGAGCGGTAGGTATTTTGATAGGAATAGGAACGTGAAGTTTTGCTTAACTTGTTTAGTTTGTCCAATATGTCATCCTTTGGGGATCAAACAGGCCCTTCCCATCAAAAGGCAGATCCTTAATGCGAGCCCGAGAATCATCAGGGACAGTGGTGGCGTGTAACCACCTGTGCCTGCGAAGGACTATCACTGTAGCCAATTGTTTGGTGGCTGCATCGATGGTGTGCCTAGCCGCCAACCTTTGGTGTTTAGCCAGTGCCATCACATCCTGATAAGAACCCAACGCCCTGGTCCAGTGGTCCTCAGGCAACAGATTAAGGAGAGGCTGCATCTTGTTCCATAGGTTACGGAGGTAAGCCTCCATAGCAGCTGAGTCGTTAGCTACTCTGATGATGAAGGGGAAAGAGAGTAAAGGCGACGACCAAGCATGTCCAATTTCCGGCCCTCCTTATTGGACGGGGCAGCAGAGGATCGAACCCTAGATCTATTTTGAGTGGAGTTCACAATAAAAGAATTTGGAAGCGGGTGCTTTTGTAAGAAAGCGGTGTGCTCACCGTGGGTCTTATATAGGTTTTCCACTCTGCGTGACATCTGGAATGATGATGAAGGCTTTCCCCAAGATTCCTTGATCAGATGTAGCATGGGCTTAATAAAGGCTAATCTGCATGGTGGAGCCTGGTCCAAAGAGATATCGTCAAACACCTGGTCATCGTCGTCCAGTGGGGGTTGCACTACTGATAGATTGAGAGCCTTTGCTATCTTAGTTATCATCTGGGAGTATGACTTGTAGTCTTCAGATGGGGATGGGGCATGGTCATCGCCCACGTTGTAGTTCGGGGTAGGGGAATGTACTTGGGAATCCCCAGATTGAGTGGACTGAGAATCAAAAGAGTCAGAGTCAGAGTCCACAGTCTCTCTAGAAGGAGAGTAGGAAGGGTCTGCATCCTGTGAGGCAGAGTCTGTGTGGTGTTCTGAAGGAGTGTTATGTCGAGGTCGCATTGCAACCTGCGCTGCCGTAGACGCTGGCTGCTGAGCGGGGCGATGCTCCTGGGTATGTGGCAGGGAGCGGCCGGCGGCAGCAGAAGTGTCTTGTTGATTAGATGGCACAGCCGTGTCAGTGGCCTCAGGCAAGGTGAGGTGTCTGTGAGGAGAGCGGGCGGCATTGTCCGAGCGCTCAAGTTAACCCATTGTGTGCAATCACAGACCACGAAGAAGAATCACTTACGGTACTTTGCTACTTATCAGATAAATTAATTACGAGAGATCTGCTACAAAAGTCCCACTGTGTGACAAGATTTTCTCTCTTGCTCTGAAAGGTCCCACAACTCTCCCAAGATGATTTTGGGGTACGAGTAGGGTGTGTGCAAGAGGATCTGTTCTATTAGCTTATGCCTTTCTGCTGGCAAGAGAGGAAGGCCATGGGCCGAAGAATCCAGAGGACTTGCCGTCAAGCCAGAGTTCATCAAGGCCTTCGCCTGCACACTGCTGGCCGAGGTGACCTGACACTACGTCCTGTGCCATGCCACCAGGCCCAGGGGGCAGCTGGGTGCCGAACTGGAGCAGGTCCCACTGGTGTGCCTTGTCTCCTACCTGCGCAAGGAAGGGCTGATTATGCCCAAGGAGTAGGCAGCCTTTCCCCTGGCTCTGTGCTGAGTGCACCTGCTCTTCATCCGTTTCACCCTCTTGGCCCAGGTGGTGACGGGGGTGTGGTGGGCAAAAGCGGTGGCTGGGGTGGGGTGGTGGCAGCAGGAGCGGGGTTGTGGACCAACCACTGCCATCTACAGATTACTGAGTACACAGATGGCGAATCAGCGGATACAACAGTCCTAATGTAATAAAATTCCCCTTATGCATAGTCTCCAAAAGGCGAATCTTCCTCTCTGCTCATGGAGTCCTGCCTTCCCTTCCCAATAGTTGCAGCTCAGATTTGCAGCATCTTAATGCATGTGCACATGTGCTGAGGAATAAAAGTCTTTATGTGTGTGCATGTATAAGACTCGTAGAGGGACCCTAAATTTCTGAAGTTGTGACTAGACCACCAAGACAAACTGAAGGAAAGAGCTAAGCATGCTGTCATAACAATATATCCTAACTTTTGTAACAGAAACATGCAAAATAATTTAACTCATGTTTTACCTAGATGGACTTCTTTTTCCAGCTCTATCCAAGGCATTGGCTGAGACTCCAATATAAAGTTTGGAGATTTTGACAACTCCTCTAAAAGAGGTTGCAAGAGCTGTTTGTGCTGCTCAGTGCTCTCGGGAGAATAATCTAAAAGAGAAATAAACAATCTTGACGGATGCAAAAATTATAACTTTTAATATAACATGTTGAAAATCCTTCCACACCATAATCTAGCAGTTTTGTACCAACATAGCAAACCTTGGCTTAATATTATTATTGCTACTGTGCCATCTTTTCTCTTTATATCACCAGGATATGTAGCCTTTTGCTTACATTTGATGAAGCTGTAGGATACACCTAATCCAGCAGAACCAGCTCTTAAGGCAATAAATACGTACTGAAATTCAGAAATATCTCAAGTTTTTAATGATTAAGAAAATAAAGCTGTCACTCACCACAAGCATTTTCAACATCAGTGGCAATTTCATCAATGGAGCTTTGAGCCAGCAGTAGCTTATCTGGATTTTTTTGAAATTTAATAGTAGAAATTTGTGTAGGTGAGGTTGAAGATGCAGAAGATCTGGTATCTTCTTGACTTGCCTCCATAATTGGACTACAAATAATTAGGAAATATTAACTTTCATGTGACACTTATTCAGAGAATTGTCTGGACAATTCGTAAGTGAATTATTTCATATCAAATTCCTCTAGTGGAGAGAGAAAGTTCATTTCTGGTTAGAAAAATTATATTCGTTTACATTTTATGGAACTCCTAAACAAGTGTTGTACTATTAGTACCAAACTCTCATATTTAGAATCTGCACAGAAACAAATTCATCTTGACTTATGGCGACAAAAAAATGAGGCTCAGGCTTCTGCATTTTGCTTTCTCCTTCCTGTGTACACAAGTCCGGGAGTAAAGTAACAATGAAACAGTTAATTCATCACAGTATCCAAATCTCTGATAACACCTCACATACTCCCTTCACTAATTTCTTTGGATTGATTCTTCCTGGTAATGCAATGTGTCCAAGTTATATTTCAGCCTGTCCTTGCATGTCACTGGGGTATCTGACTCTGTTGGCCCTTCTGGGTCAGGAGTGTCAGACCAAGCTACTAGATTCTAGAATCTGAGATTAGAACAGAAACAGCCAAGTTTCTCTTACTTTCCACAGCTACTTTTGCTTAAAATTCAACAGGACAAGTACTGTATTTTCCCATCTATAAGACATACCCCTTTCGAACCCAAAATTAGTTTTGCAACCACACGTTTCTCTCTTTGCTTCCATGTATAAGACAACCTTCAATTTTCAGACAAAAATATAGTCTTATACATGGAAAATACTTTAATTAATTTAAATGGCACAAAGACTGTAAAGCATCAGACTACTGTAAACTCGTCTCTCTGAAATGGAAATTGGAGGCACTGCATTCAAGTGGCTCCGGTCCTTCCTGCAGGAAAGAACGCAGAAAGTGGTGTTAGGTGATTCATGTTCAACAACACGGCCGCTGACCTGTGGAGTCCTCCACTGTTCTGTTTCCTATGTTACTTAACATTTATATGAAACCACTGGGGGAAATTATTCAGAGTTTTGGGGTTAAGTATCACCAGGATGCTGAATACACTCAGTTCTACCTCTTGTCACCTCCGGATTCCAAGGAAGCTATTTCGTCTTTAGATCAGCGCGTAGCTTCAGTAATGAACTGGATGAGAAAGAACAAACTGAAACTAAACTCAGACAAGACAGAGATGGCTTCTGGTCAGTCAAAAAGGAGATCAAGGGATAGGGATGCAACCTGTACTGGATGGGATTAACCCCCAATTGAAAAAAGAGGTATGTAGCTTGGGGGTGTTCCTGGACTCATCCTTGAGCCTAGATGCCCAGGTCACCGCTGTGATCAGGAGTGCATTTGAAAAATTAAAACTAGTACGCCAGTTATGCCCATTTCTTGAGAAATCTGATCTGGCCATTAATGCCCTAGTGACATCCCAACTGGACAACTGTAATGCACTCTATGTGGGGCTAAAAATGAAAAGTCTTAGGAAACTTCAACAGGTCCAAAATGCAGCAGCTAAACTGCTGACTGGGCTGGGGTACAGAGATTACATTGCGCCCTTATTAAAGCAGCTCCACTGGCTACCAATCAGCTGTTGGCCACAATTCAAAGTGACAACCTTAACCTACAAAGCACTGTACAGCCTGGGTCCTAGCTATCTCAAAGATCGAATCTCACAGTATAAACTGGCTCGGGTGTTAAGGTAATCAGAAGAGGGCTTTCTCTCCATCCTGCCACCCTCACATGTACGTCTCATGGGAATACATGAAAGGGCCTTCTCGACTGCTGCGCCGACTCTGAACTCCCTCCCACTAGAGGACAGGAATGCCCCATCTCTGCTGTCTTTCCGGAAATAGACAATGACCTTTCTCTTCAGGCAAGCTTTCCATACCATACATGATCACATAGACTTCGCATTTATAACCACTTATAACCTTGTGTGATTGCATTGACATTATGTTTTCAATGTTAGTTTCCATCCCTCATGACTTTTACATGGAATTTTTACTTTCTTTAACTGCTCGCATTCTCTTGTCACTTTAATGTTGTCTTCTGATGCTGTAAGATGTCCATCAATTCCCTGTTCTCTAACCTGAATATGTCTTAATTGTACCCGACTATATATTGTCCCTCATTACTATAATTTGCCTTGACTCTAAACAAACAAACAAATAATGGAACCTAATATCCTTTGATTCCCAGAACTTCATTAGAACTTAGAACTTCATTCTAAGTTCTTCAAAACCAGCCAGAAATGGAAAATGGCACCTTTTCAGATGGACAGCACTCAAAACATTCCAGTCAAGGAGTCTGCTAGTCATGCTGACTCAAATATTCTGACTGTTGAAATGCAAAAAGATAACACCTATCTTTAATACTAGTCAGCATCTCTCAGTCACATGCTATACAGTATCTGCTACTTGCTCTGACTTTAATTATTCTTTATTTTTGCCCTTTCTTGCCTTCACCGACTCTCTCCCACCTCAAGCAAACAGAAACAACGACTAATCCAAGCTCATCAAGTGAGCAAGCACAGTGAAGATTTTAATGTAGCTACCCCAAGTTCATGTCATCCCGATCCCTGACAGCACTGAATTCTACATTTTATTTATTTACTTATTTATTTATTTTTGCATTTCTATACCGCTCCCATTTCCCAGAGGGAACTCTGGGCGGTTCACACACAAAAAAAGTTAAAAACATGTACGAGCTTGTCTTCATTGTGCCCACTTTGGTCATTGAAGGAAGCATTCATTCATAGGCAGAAATTATTTTGCACACAGGAATGATACCCTCAACAGTAGCAGGTTACGATCAAGATGGTTTTTAGGCTGTGCACAGCTCACAAACAATGTGATGAACATGCATGCATCCCAAATCACAAAAGGAAGCAATCCATTATGCAGGTAGACCCTGGCCAATAAAATTTTGGCAAGACATTTCATCACCTGAGAGATGGACGTATTAGAGTCCTCTCAACCTGCCAAGCATCAGTAAACTGGTCAGTATGTTGCATAGGTTTCAAGCTAAGAATAGGGGCAAATAAGTTTTGAGTACACCATGAAAAAAACCAACCACAACTGAGCTCTTGAATATAGGCAAGACAGACCCATGTCCTGCCCTAGAAAAAAAACCTCTGATCTTTTCACTTACCTCAGCTTTTTCACAAAGAGGGCCTCGGCATATGCATCTTCACTCACAACCGTTTGCTGATCTAACAGTGCAGTCTTAGATTCTGAACATTTCTCCTTGGGCTTCTCGTCAAGCTGATTTCTCTGTTCTGTCACCCCATGAAATGGGGTTGATGCCAAATGGGCCGCCCTAACAAAGTCACAGGTATCTTCAAGGTTAGGACAGAGGACTTTGTTCTTGTATGAACCTGTGAGAATGGTATCTTCATTCAAAGGTTCAATTTCATGGAGAATTCCCTACAGAAACATAGCAAAGATTAGCACAACGACGACAAACAGGTATTTCTCTGTATTGCAAACATTTTTTTGAACAATTTAACTCCTTTGGAATTTCCTTTTAGTAGATTCATGATGTTTTACCATATGAATATGTGTATATCTCTATGTGTCACATAGGAAGATGCATTATGTTTTGCAACATGGAGAACAAAGTTCTTTTAGCCTTCATTTTATTATGAAGGATAACGCTTCTACAAACTAGGTTTGAATGAAAGTTGCACACCCACATATGGGCAACTGTTTTATTAGAACAGCCAAATACAACATGTTTAGCAAGCTTCCAAGTTAATCAAAATTCTGCATTAGCCTAGATAGTACAAAAGTGAGGGACCCTTTCTGATTTCCCAAAAGTAGCCATAAATCTTGGTCAGAGGAAACTGCTCTTTTCACATCCCAGTGATGGATATAGTTCCAACAGCAGAAGGACCCTGTTTGCTTCCACTCAAATAGTCAGTGATATTATGTGCTTGACTTCTGTGGCGATCTCTGCCTTGTCAAGGCGTCCTCTTACTCTGAGTAGCCCATACTCGTCAAGAAATGTAATAATGGAAGCTGTATCTTGAGGTTAAATAGGGCACCACATACAAATCCCAAACATTAATGTTACCATGTAAAATTTCTTCAAAAGGCACAAATTTCTTCCCAAATTTTAGAAACATTTACAGTGGTATCTTAGTGAACGAACATAATTCGTTCCAGAAGCAGATTCATAAACCAAAGCACTCGTGTATTAAAGCAAATTTCCCCATAGAAGACAATGGAAATTCAAATGATTCATTCAGGGCCCCCACTTTCCATTATTTCTTAGGGGGAAATGTGCTTTCGCCAGGAGCCGGTAGCAAGGGTCTGCCAGTCATGCAGGCCAAGGATTTCTTCCCAGTGCCTTGGTGGTGCCAGTGGCAATGGGAGGGTTTTGGGGTGGTCCCTCTCCTTCCTCCATCTACCCCCCCCAGCTCACCTCTTCTTCCTCCTCTTCCATGGGAAGCACAGCGACGGCTTCCTGCTAGGTTGGATCCGAGTAGCCCATCATCAAGAAGGATGCCTTGAGTTGGCAGCGCAGTGACCCCCAGGCCCATCTGCGCTCTGGTCGTGGTGCCCTCATAGAAATGGAGCAGGCTGGCCAGAGGCAAGGGTGCCGAGGTCTCATTGTCTCTGGGTGGAAGTCTCTGGTGCCCCGCGAGCCTCCCCAAATGGGAAAAGCCGCGACCAGGCCAGAGGAGCCACTGCCGCTGTCCCGGAGCTAGATTAAGCCCAGGAGCAGAGGCTGGACTTTGGCGCCATGGTGGGCGCACAGAGAGGGCTCCTCTGGCCCTCTTGCGGCTTTTCCTGTTCAGGGAGGCGTGTGGGGGACCGGAACTGCCAGCATCCTAGCACACAAGGCAGCGTCTTGCCCGAGCCAGGCCGCCTCTTTGGGACACTCCGTGCCACTTTGGCGTGTTTGCCTTTTTAAAATTTCCCTCCTTGTGCTTGGGCATCCACCCACTGCAACAGGAGGAGGAAATTTTTTAAAAGGTGAATGCACCACAATGGGGGAAGGTTTCCCCCACTTTGGGTCTGTTCACCTTTTTGACATTCCCCTCCTTGTACTGGGGAAGACACCCACCCCAGCAGAAGGAGGGGGATGTCAGAAAGCCGAACGCCAAAGCTTTGGCGTATGGCTTTTTAACACTGAAATCCAGCTCCTCCAGGGCAAGCGATAGCCCCAATTCAGTGAGGTAGCGGTGAGCAGTGGTGGAGGATGGGTGACCTGTGGTGCTCCTATATTAAGGCATTGCTTGTTGATCAAGGCTTTAAAAAGAAATTTTTGCTCATTGATCGAAATGCTCATAAACCGGGTTACTCGTTAATTGAGGTACCACTGTATTTCTCAAATGAACTGTTAGCAAAATCTTTCACTATACCTCAGCTTAACAGCATATTTGCATAATGGGTGGCAAATTGAAAATGTGCATATTTAAAGAAATAAGGTATATACACATGGTTGAGAAACAATTCAGAGCTCTCCACCACACATGTGCATTTTTGGTGAACACAGTTGTTAAAGATAAAAGGACAAATTGGATTTAATGCCCATGCCTTCATTCAAAAGGTACAAGGGTATTCTTGAGTGCTATTTTAGTGGAAATGTAGCGTAGGTACATGTGATAAGTATTCCACATACAGCTCTCCATAAAACACAGTGAAAAACTTACAGAGTTTTCAGGAGGTACATTTTCCTTGGCAGCAATACTTTCTGAAGGTTTGCGAACAGTAAGAGGGCATCTGATACTTGCCAGGGAAGGAACAGTGGAAAGACTAAATATAAAAGAAATAAACATATGCTTTGATTTCCAATGGCAAATTCACTTCATTCAAGAATGTTACAGCTTGCTCCTGCATTGGAGGGCAGGTCAGCTGCAGTAATTATGAAATATTTTAATCCAATATTAAAGGTGGTATAAAGCAAAAAGAAAAAATAAATAGCACAAGAAATGCTTCCTGAACTAGAGTTACAAGGCATCAGCTTCTGGTTTGAATGCAGTTGATTCTCAATAATGAGGTATTTCAAAATAAAATTAAGAGCACCCACTTTGTTGCTTCATCTATATTTACCTGGCTTTCTCATTTTCTAAAGTAGCTGACTCATCAAAAATAGAGAAAGGTAAAGAAGGATTCACTGTAGGAGGAATCTCAGAATCTGGAAGAAAAAGCCAAAAAAACTTTATACAAGCTCAGAAGAGAAAAAAATGGGAAAGGTACTTGTGACTAAGCATACTACAAGGGCATGTTGAGGAAGATCTCTGGGTGTGAAGATTTATGTTTCTGGGCTACAAGTCCCAGAATTCTGCCTTGCGAATTCTTGGAGAATTCTGGGAATTGCAGCCCAATCCTGGGATGTGCTACTTGTCATTTCTGCAAGTTGAGATCTAAAACTGAGAATCTGCACATCCCTAACAATCACATTCACACAGCCCAGTAGTACACTGGCCCTGTTACTCCTGACTCATATTGCCACCCCCCAGAAACAAACATTCCCCCCAAACCTCAAAAATACACACATTTAACAGAATGTAAGTAAATTAACCAAGCAACAATTTCAAAAATCAGTCAAGCAGAGAAAGCAAACATATATGAGGGGAAGGGAATGGCAAAATTAAAAAAGCATATATTCACAGGGCCCCCTTTTCCCAAAACCAAGAAAACACAAGCAAATAAAAACATTACCATCAAGTCCCCCCCACCCAAACCAAAATTACTATTTTTGTCTCCCCTACCACTTCATGCTTTGTCTTTTCTTCTTTTGATTCAGCAGGTGGCAGCAGGCATGCTGAGCAGCAGCAAAATAATCCCAAGGGGAAAAATAAACAAGGAATACCACCACCATCACCACTACTACCCTGCCCTAAACCACACATACACAAAGAGGAGGGGGGAAATCCCCAAAGAAATGGGGAGTGGGCGGATGAAAAATAATCCAAGGAGGCATAGATATGCTGCTAAAAGCAGGGGGGTGGAAACCTAAAGAAATTTAGGGTTGAGGGGGCAATTGGACAGACAAAAGATGAGCGTGTAATGAAAAGTATGAAATATGGAAATTTCATGTACTGTACCTCCTTTCATAAATGTATTTTATTTTATTTTATTTTATTTTTATACAGCACCATCTGATCAACGGTCACTCTGGGTGGCTTACAAAGATTAGGACATAGGCAATACAAAACAAAACAAAAACACACTAGTTCTTTGTGTTTTAGAGCAGGCTTGCACAGCAAAGGGTTCAAAAGTAGCCTACCGGCCATCAGTTAAAAAAATTGAGGGGATAAGTTCTCCACCCCTCCCTCCCCAATCCCAACAATATATAACAATATATCACATATATAAGAATAATATTCAGCAAATTTAAGTATGCATTTTACAAAGTAATAGTTTCAGGACAGGTATGAAAACCTTTTATCTGTCAAGACCACTGAAAGATTGAAGGTTCCAATGTTATAATTGAGGGGGTAGGGGAGTCTGATCACTAGCTTCTTGCACGCAGTGCTTTACGAAAGGTATTTACAGAGCTTGTGAAAGGAACTTACCACTAGAACATGACTTCTTGTATTGAATGCTTCCATTCACCTCAAGAATGCTGTAAGCAGAAGTGCAATAATTTTTTTTAAAAAGAGGACTCTATTAAGCAGAATACTTTTATTAATGTGAAGAAGCAAATCCAAAAACCATCAGGATATGAAACCATTTCTTCTGACTGAAATGCCTTCTGAAACAATATAGCACTTAAAATATTTTCTTCATATATCAATGGAAATGATGGTCCATAACTTATGACTGCAAAAATCAGCATGTCTGATTGTTGTTCGGAAAAGATTATTAAAGACTTAAGGCTTCCATATACTGCAATTTGTTTCATCTTCAGAAAGCAGTGGGAGCCACAGGATGGGAGGAGGAAGTCTTCAGTGACAAACCAGTCCAGCCACCCCACCAGCAGTTATTTTTGGCAAATGAAGACTTCCTGTTCCTATCTCACAACACTCCCAATGACAAAAGCAAATTACATGGGAGCCATGATAGCCTTTGGACAGAAACAGTAAATGTTTCATTTCTGAAAAATTGACCCTGTTGATACTATCAGCTTTTTGGCCATAATTTACAAAAAAGTTCAAACCATTTTATTGTTAAGCAACGAAAGTATTACCGTATTTTTTGCATCATACGATGCACTGGACCATAGGACACCCCTTTAGAGGTACAGTGGACCCTTGTATAACAAAAGGTTTGTATAACATGAAATCTGTACAACATAAAAAAATCCTGAGATGGGGGAAATTTGCTTAACATAATTGCCTATGGGGCGAATCCGTACAACATAAAAATGGTCACGATTAGGGATTACTCCGTTTTCAATGCATTCCTATGGGAAATCTGTATAAAGGAAAATTTGCTTAACATAATTTCATTTGGAACGAATTAATTCCTTTATACAAGGTACCACTTGTATGTATGTGTGGAAAAAATATTCACACATACATACTGTAGTCCTGGTACATCTCCAGCCCCAGTTTACTTTCCAGCCATGTTGCTCTCGGGAGGCATGGAGAAGCATGGCTGGGGGGTAAAATATGAAGACAACCCCACCCCATCCCGGCCTGGGTCCCCCCCATGCTGGGAAGCCTCCAGCCCTTGCAGAGGCCTCCAGACCTGGTGCAGCTCCCAGCCCCAGCCCTAGCCCCAATCTGGCTGTTTTAAAAAAAATTACCTTGCATGAATGATTTGCTCCATAGAACAGAAGCCGGAAAGTAATCAGCCTGATTGGAGACGACAGAGGTAAGAAATGGACTAGAGAGTAATCACCCACCATGATGACCATAGAGATGCAGCTAGGTAGCTAGATCATGCAAGGTAATTTTATTAAAACAGCCGGGCCGGGAAGTCTCCGCTGTGGCTGCTGGGGTTGGGACCTGCATGGGATCTGGAGGCTTCCGCAGCAGCCGCTCTGCAAACTCACGGTGGCGGGTGCATTTGCCCCATAAGATGCACAGACATTTCTCCTTGCTGTTGAGGGCGGGGGAGTGTGTCTTATGGTGCAAAAAATACGGTATTTTAAAAGCCACCCTTCCTTTCTCCACATTAGTTTCCATATTACCTTTTCAAAGAAAAACAATCTGAAAGAGAGCCTTCAGAATCTGTTAGGACTTGCTCTCTTTGGATTGCAGGAGACTTCAGATGCTCTGCTATGTCTTCTAACATGGCTGCAGGTTCCTGTTCTTCTCCTTGCTGAGATTAGTGAAGGGAAAGAAAAAGTCACTAAACAGGCTCCAAATCTCATTTTACATGCATCAAAAAGGTAATTTCTTACTATATTAGAATGCACTCTTATATGGGAATTACATCACATAATATAAGCGCATAAATTTGCTGTCAAGGTGGGATATTACCTGTGCAGATGACCCCTGCTTGTTATTTTTTCGCTGCTCTCTCACCATTTTCTCCATCTCCTCAATCTTCTTCTGTAGCTCAGCTTTTTTCTTTGCTATGTTCTCTAGCTCTTCTAATGTTAAAAGAAGAAAATAAGGTACCATTTATTCTTCCCAATGGAAATGCAACTAGAATTAGACCAAGTCTAGATGACAAATGGGAAAAGGACTGCATTTCATTACAAACATAACACTAACATTAAAAAAAATGATATTATACCCTTATAGATATTGCTGTCATGGAAAAGAGCTGAATCAAATAATAATTCCTACATCCATGGGGATGTTACATTAAACAAACTCTTGCAAAGCACACTGAAGGAACAATCTAGATCCAGGGAATGGGTGTCCATATACTACACACAATGCTATTTCTTGAAAGCTCTGCTCTTCCACTTTCCATGTCTAGTTCTTGTCTAGAACAGAAGTACCTTATCCTCAAGGCACACCTACATGTTCCCAAGTACCTACTGGCAAATCATTATACCATGTTTTGCCCAGCCTAAAGAAGTCTCTATAGGGAAAGACATTTTTTGACCGATCTGTTGTTTTATGAAATGAAAGAGTCCGCGTGACTTGTAGAATCCACAAATGTGTTTGAATCAATTTCTTTTTAAATTGCATACTATTGACTGTGGCACCCCTTTGTAAATTATGAATGCTGTCTTGCCTAAAACTTTTCAAATGCTGACTGATATTATGAAGTACTGTACTGAATTTTTTAAAAAATTGTTCCCACCCATTGCTAAACGTTACCTTCTCTTTTCTTCTTTGCTTTGTTTCTGTAGATTTCAGCTCTTATCTCCTCTAAGGAGAACTCCTCCACTCCAGCATACACTTTATCTTTACAATACATTACTTGTTCTTTCTTTTCCTGGCTATCTTGCTGATGGCTTTGTACACGATGTAATGGATCTTCATCTTTCCCAGGCTTTCTTACACTTAGCACACAATTCATGCTAGGCTCTATTTTACATGGAGTCCTGAAGAACAAACAGGAGACATGAGGAAAAAAACGCCTAGAAATAGTTCACTAAATTATTAGAATGTTGCCTCCCAGAAAAATAAAACAATTGTGCTTTGAAACATGCCAAAAGTACCATATTTTTCCATCTATAAGATGCCACTTTTTATTAGACGCCCCCACTTTTTAGAACCCCAAATAAATAAAATTAATAAATCCTCCTTGAAGTCTCCTCCACCCCCACCACTCCCACTGTTACCTTTAATTTGAAAACCTGTTTTCTTTCATTTCCCCATTCTAAACACTCCTCTCGCTTTGGTGGCTTTGCTTTTTGCAGCTCTGTCGGGCTTGAGCTGCCCATTAAGAAATGCTTTTTCATGCCAAAAAAAAAAGGTGTGGCATTTTTCTTTTCTTTCCAGAGCGCATTTCTTAATAGGCTGCTCAAGCCCCACGGAGCCTGAATCTGCAAAAAAAAAAAAAAAAAAAAAAAAAAAAAAAATTCAACAAAGCCAAGAAGAGTGTTTAGAATGGGGAAATGAAAGAAAACAGCAGGTCTGGTGGGGTTAGGGAACTCAAGGAAAGACAGCGGCAATCATGCAAAAAACAAACCACGGAAGGAAAAAGCAAGGTGAGTTTGGGTTCTCCTCCACCCACCTACCCTGAAAGGCTTACTTCCGTGTATACCACGCCCCTTAATTTTTGGTGTCATGATTTTTGAAAAAAGTAGTGTGGTATACATAGAAAAATATTGTAAACTCCGATAGACAAGGTAAATATAATTTGATTAGATCCACTTCAAAGAAATAAGTCGTTCTGCTTGTAAGAATAAGCTAGAATAAGTAGGGTTGAGGAAAGATGGATATGAAGTAGCAGATTATTTGCCACTTTCAAAATCCTGTATGCTCACATCAGCCGGGATAGGCAGATATACTTCCTTGCACCTCAACTGGCATGCAATAACCCTAACCCATATTTTCCCAACAGGACTGCCATACATAATACTATATAGAAAAGAGACTAGATCCTGAGGCCTCACAAAATAACAGAAGAAATACAGACGACCCAAGGTCTTGTTTGCTAGCAGCAAAGTCAGGAACACCCATGGAGCTTTCTGCACATATTCCAAGTTCCTCTGTAGTAAATGTGCTCAAATATACCCACATTTTTGCATTCATTACAAATTATGAACCCTGCTTTATTTCATGAAATTACTTTACAGCACTCAATCCATTTTATATCTAGGCTACATCTGCAGGCCTTGTATTTAACAGGATCTAGATTTTCAAATTTAGAACTAAGGGCTGTATTATCAGAGCTACAATCTATTCTGAAAACATTTTGTTTCTTAAACATATAGGCCTCTGACTCTAATTACAATAATTAAGTAGGACAACAGAAAGATATGAAAAGGGTTCCACATATATTCCAATATGTACTGAGAAGGATGGCCATAGAACTTTACTTAAGATTTCTGTTTCCATACCTGAAGCAAAATCATAACATTTGCTTCACGTTCTATAATGGTGTTCACTGATTATCTGCCACTTTCACAGATTGTTAGTAATATAAAAACACAACACTCTGGAATTGCTTCCTTTGTCTAAAAGCTATTGAAACATCTTAGCCCTTTGACATTTAAGACTATTATACAACATTTAAAAAACATTCTTGTTCCATCGACTGTTCTAGTCTTAATTCACTGAATCGACTACCAGAGAAACAAGAGAGCCCTGAAGGCACTGTTTTATGCATAAGAAATCCCAAACTTGTCCATTTTATTGGAAGGCCCACTCCTAGAGCAGAGGTTTGTGACTTTAGGAAGGCCACCTCGGGATCTTTCTGGCAGTTGTTTAATTAGTGAAAGCAGAAAACCTACATAGCTTGTTGCTGGGCAGACTCCTCAATGTATGGGGTAAAACTGGGGACTGTAGGTGGAGTTACTGTAGCAGAATCTGCATTGCTCCTGGGACGCTGAGGAAAAAGAAAACCACTGTCATTACCATAACATTATCAAACTCATGTGCCTGTTGAGGGCCTTTTAACATTTGCACTATCCCGTCCCATACATCAGGAGTAGAAAAGTGTGCCCATGCAAATATTGTTGAGTTAAAACTCCCATTAGTCTTCAACATCGTCTTTGCTGATTAGGGATTATGGAAGGTGCAATTCAACACTTTCTGGAGGATCACATATTGCAGCAGCCATTCGGCACCAAAATAACTGGGGACCAAGGATGAACTCTTCCCTCTAGATAGACCCCTGAAATTTGGAATAGTTTGGTGCTCTGAGGACTGACCTATTGAATGTCTAAGGGGGTGTGGGTAGTTTATTGGAAAGTGTGTGTTCAGTGCACTTTACCAATATAAAGGTGAAGCTAGTAAATTAACCCTTTATTGGGATTGCATGCTGAGCACACTACTTCAATTAACTACCCGTACCCCCTTTGGAGCTCCATAAATTAGCTCCCTGACCCCAAAACCTTTCAAAATTTCAGGGGGTTACCTAAAATTGAACATAGCATTTTGTTTCATTTCGTTTAGTAACCAAACTACTTTAAAATGCATTTTGTGATGAAACAAAACTACTCCAAAAACAAAACGAAATACTATTTTTCCAGGGTTTTGGCCATCCCTAGAGTGTAGCGAAAGTACCTATGTCATTATTCAATCCACTGACAAGTACTTCAGTCTAAAAGTATTTCTCCTTAAAGCAAATAAGTGCTAGTTCCACAATCCCAAAGGATGTTTCTGTAAACTTCCTTTACTCTGAATGTTCAACAAGTTAGCCAGTTTACCTGTGTACAAGAGCAATTTGAATTACAAGTAATAAAGCAATAAATGTTCTGAACAAGCGCCTTGAAATACTAATTTACTAAGAATACTAAAGAATGAAGATTCCATTCAGAATGTGCCTCAGTAACATCAATGCCACAAAATTCCTCATCTTCTTGGCAAACATTTCCTTCAGAAAAAATTAAGAACTTTTACATATGAAGTATAGAGACATCCCATATAGCTCAATAAAGGTGAGTTGGTCTGCCATTTCTCCTTACCCTGCCTAGGTTCCATGGTCCTGCCTGCAATTCATTCTCCTTAAATTTTACTGGTGGTGGTGCAACCCATGGTTGCGGGACAAGTGGTAGAAGTTCAGGCTTAGAAGCCACATCTCTGTTTTCGTCGAACACAGCAAAGGTTGGGCAGTTTGATTTTTGCTGAGATGATGGAATCTGAAGTGTCTGCCCGTGGACCGGGTCTAGAAGAACATGGTTAGAAATTTAAATATCCACAGTCCATGTGACACACTAAGAATGATATGACATAAGCCAGACTCAACTTACACTTCACTGCATTTCCTACACGGCTGATGGGAGCTTTCACTGTTTTCTTTCCTCTCCCTTTAAGTTCTGCCAATGTGGTTCTCTGAGGTTGAGAAGCAAGACCATCCAGTTGCTCTTCCACCTCACAGTCTGCCTCTAGGTTTTCCAAAACCTGTCGAGACACACGAGCCTGGAACTGCCTAAACACAGAAACAGCAAAATCTTTAATGAGTGCACACTAATGCTTCCGACTCAACAGAATGGCCTGGATGCCAAAATGTTGCATATATTTAGGAAAGTACAGTACTTCTACTTATGCAAGACACTCCCTGCTGAATTCATCAAGTTTTCCCACCTTGCAGTACCCCTCCAATCATTGTTTCAGAGGGTCTGCTTACTGTTTTGAGAGGCACAGAAGGCACCAATGAGTGGGGTACAACAGTTTGACTTGTAACATTAACTTCTCCAGAACAGCAATACAGTGGACCCTTGTATAACAAACAGTTTGTATAACATAAAATCTGTACAACATAAAAAATTCTGGAGATAGGGGAAATTTGCTTAACATAATCGCCTATGGGGCAAATCCGTACAACATAAAAATGGGATTACTCCGTTTTGAATACATTCCCATGAGAAATTTGTATAAAGGAAAATTTGCTTAACATAATTTCATTTGGAACGAATTCATTCCTTTATACAAGGTACCACTGTATTTGTTGTTTCTGAAACATTGTTCTTAGAAGGGACACTTGGGGGGGGGATTATTTGGCCATTTCCCCATTTCCATATTTTGGTAAGATCAGAGCTCGGAACCAGTTCTTGGCTCACAGGTATGCTGTCTTGGGATTCTGGGGACTATAGTAAATAGTAATTTTCCCCACACATTTTGGGTCTTCATGTAAGAAATAAAAGTAAAAGGCAATAGACTATTAGCACATCACTTTTAAGCCACAGGCAACATGTCACACTGAGACAAGAAAGAAAGAAAGAAAGAAAGAAAGAAAGAAAGAAAGAAAGAAAG
>JAHTLZ010000016.1:25925802-25939038 GCA_023846285.1 Phrynocephalus versicolor | reverse complement strand
AAAGAAAGGAGGCTAATTTTAATAGATTACCTTCTGAACACAAAATTCTTAAACTGCAATTGAAAGAATATAAATATTTTTAACAAGACAATATTTTTAACAAATGTTTTTGATTCCCAAAAGTGTCAGTAACAAAAGTCAGTCCCTGTCATCCTGAAGTATGAGATTTAAATGAAGAAGTGTGGGTTAGCATGGAACAGATTTGCATATTGAAGGTTGTGAATGATGTACAGGAGAAGTACTCAAATTAGTTTGTATACTCAAAATAAATTTCTTGGCTCAGAATTCATTTGTTCCTTACCAGGCTCCAGGGGGCAAACCTGGGGTGTGCGTGTGTGGAGAGCCAAACAAACAAAAAAACCAACCCTGTAAACAGATCCTGTAAGACTGAACCCTGCAGTCCTTGTGAAAAGTTACCTGTGATGGCACTGCAGTTTATCCAAAGGCTCTGCTTTGCACAGAATCCCATCTTGGAAGATCAAGTCTGCTTTCTTGTAATTCCCTCTTGCCTCAAGTTCCTCTGCCCAAGTGATGTAGAGTTGTGCCAGTGATGTCCCTATGCCTTGACTGTGAAGATAGCTGTACAGGTCCAGAGGCTCACTACAGCAGTTCCCCTGAAGAACATAAGAGAGTGAAGGCTTTCTCATGCTAAAAAGAGAGGGAGGAGTAAGCGTTCTTTAAAGGAACAACAACAGAATCTAGCAGCTTCTGGTCCCCTGTAGCTGTTTTCTGAAACAAAGACAAATGTCAAAAATCTCTGCTTTTGCTTTTTCCTAGAGATTATGAGCTCAAGTAATTTCAAATGGGAGGGCATAATAATCAATATTATTTTCAGTCAGTGTCTGTGAAGATTCTGTCATCCAGGTGAGTTTTTCTGGAAGCTGAGTCATGGCAACTAGACTTCTTTTCTTGAGATACTGAAATGTTTTGCTGCTCATCCAAACAGCTTCGTCAGTCTGAGGAAAACTAGTTGTGAGTCCTCCATTTTATAGTTCACTTTGACTTCATGTCACCCTGGTCTGAAATAGGTGAACAATAGTCTCAGTAGGCCATTAGGTAGACAATGGCCTAAGGCATTGAAACCCGTAAAGTATGGGTCATTAGCTATGGCCTTGGTGGTGGTGATGTGAAGTATTTTTTATTTGTCTGGGGATTGTTGAAATCACTGCCTGATAAGTAGCAGATAGACTGTGCCTGAGCCCCCTCCCACCTCTGTTGAGAGGGGTTTTCAATACTCACATGAATGGCTTCCCTGACCACTCTCTCAAACCACCACCAGACAGTGAAAACCTCATATCTACAGCATTTGTGAAACACAATCTAATCTGCATCCCCAAACCAAGCTATCCCTCTTTAAAGCATAAGAAGCCTTTTTATTTTATTCATTAGCTCAAGGCCCTTCATCTTTTATTGGGGGCAAGGGGGGGAGGAAGGCTTAGATTTTGTGCACATTAATAGTAACAAGTCATCCCTCTGCCTCTTTGCCCCCCTGTTCTCTCAAGCCGTCAGCATACAACAAACAGATATATATCTCAATGAGTCATGCAGGATTATTACTGGCTGCCTGAAACCTACTCAAATGGAAATCCATTATTTAGTTTATATTGCCCCTCCAGAAGTATGTCGAGAGCTGCTAGCAAATAATGAACAAAATACGATAACAACATTTTCATTTGTTTTTAACTGTACCTATGTTTCATATACATCAATAATTTTACGTTGTGCAATGCTCTGATATGGATAAAGAAAGCAAGGCAAGAAAGATCATTATAAGGACCAAACTCAATGAGCAAATCAGTAATTTGTCTATGTCCTTACATGGAATTCATTTTTTTAAAAAGATTATTAAGCAGAGCACGAGTTTAGTTCACAGTACAAGTTTTACTCAATGAAGTAATTTAATTGACACTTCAGGAGATATGCTTGGCCGCTGCAGGTTTTTAAATATATGTAGTAAAATATTTTAACTCTCTGGTAAACTCTTTTCAAGTATTTTGTTAATTAAAAGGCTTCTTCTCAACCAGCTACTCATCTGAAGAGATCCTTGTAAACCACATCTACTCAAGGATCAATCTATGCACCATTTTCCTATCAAGCCTTATGGCAGAGAGGTCAGGAAATTGAGAAATAGGAAACGGGAACGGTGAATGCCTATTGATCTGACTTGTGCCTGTAAGGTGGGAAAATGATGTATTGCAAGCTGTTACAGCTTATCTGAATAATGGCTTATAACTGAGCTGTAATATAGCGTACTTGAGAAAACACACACAAAACACTCACAAATTTAAGCCAGAGGCTGAGATAGCGAGGGTCTTGGTAATATCTTTGCTGCTCATTCAATGCTTTAACGGCTCTCTCCAACACAGCAGAGAGGTTGCTATCTTTGCCGCCTTGAGGAAAAGTCTGCTCTGTCCATCTGATATATCTAGAGATATCAAAACAATTATGTACACAAGATAGGCATCTAGATTTAAAAATGAGAACTACAACCATTTTATTTCACCAAAGTAGAGCTCACCTGTCCCAGACATCCAGTGGATCATCGCCATTATAAAAACGAATTTCAGATTCAAATTCTCTGAAATTAAGAGCAAACATCAAAGTAAAACACACCCAATAACATCCAAAAAAAGTGTAGTTTAGTTATTTCTAGGCAGACCTAGCAATTCAATAAACATTTAACTCAATTTAGAGTTTGGGAAATGTCTCTTGTAAAAGGGAATGGGATTCCTTGTTTATGATTATGGTTATTTCAGGTTAGAACAGTATCCATGGCACCTACTGCTGCCTTCATCCAAAATAGCCAAAGAATAAAGTTACATGTGGGCCCTAGACCAAATCACAGCACACAACCAAAGCAAGATACAGGAGATGTAGTTACATCAGGTAGGCCACAGCTTCTCCCTTCTTGCAATATACCGTAGTATATGTTGAGGAGGCAAGTTAGGTTGACTGACATGGAAGTTAAAACATGAGTTCATTTTATTTTCAATCATGTACAACAGGAAGAAAGGACGAGTGATCACAGCTCAGTGATAAGGCAGACATTTTAATCTAAGAGGATCCAACATCAATTGAGGGACTCAGACACTTCTCGGATTAGGACTTAAAAAAAGATCTCTTTGTTCAAGATCTTGTAAAGCTTTTGCTAGCTGAAGTAAAAAAATGACTAAATGAATCACTTTTCTGACTGAATAGAAAGCAGATACTAATGACCAATGAGTCTTGTGGTGCAGTCATTAAACTACAGTAGTGAAGATGTCTGTGAAGATTCTCAGTCATCCAGGTGCGTTTATCTGGATGTTGAGTCATGGCAACTGAACTTCTTTTTCTTGAGAAATAGAAACGCTTTGCTGTTCATCCAAACAGGTTCACCAGTCTGAAGAAAGCAGTGAAACTTTTCTATCTCTCTCAAAAAAGAAGTCCACTTGCCATGACTCAACATCCAGATGTAATAGTGAAGACTCTGCTGAATACCTGAGTTGATCCTGACAGCCTTAGGTAGTTGGCTCAAGGCTGACCCAACCTGCATCCTTACATGGTCAGTAAAATGAGTACCAAGCTTGTGGGGGAGGGGGAGAGGATTATAGCCTGCATAATTCAATTGTACACCACCCACAGAGTGAGTGCTTTAAGGACTATGCAGCAGTATACAATAAAAGCAGTACACTTTGCTTTTGCTTATACTGTACCCGTGGTTCTCAACCTTCTCAATGCTACGACCCATTAATATATTTCCTCATGCTGTGGTAACCCCCAACCTTAAAATTATTTTTAAAAATAACCACAACCGTTGTGAAAGGCAGTGAAAAGCTCTGTGGTCACCCTGACGCATGCCGCGCCCTCCGGCCTCGGCTGCCTACCAGAGCCCCCCCCCCTTTCAGCTCCCTGAGGCCCAGTGGAGGGCATGCCGCCACCACACCCCACTCGCGCATCTGCGTTCGCCTCCAGGGATCCCTAGAGCTTGGTTACCTGCCTTTGCAGGGCCGCCGAAAGCACCTCTCCCACTGCCGCCCACACCTCCTCCTCCTCCTCCTCTTGATAGGCCTGAAGGAGGGCCAGAGGTGGTGGTTATTCGATCGCCGCAAGTGCGGTCTCGCCACTGCGTGTACTTATGGTGAAATGGCCACCACCACCAGATCTCCGCGATCTGAGCCATGCCACCACCGCTTTTAACTGCGGTGAGACCACCGCCCCCTGCGTTGTCCAGGTAGCCCGGCTGACCATAGCTAGCACGGGGGGGCAGAATCAGGCCTTCGCCCTACAGCTTCCCTTGGGGCACTGGCATGGTGGCAGTGCACAGCCTAATTTTGGGGCTGCGGCTGCCCACCTATGCCCCCCTGGCCTTCATCCCAGGGTCAGGCCCCATCTTGCCCTGGGCAAGCCTAACCATCCCGCCATGCTGCACCGCCTCTTGCCCCTTGGGCTGCGAACCACCCCGAGTAAATCACCCCTCTCGCTGGGGGTGCGCAACAGCCCCCCATGCCACTAGGCCAGCTGCAGCATAGGGGCTGAGGTACGCCCCCTTCTGCCCCCCAGAGTTTCACAGGGTTTGCGGTGACCCTTATGAAAGGGTATTTCGACCCCCAGGTTGAGAACCGCTGGCATATACAGTCAAAACTGCATAGTCACTTTTAAATAGACCTAATATTTGGCCACCTCATGAGGAGAGTGGGGTCCTTGGGAAAGTCCCTGATGTTGAGAAAGATTGAAGGCAAAAGGAAGAGGTGACGGCAGAGAATGAGATGGTTGGACAGTGTCATTGATGCAACCAATGTGAATTTGACCAAACTGCGGGAGGCAGTGCAAGACAGGAGGGCCTGGCATGCTCTAGTCCATGGGGTCATAAATAGTTGGATATGACTAAACAACAACTCTAGAATATTTCAGCTTATATTTCAGCCCTCGGGAAGGAAGTTCATAAACCTATATTTTCATAAAATATCACTCCTTGATAAATAACATTGCTAGAAATGCAGGTTGTTTGAACTTTAGCTGACAACATACATGTTTTCAAATAACTGTGCAAAAAAGACTAAGGAATACACCTTTCCATGTGTTGAAAGATGTTTGAAGACACATCAGTTGGACCTCACACCTTTGGTACAGGAAATCACAAACATCCAGCAGTTGTATTTATACAAACCTCAGTATCTGTAAAATATCTTGGACCCGCTGGGCTTAATGGGAACTGTAATCCAAACGATCTGGAGGGCATGCATGGCAGCCTTCCTAAAGCAAGGGTTTTGGGCAGTAATGGCGAACCTTTTAGAGACCGAGTGCCCAAATTGCAATTCAAAACACACTAATTTTTTTGCAAAGTGTCAGGTGACTATGAAGGGGCGATTTTGGGTGCCCACAGAAAGGGCTCCGAGTGCCACCTTTGGCACCCCTGCCATAGGTTCACCATCATTGGTTTAGGGGGTTGTGTAAAGACAAACAACACACTCACCGTTTTTGCTGCTGGATGGCTGCATGAGTGGAAACATCCTGCTGAGCTAGAGCTTCTTGCAAAGTAGCCATCACCCTCCCTTGCCTAAGAGGCTGCACATTTTCTTTGCTCAACTCCCACTCATTCCCATCCTGAGACATGGTAGTTTATTTGACAGCCAAGTCTACAAGTCCTAGAGATGAGAAGAAGAGTTATGGTTATATGTACAAGTGAAATCAAGGCAGGCATTTAGGACCGTTCACTTGTTGACTCTATAAGCAGGTGGTAGTGTGGTTTAGCAGTTAGATTGCTGAATTGGGATTTAGAAGACCAGTCCTCATAGTACTGGACCATTCTCTCACCCCTTAGGCTACCTCATATGGCTGTTGTGAAAATGAAGTGATAAGAAAAGCCATGTTTAACATTTCAAGCTAATAGAGCTACAAGCAGGATACAAATGTAAGGAGAATGTAAACATACAGTACTAGAGTGGCAGAGATAAGCAGCACATTTCCTTTTATCTCAACTTAACAAAGGCTCTTTGACTTTACCTATTTTCTTATCATAATATGAAATAATGTTGGTGGGAGCAAGGGTCTATGCTGCTGTTATAATGATTACTCCCAGCTTAAGCCTACTTGTTTGTGTGGATGGATAGTTGTTAAGACAGGAGACAGCTTTTATGCAAGCCTCACGAAGCCAGTACCCGCCAAGTGCTTTTTCTGTGCTGTACTTTTTAAGTACAGTAATATCACATCAATTGATTCCGTGTATGTTGCACAATTTGATGCTCTTGACTATGGTTCGTCCGCTTGTAAACTGCCCAGAGTGGGCTTGTCAACCAGACGGGATTTATGTAAATCAAATAAATATTGAAAATACAGTAATAACAAATACGCCTGCAGAACAAGAACATCCAAGAGCCCAAACTTCCTTCCACAAAGGAAAAGGTGGGCTGTGTTCCTTTCCACGAGTCTACGCACTTCTGGAAGGGAAAACGGGGTTCCATGAAAAGAACATCATGAAGCTTCTTCTTTAGTCGGGGGAGGAAACCCAATGAATACAGCCATGCTTTTAGTATTATACGTTTATCATTTTGTAGAACTTTTTTAAATATATATATATATATATATATTTATAAAGCAAGACACGGACGGGTGGCAATTCGAGGGCGTGAGCGCTTTTTGCTCCCCTGCCCTTCTTCTTCATGGGGCACTGCTGCAATAAAGAACACCTTGCAGCTCTCCCTGCGCGCCTGAGGGCTCGTCGCCGGGCAGAAAATGGGGCAAAAAGGGGGAGCCCTCGCGCCGCCTCTCCTTTACTCACCGTGCAGCGGGGACCGCAGCCCACGTCTAGGCTTCTCCGGCCAACCAGGTTCAAATTTTAACCGCCACCAACACCCGGGCGGCTCGTCCCACCTTATTGGCCTCTTCCCCAGCACTTCCGCCTCCAAGGCATTATGGGAACGGTAGTTTCCTGGGCTGGTGTCCTTCGAAGGACGGGCTCCGTGACGCTGGCCTTCATCCAGTTCGGCCGCGCCTCCCTTTAGGGGAGGGCGTCTCTACGGAGTGATAGGTTTAATTGAATCCCGCGCCCTTCTGCCCAGCCACGTCAGGGCAGATCCATATACAAGCGATACCTTGTATATTTGTTCCAAATGAAATTCTGTTAAGCAAATTTTCCTTTGTACAAATTTCCCATAGGAATGCATTGAAAACGGATTAATCTCTCATCGCAACCGGTTTTTCTGTTGTACGGATTTGCCCCATAGGCAATTCTGTTAAGCAATTTTCTCCTATCTCTGGACATTTTTTTCCCTTAAGCAGATTTTCTGTTAAACAAACCGCTTTTTATAGGAGGGTCCACTGTAGTCTTAACTTAAAGGATGCGAAAGGTGGCCTTTTATGCATCCGCCTCAATGTTCCTTGTTCATCGATAGCTGAGATTAAGATGCATTGAGCACAGTGTTGTCCCTCCACTTCGGAGGGAAGAGGTACACAATCAGGCTGCAGATCTCTTTTCCTATTCCTCACACCAGCACTCTGTTTTCTGGCTCATAATGAGGATAGCAGTTCAGAAGCTGGGGGGGGGGGGGATTCTTCTGGCCAAATGCTTCATTAAAAGGGTGGTTTTGCAGGGGCATCTAGAGAAATAGAACTAACTCAACTGTGCTGTGTGTTTAATCAACAAAGAGAAAAGCTCCTTTGTACATACACAGTAGTAGTAGTATCTGAATGCCATTAACATAACTGCATACAAACTTGTAAGGGAATACAGTATGTCCCATTAAATATATATTCGGATATGTAATTGAATGTTTAAGCAAATAAGCCTGCTTGTGTTATCAGTTTTATTTCCTGATGTAGTTTTCAAAGCCCTAGACTTAATTAAGTCTTCACCCTTCTAAGTTGGTCTTTCATGCACCTGTGCAGAATTCTAGCAAAATACAAACATTCCTTTTTTCATATACAGAATTCTGAAATTAATGTGTCTGCCTGTCTGGATGAGGAAAGGCTGCTGTGTTCTGAGAATGAATTCTAACTAGATGATGGCTAGCACCAGGAAGGCTAAATATGAGACAGATTAACTTAATAAAAGAAATTGAGGTTTTGAGTCTGCAAGAGCTTTTATTAGTGACAGGGGAACCGCCAACGCCCGCTGGCTTGTCCCACTTTATTGGCCTCCTTCTTGTCCCACCTTATTGACCTCCTTTTGGAGGTCACAAATTTATAGGGCCATCTTTAGTTGGAAAGGACAAATGGTGAACAAGGTGATTTGTTTTTGTTCATTTGTCTTTCTGGCAACTTTTTATTATAACCATGTTATAACCATGTTAGTCTGTTGAGTGTGGTAGCTCAGTGGACTGAGGCGCCAAAACAGTCAGCTGCAGAGTTGGCAGCTCAGTGGTTCGAATCCCGGGTGTCACGCAGCGGAGCGAGCTCCTACTGTTAACCCTAGCTCCTGCCAACCTAGAAGTTCGAAAGCATGTAAAAATACAAATAGATAAATAGGAACTGGTAAAAGGTAGGAAGGTAAAACAGTGTTTCCATGGAGCCATGCTGGCCACATGGTCACAGACTTGCACAACACTTGCTCTTCAGCTCAAATACGGAGATGAGCATCGCCCCTAGAGTCGGACATGACTAGCATGCTTGTGGGGGGGGACCTTTACCTTTACCATCTGAAAGCATGAGCCTGAAATTTCAAGTGCTATTAACTATTTGCTTTGGCTTTTAAAGTGACTTTAAAGATACCTAAAATGGTTCCATCAAAATGACCTTCCCCCCAACTTGATGTCTTGGCGTTTCCAGATTCCAAGAGAAAGTCCGGTTCCTTGGCTCTGTTTCTGCTGATGGCACACCAGAGCCTCAAGCTTGAACCCCAACTGCAGAGGGAAGACCACCAGCCACTCACCACAGAGGCCCCACCATCTGGGCAGCTGCCATTGGTTCATTAGTCCTAAGTAAACACAACTTTCTTCTCTTTAAGCGTCCAAAGAGTGGACCTTACCTCTTATATCTACTTGGGGTAGAAGTTAAGGTTTAAAGGGGGCACATCTCTGTGCCCATGTTTTGAGGGAAGGGAATTAATTTTTTTTTGTTTTGTTTTAGAGGTTTATCTGCATCCAGAACTTTGAGCTTTAATTAAAATGTTTTTCCTTTCTGGTAATAGCAGCTGCCAAACCACTGGAGCCGTTCAATCCAATACAGTTATTATTGTTAATCTAAAACATTTGGGGTGTGGGGGAGAGACTCTGTAGTTTAGAACTTTTCTCATAATTTTCAAAAATGTCATTTGCGTTACAAGTCTAATTGGGCTAGTGGCTGAGGAAGAGATTAACATAATAGGAGTAGTGATTACTCCTTGTTACTTGTTTAATATCTCTACTGCCCATCTGGCTACAAGGGCCATTCTGGGCAATTATTGTTCTTCTTACCCCATGCCTATTCCCCAAGAGCACCAGGAGAAATGCACCAATGTGCTGATTCCGCATGTGGGAATAGTGAGGAAGAGGGTCATTTCTTTTTGTTCAAGTAAAGGGTAGCTGTGTGGTCCAAGCAAAATAAAATACAAATGCCAAAAGAGGCAATATCTTTATAGGCCGCTAAAAACAATCATAGTAAAGGAGCTTTCACTTCACTTGATGAAGTGTTATTAATCCATGAAAGCTCCTTTACTGTATGATATTTTTTCAGTGGTCTATAAAGGTATCACCTATTTTTGTACAGTATTTGCATTTTATTTCCTTTGTTGTTTCCATTTTTGGCCATGAGGTGCTGCTGTGAGGCTAGAGTTACTGCTTAAGAATCTCCATCTGCTGTGGGTTTCTTTTCGTAAAGAAGGTATACTGCTGTTCTGAATGCTATAGTATTCCTTGGAGGTTCTCCCTACCTTTGGGCAGATTGAAAGTGGGGGAAGGACAGAGTTTCTGCACCTTTAATAGTGGCCTAGAGGAGGAAATTTCAGCAGATGTAGCTCGCATTAAGAGCTGCCCCTACTGAAATTTCCTCTTCTAACAATAATTGTGTGCTATCAAATCAATTATTCCTCTTCTTAATGACTATTAAAGGTACAGGAATCCCGTCCTCTATTTCATTCGGCTACTCTAATCATTAAAAGGGTAGCAATGTTGAATACAGAGACAAGGAAGGATTATTACATTGTTTGGATTTTTAAGAAACAAAACAGATTTGATTACATGTAACTTAAAAGATATGTATTTAGAATTTTAAATTAGGCTTTAAATCTATGTTAATACCCCAAAGCCCTAAAGAATAAGGGTGGAGAAACCACCCGTGATTTTACTTCTGTTACTCTTAGCAGATTAATTCTTAAATCAAGCACAGGGTTTTTAATATTTATCAGTACATTCTCATTAATTGCCTAGATGTTTGTTTAGTTTTTTAAAACTTATATTTATGCCCCGCCCCACCTTTCCCAAATCAAGTTGCCCCTTTCCATCAGCTCAACTGACAAGTTAACGATTTTCATTGTTCCAGTTGCTATTTAAAACAACAAGGACAAAAGAAACCTTTAAGAAGCACAGCCAGTGGTTGGAGGAATCTGTGTTTCAGCCCCATGGTTACAAGGGGGAGGAGGAACTCTGAAAACTGTTGGTCAATTGTTATGCACTAAAAGTGTTATGCCATGACTCAACCTCCAGATAACTTCACCTGACTGAGAATCTCCACAGGCTTTGAAATAAGGGTGTTATGCGCCACATCTTCTGCCTTTGCTGCTGAATAGTGAAAGTACCGTAACTCCACTGTTTCATCAGAGATGTCTGAACATACCCCAAAGAGACCTACAGAAATTTATATACTTGTAGAGAAAAATCAGAAGCCTGTCTTCATCACTTCTGGCATTTTACCCTAGTTAAGGGTTAATTCTAGAATGAAACCAAACAATCATTAACAATCATATCATGATTCAAAGGGGTATCACAACATAAGTCTTTTCATTATTGCAGTAAGTTCTGGCAACATCAGCTTATCAAATTCTACAAGCTTTATTTCTCTTAATTTCTTCTGTGTTCCATAAACACAAAATACTTCAGAGTAGTTGTGAAAATATAAAAGTCCTACAGCTATGAAAAACACTGTGGGCACAAATACTTAAAGATATATGAGGACTAAACTTAACTTGTAGAAAAATACTTAAGTAAGAATTCAATGCAAAATACAGGAATAAAAGTACAATAAGATATCAAAAATAATATTAATGTTGCATTCTAAAAATTTAAAATATTAAGAATATTAATAGACATACATGAAAAATTATTCTCAGTGCTTGTCCAGCATGACCAATTTCAATATTTGGAGGGAAATCCAGGTTGATTGTCTACTGCTGTCCTGTTTCATAATTGTTGTTGGTATCCTGTGTGTGACCTATTATGAAACCTTGCTATATTGATGAGTTGAATGCCAGAATGTCTCTGTATGTATCTTTTCTCCCTTTATTTATAATTCACTCAGTTGTTTACCTTGCCCTTTTAACTGTAAATAAACCTTTCTGCAAGGCTTAGAGGTCCAAAAGCTTGGCATCCCAAGAGTAAAATTTCAGTGGGAAATAGTGTTGTTTCTGCAGTCTTTACAATTCCAAGTGTAACTTAATATCTGACATGGGCAAGATGACATCATACTGATAATGTTATTGCTATGACTAAATTTCTGCAGACAGTAGAGTAATGATACTCTATATCATTAAGCATTTGATATGCTAGGATGCTGTCACCTTAAAATCTTGACACATTGGACTACTGTGAATTGAGAAAAATTATAATCATCAAAAGAGTGCACAATAAACTTATAAACAACATATCTATATTTACACATTGTAACATAAACAAGTTCATTGTAATATAAATACATTCAACTGTCAAAAAATATTGTTCAGTCACCTTGCTTGCTGGAGAGTTGGCTAACTGTTTTTGGAAAGACTATAGTAAACTATTAATTAAGCCACCATTTTCAATGTATTTTTATTTTCAAGGCTATTTTTTTAAATAAAAACGGCAAAGGTTCCCCCCACACATGCATGCTAGTCATGTCCGACTCTAGGGGCTATGCTCATCTCTGTATTCAAGCCAAAAAGCCAATGTTGTGCAAGTCCATGGCCATGTGGCTGGCATTGCTGCAAAGAAACACTGTTTTACCTTCCCGCTTTTTATGGTGGTGCCTATTTATCTACTCGCATTTACATGCTTTCGAACTGCTAGGTTGGCAGGAGCTGGGGTTATCAGTAGGAGCTCACTCTGCTGTGTGGCACTTGGGATTCGAACCGCTGAGCTGCCGACTTTGCAGCCGACAGTTTTCGGAGCTTTAGTCTGCTGAGCCACCATGCCATTTTTTTAATACCCCAAACTTAATTACTTAAACTGTATACATACAATCACTGATCAGCTGCAGGCATTTTTGGAAGAAACTTGGATCCATTTCTGTTGGAGTTTAAGCCACGGCATAGTACAGAAACAGCACTGCAAGATAAAACGAGGCAGATGGGGGAATGTGACCTTGTTGATCTTGCTGAATCTGTGGCCTGTGATATTGTCAATCATGGTATTCTTCTTAGCAGACTATCATTTTAAGGGGTCTGAGGCTACATTCACCAACAGATCCAGTCCTTCCTTGATGGCCAATCCTATATGCTACAGCTATCTGCATCCCTTGGGATCTCCCTACACGAGGCCCCAATGTTATTTCACACCAATGAAGCCAGTGGGAGTAGTCATATGGAGATGTTGGGGTTAGGGTTAGGGTTAGGGTTAGGGTTCACGAAACGAACATAATCTCAGAACGAAGAAGGACGTGAAGTAACCATCAAAGAGGGCAGGAAAGCAATGCCTTCTGCCCTGGAAGGTGGAGGGAATACAAGAGAGAAAAGAAAAGGAACTACCAACCACCCAGGAAGCCTTCTTATTGGAGAGAGATTGAGAGTAGGGAATGAGGGCGGTGGGGGCCCCGGGCCTTGGGCGGCGGGCCGGCTGCGGGCGCCGTGGTGCTTCTGTGGTTGGCGGTGCCTGCCTCTAGGCCGGCGGCCCGGCCTCCTACTGCAGCCTGGCCGTGAGTGTCATCTGCCGGGAGGAGAGTGGCGTGGGTCCCGGTTTCCCGGCGGTATGCCGGCCGCCGGTGCCTTCGTCCTTTGTGGGTTCCCTCCTCGGATGGCAGTTCGGCCGTCGGTGTTGGGGGGGGCGTGGGCCCTGGTTCCCCGGGCGGCAGGCCGGCCGCCGGAGTTATACCATCTATGTTGGGACCTGCTTTTGCGGGCGGCAGGCCGGCCGCCGGAGTTATTCCGTCCCTGTTGGG
>JAHTLZ010000016.1:25905620-25916816 GCA_023846285.1 Phrynocephalus versicolor | reverse complement strand
TATTTATTTATTTATTTATTTATTTATTTATTTATTTATTTATTTATTATGAGGCTTCTATACCGCTCATCTTCCCGAAGTGCAGTGTACCCTCAGCCAGGTATTATTGTAAAGGCATTTGATTAGAAAAAGAAGTCTTTTATCTATAGTTGTAGAGGCTAATTTTCCCCATAGTCGTACTCGAGGTATGGAAACAAATGCTGCTTTGAGGTCAATAAATGCTGCATACAGCCTGCCCCTTTTCTTTTTTGCGTATTTATCAATGAGATGATCTAGTACAAAACAATGGTCTCTAGTGGATCTCCCCCGACTGAATCCTGCTTGCTCTGCTGCCATAATATTTTCATCTTGAATCCAATCAGTTAGGTTGTTGCAGAGATGTTTAGCATATAGCTTACTTATTACACACATAATAGGCTGATTGGCCGATAATTGGCAGGATCAGTTTTAGCTCCTTTTTATATATGGGAATTATTACAGAAGTATTCCAACCCATGGGTAGCAATTCCATTTGATCAATAAATGTAAATAAAATTGCCAACAGGGGGGCCCACCAGGTGATGTTGGATTTTATAAGTTCTGGGGGCAAAAAGTCAATTCCAGGGGCTTTGTTGTTTTTAAGTTGCTGGATAAGACTTTCAACCTCATTTACTGAGACTGGGGGCCACTTATTGGGAGCTTTTCTATTGCTACTGTTGTTTGGGTGTCCTGAAAAGTGGAGTCTGAGAATAATGCCTTATAGTGCTGCATCCATTCTTTGGGCCCTATAACACACTTTGGAGCTGACCAACCATTATTCATTAAGACTGTTATTGTGTGCCAGAAGTGACATATGTGCTGTTATTGCTTTTATTGGTACTCCCTTCTTTGTTTTCTCTCATCCTCACCTAACCCCCCCCCCAAAAAAGAACGCTCACATTGTGTTCTTGCAGCTTGCGGGGAGGAGAGGAGGGTTCCCTCTGTGTTAGTTGGCCTCCCATCAGCTTGTCCTCACACATACACACAACAAAATTTTCTTGTTAAGTGTGATTTTTAACTGAAAAAGCCTCTTGCAGCCTCTTAATGGCCAACATTTTAAAAGCCTTAAAATGGGTGTGGGACCCCCAGAGCATGGCAAAATTCCACCCACAACCCCCAGAAGGCACAAGTGGGCTTTCTAAACCAAAAGTATATTTTTAAAAATGTAAAACAATTGTGGTAAGACATTCTGGAAACACAACCCCCCCAAGTACTATAGGCCTATATCCAGGCTCCTGGAGGCCACAGACAGTTCAAAGTCCCCATGTTGCCTCAGTATATATAAAATAAAAATAATCTTAGAACTGTAGAACTAGAAGGGACCTTATGGATCACCAAGTGCAGGCCCTGTCAAGGAGGCACAGTGACCAAATGAACTCAGAGCCTTTGACTCCATAGCCAGATGCCTAACTCGCCAAGCAATTAAGCAGTATCTGAGCAATTAAGCAGTACCCATAGTTCTTCTTTACCATTGCCCATGTTGACTGGGGCATGGGGCAAAATGCCAGAAGGGCCAAAGAGGCGATTTCCCCGGGCCACTTAAAATGAAATGACACACTTGATAAAACAGTAGTACTTTAATTACCGAGTGGTCCCAATTTTTTGCTCTGTTAACTGTGGGTGGATTAGTACTCACTTGAGGTGGGCACAAACTGCTGGTTCGTTTCTCATTAAAGAGGTGTTTGGGTGGTTTCCGCCCCTGCCTCCTCCAGCAGGCCCCTACTCAAAGGCAGGGCCACATGGCTTCCCTGCTCCCCCCCCCCAATTCCACGGGGTGCTGCCTCTGAGTGGGTGCTTGCTGGAGGAGATAGGGATGGGTACCACTGAACTCCTATTTGGCCAAGAAACAAACCAGCATAGACTGCAGAACCAGTTGTTTGTGCCCATCGCTATTACTCAGCAATCCCATTCAGCATACAGTGGTACCTTGATTTATGAATTTAATCCGTTCTGAATGCATGCTCTTAAGTCGAACTACTCTTAAGTCAGGGTACCTATCTAAAAATTGAAAAAAATAAGTTAAAAACTAAAAAAATAAATGAAAAAATTGTAAGTTGAGCAGACCATATCTAAAATTTGTAAGGCAGCAGTTAAAATGCCAACAGTTTTCTGCTCTTAAGTCGAATTGCTCTTAAGTTGAGCTGCTCTTAAGTCGGGGTACTACTGTATATTAGATTTTTTTTGTTTAAAATAGGTAGGTTGCTGGGGATTTCCTTTATACTTGTTCCAGAAGGCCCATGTTTAGTTTTCCTAAGAGGCAAGGCAGGCCCAGCTTTTTGCTCTCCATTTAACTTGGAGATGGGACATGCAATGGGATCAGTAGGAAGTTAAACAAGGCTAGAGGACACATGCTGCCTCCAGCAACTGAATATTGTCAGTAATAACCATATTCATTTGTTTCCCTGTCACATATTGCTAGTGCTATGGACATAATGTGGCCCACACAGAGATACGCACACACTCAAGTTACATAGTGGGCTGCGTTCTATGTGATTCCCTAAGAAAGTGTAGGATGAACCAAAACATATCCCCCCTGGATCTCCTTTTCTTTAAACAAAGCAGACGGGCAGGTATTCTAATTCTAATTAGGATGACATTATTTAGTGAGGTAAATAATACTTTAACAAACAAAGCCTCTTGCCTGAAGGTTGTTGACTTGGTGTAATTTCTGTTAAGGTGGTCATGCCATTCAGCGGAGCAAGCGAAAGATAGATGAGATTAGATTTTTTTAAAGCGAAGATCAAGTGGCCGTTTTCTATTACTGGCTTCCAGACAGCTGAAACAGAGCTCAGATATGAGGATGATGTGCACCTTAGAAAGGTTTACAACTGACATTTGTCATTGAGACGCCACTGAATAAACCATCTCCTCTTTACACAGCAGTGAACTACAGATGCTGAAATATCAGCTATCATCTAATGGCTGACGTTCCAGCAACAGTGATCCTTTTCGCTCAAGATCTTACAATGGCCCACCACTTACGGCCATCTTCTTTTCATGTCTTGGGGAATGTACTGTACATGGGTCCCCACAGCCATTTGAATAATTTTTAAAGGAGGATTCCCCACCTCCTGGCTCATTAAACAAAATTTCTCATAAACATTATGAGAGGAGGGAATCTTGTCTTGTGTGCGAGACATATGGTCTGCTAGGCATCTATTCTTCCTCAGGATGTTTGTTATCTGTGAACATTATTTTTGTCAAGATCCTCCATGCCAAAATTTGCAAAATTCAGCATGCAAAGCAAATTAAATGGAGGGGCCTGCAGAGAGTGGATGTACAAAGAGGCTCATTCATGGAACTGTATACAGTAGAGTCTTTGGTTGCTTTAATGATAAAGCAACCAAAGTAGGGAAGGATTTGTGTGGCAGTTTGCAGAAGGTCCATGGCTTCTGCAGGTCCTAGAAACCCCAGCTAACACAGCTTGTGGTAAAACTTCTGGGTATCACACTCTAAGAACACCTGGGTTACCCAAGGTTGGGAACCACTGTCCTTGATCATCATGACACCATGTTTATTTATTTATTTATTTTAGAACATTTTTACCCCGCCTTTCTCCTTGGAAAAGGACCCGTCATAGAGGTCATCAGCATCTATCATATTAATGGAGGATCAAACATCTCTAATGGTTGTTTCACAATTAGCCAGGAAATGGTTACAATATATCACCACTTTAAAAGAGTGAACTGCAATTAAGAAGCTTCTGATAGAAATAAGAAGTTGACTGGGACACGTCAGTCAAGGTAAGGATGCTGTGTTCCAGAAATGACAGTCTTGGGCCTTATAGTTTTCACAAACAGATTGTGATGCTGTACTGCTGGATAGTAATACAACATGGATGTTGTTGCATCGTGACAGTCGTGACCGACTCTTCGTGACCCCATGTCCATGGAGTTTTTTGGCAGGAATACTGGAGTGGCTTGTCATTTCCTACTCCAGCTAATACAACATACTCCATGACAATTGCCAAGGGCTCTGCCCTTTGAGACATTGTTAAGACTGCAACTTAAATCATACCTTACTATTGGCTCTGTTGGCTAGGACTGAAGGTTGGTGCAATCCAACTGGATCTGGTGGGATGTATTCATTCATGGGTTGTATGTTATGCATACCGTAGTGACAATGTTAGGTATAGAAATTGTTTATTGATTACATTTCTTTAAAGATATCAGAGTGGTGTAAGTAGTCTCTCCCCATCCCATCCCAGTGACAACAATGCTAGGTAAAGGAAGTTGAAAGAGAGTGGCTGGAAATTGCCCAGTGAGCACAGCAGGGGTTTCAGCCTGGGTCTTCTTGTGCCAGAAACTCATGGTGCAATGGTTTAACTGCTGTACTGCAGGTGTGCTCATGACCTGGGGTTCAATTCCACGTATCCGGTTCAAGGTTCACTCAGACTTCTATCCTTCTGAGTCAGTAAATTGAATACCCAGCTCGCTTTAAGCACTATGGGGCAGTATATAAGTAGCACACTTTTATTACAGCCATTGGCTAGATTCCTATTGGTCATCACATAAGATTTCTGCAACTTGCTGTGACTAATTGACAAGATGCCAGGATGCATCTCAGTTGCAAAATGGGCAAGCAGCTGAGATGTTCCCTGGCATCTCATCAATTAGCAAAAATAGGCATGTGGCCAATATGTCACACAGTTATTTGATCAAGATCAACATAAATAATCAGTGTATTTTTTCACAGTGAATTTTTCAGTGTATTAATTCACAGTGGGCCGCTGTTGGATATGAAGCATGCCTCAGAATACCAAATATTCAGGATTTGTTACAATTGCAATAAAGATCCTTGGTGACATCAAGGGATTTGGACTCAATGGCCTTGTAGGGCCCTTCCAACTTCATGATTCTACAATTCTATGAATCCAACTGTGATGTGCCATTATGTATCAATGCAGTCAAATAGAAATGGTCATTTCATGTACCTATCCAAATGTAGATTATTGTCACAGGTCAAATCTTGAAATCAGTAACAGATCAATTCTTCAACGCAAATTAAACTGATTTTCAACCAACACCATGACATTAAAAAGTTGCAAGTTGGGCCAGGCATTCCTCTTTGGGACTGCTGCTCCTAGTAACTCGTTGCCAGCACTGATACTGCAGGAATCTGGTGGGGTATTTTAGGGTCTGTAGTCCAAAAAAGTAGCACCTGCTGTTTCTGCTTCTTAATACAGTACTAAAGGTTCTGTATCTTGTGCACTCAAAACTCATTTTCATGATATATAAAACCTGCAAATTGGGCCAAGCATGAACTGAATCTAAAGTGCATGTGACAATTCTGTTGCATGTAATACAGGTACAGTACGTATATGTAATTAACAGCTCCAGTCTGGTGTAGTAGCTAGAATGTTGGATTGGGACTTGCAAGCCAAGGATCCGACCCCATTAAGCTGTTGTAAAATTCCCAGCATAGCTTTAGCTGCAAGATATATTGTATATAAATAAAATAAATAAAGCTCACTAGATGACTTTGACTTGGCCTATCTCTAGGGTGACTTTGATGACTTGGTCTATCTCAGCCCACCTCCTACAGTTGTTGTGATGAGAAAGCAGTACAGTAATACCCACTTTAAGAGTACTTTGGTTTAAGAGCATTTTGCAAGACAAGCAAACATTTATTCTAAATTTTGCTTTGATCAACAAGCAATATCTTGATATACAAGCACTGGAGCAGGTCACGTTATCACAAGTGAGCCAGTGGTGGCCCTCTCTCTCACCCTGCTGGACGTCTGGAATGTTCTATCTCAGGCATCCTCCAAAGCAGAGGAAGGAGAGAGGAACTGGGGTCTCCCTTGCACCAGCCAGGAACATTTTCAAAGGGGAGTGCAAGTTACGTTTTTATTTTTCTTTATATTTATATTTTCATTTACTTTGTTTGAAACATCCTTTCTTATTTTTCCAAACCATTTCTAGTCATGGGGCAGCTAGTCAAGTGTGTATAGGGCTACAAATTGCACTTTATTATTGTCACATTAAAATCACAGATTAAAATCCAGTTGTTAGTCCCAAGCACACCAGATTCCACAGCCAGGTACCTAAAACATGGAGTAGACGAGTACTTCAAACCAATTTCTTTTGTGAGTGTTGACATTTTGTGTGTACAATATGTTGTCTATGGGACCCCGGAACGAAGCCTCTGAGTTTCCATTATTCTTTATGGGGGAATGTGCTTTGATAGAAGAGTGTTTTGGCTTACAAGCATGTTTCCGGAATGGATTATGCGTGTAAACCAAGGTTTTATTGTATATGTATGTATACTGCTTTAAGTAAATTGAAGAAAATGTATCTATTAAATGTAACAGAGATAAATCACAATTAGTACACTGTAACAGCAGTACTGTCTTTTAAACAGTAGTCTAATTAGCAGGCTTTATGTGTGCCAGTGGCCTTATGAGCAACTTCTATTGAAAGGATGCTACGTAGCAAAAGGCAGTGAGAAGAGAATGCATGAGTCTCTCATCATCTCTGTTGTCGAAATCCTGGCATCTTTTCCACAGAGGCCAGCTCTTGGCTGCCCTTGGCATCCCCGAACAATTGCTCAATGAGGTTGTCTCTAGGTTTTGGACTGGTGCCTGGTTTTCAAATCCAGTGCATTTTGTGTTCTGCGCAAAGGTGCCTTATCCTCTGTGGATTTCCCTCCGTGACCCCCCCCCCCCGGGTTGGTGTCATTGTTCCAAAGCAGGCTGAGACTACAAAGCTTTGGGCCAGCAGCTTCTCCATTACCTCTCAGATAACAGTCTGTTCTTCTCATCATGTGTCGTCTCCAGAAGTCCCTGATAACATGGTGTGCCTTCCAGATTCCACTTCAATTATTCACACCAGGATTGTACTTCAGTATCTTTCACTCAGATAGTCTCTATCTCACTTTTCTTTCTTGCATCTCTTTTAAATAAGACATGCTCTGCGATAAGCACAGAGAACAATCCTCTGTTGTCATTCTGAGCAGGCTTTGGTTTCTTTCTACTTCTCTTGAAAATCAGTTTATAGTGTTTCCCTGTAACTGATAGAGAGTTTTGGCAAGAGTTACTCGTTTTAAAAAAGTCTTCCTTCTCCTAAGGTCCATCCCTCACTCAAAGATCGCTAGACAATAGGAAACAGACACTAGGGGCTAGAGTCCTATATGTACCTCTTAGGAAATATGTGTGGAGAATTAAATATTTCCTTTAGATGGATATGCCACTTCTTTGGAAGGGGCCCTGTTCCAGCTTTGAAGGCATTCGCTTCATGTCAGTTCCAAATCATTTTGGAAAAAGCTGAAGCAATGGGAAAATCAGCAAAGGAAAGTTAGATAGGTAGCACTGGAAGCACAACCCAGCTCTATAAAGCAGTTAATGGACGTAACTAAAACGCAAAGCAAGGACTGCCTTTTGAAAATGCTTGAAGAGAAGTCAAAAGAATCATTATTCCAAAGAATAACACCAGTTACATCATTACTTGTTATCCCATGAACACCAATTGCATCATTAAACTCATCTAATAAAAAACAATGGCCTATATGGTATCAGAAGTTGCTGAGAAGCTTGGTCATGTGCTTGTGAGCACAAAAATCTATTCCCCCAAATGCAATGGGCTTATTTCTCTATGAAGTGCACAGGATTTCGGAGAATCAATAACTTTGTTCATTGCATTTAAGGGATTTGCAATTTCTCTAACCTGCCCTGGGCCCAAAGAAGGGCAGACGGATTGGATCCAACCCTTTCATGCCCTTTTGGGCATCCTTGTCCAGCTCACGGTGGTATTTGTGTGTTTCTGTATCTCCATGAAGAACAGCATTCCATAAACAGGGAATAAATAGGATTGAGATCTAGAGTACCATCAGTTTTGGAAACATGGTTGACGGAAGGATTTTACTTCTGCCCACAGGCATCCTCCAAGTATGCCAGAAACAGTAGAATTTACACTAACACAACAAAAGATAAAAGACAGAATTGATTTACAGACCCAGGTAAGCTAATGTTGACCCTGACAACCAAAGCCTATAAGCTCATACGTGAGGCTGGTTTGACAACTCTTTGTTCATGAAGTCAGTCTGGTCTATTTTGACACATTTGTCCAATGGCAGCTCACGTCCCAATTATGTTTGTATCCTGCCTTTCCAGTGTAAAGTAGAGCTCAAGGGAGTTAACAAGCATCATTAAAACTGAGCAAAAGAAAATTAAAATGTCAAGAAAGGTATTAGAAACAGTGTGGACAATGAGATCATTAAAATCACAGTAATTAGTACAGCAGTTTTAAGGGACAGTTCAGTTTCATATCTTCATAATGAGGCTTAAAAACAAAGAGAGTGGGAATTTCCTGAAACTTTAAGGGGAGCTCATTTGGCTGTTTGGAAACAATTGAGGAGAAAGCCCTTTACTATGAGGCCATCCAGTTCTAGCAGGCTTCTGTATTAGTTACGTTCTCCATTGGACAGCTCCTGAAGATCTTATCTTATCCAGTTAGGTTCACAGTAAGATGGGCAGTCTTTTTTAAATAGTCAGACCTCATGCCACCCAATAGCTTAGGACTTAAAATCAACACCTTGAATTGATTCCAGAATGCAGCTGGCGAAAAATATCAGTTGCTTGCCCTGTTAATTTGTGGAAAAAGATGATTTTAATATGAGCATTCAACAATAAGCCAAATTGAAAAGGTATGGTGAGGGAACAGCCTCAAGAAACTGAGTTATCAACTTTTTGTATCTGTATTTGAACTATGCTTTAAGGCAGGCCTGCCCAAAGTCCGGCCCGGGGGGGGGGCAAATCCGGCCTGTCAGGCCATTCTGAGTGGCCCGCGGCTGGCTGACCCCCCTCCCCCTCCTTTGCCCCATGTTTTTTTTAAATCTTCCACCAACACTGACACCACCGGGAACCTTGTGAAGCTTGGTGAGTGTGTGCAGGGCAGCGCGTAGGTGGGCCGCCGCCACCGGCATAGCTGGAAAGCTTGGGCGGCACTGCAGGGGAATGTGTGGGGGTGGGCAGGCCAGCCGGCCTCTGCCACCGCCAAGGAGATTTGGGGTGGGCTGGCAGGCGAGCCGTTGCCACCACTGGGGAGCTTGGGGGGGGTGCAAGGTCGCACAGATCGCCTCTTCCAAGGGGCGACCTGTGGCCATGGCTCCATGTGCTTCCTTTGGTCCCCACCTTCCTCCCTCCCTCCCTCCCTCCCTTCCTTGTTCTCCACCTTCTTCCCTTCCTCTCTTGGTTTCCACCTCCCTCCCTCCCTCCCTTGGTCCCCACCTTCCTTCCTGTGGGTGGGATTGCAAGGGGTCAGTGGGTGGGGCTTATGGGTCAGTGGGTGGGGCTTGCAGTGGGGTGGCAGGGTCGGGGAGCAACCGGCCCCTGACACATTCTCAGCCACCAAATCTGGCCCTCCTTACAAAAAGTTTGGGCACCCCTGCTTTAAGGCATACTCTGCTTCAATACAATTGCCACAGTTTTCAGAATGAAGGACTGGCTCAATAGTACTGTGCTTTCTGTAGCAGATTACTCTCGGGTTTCGACTGACAGTTCATTAGGTATTGCAAGGCTGGTGAAATCCTATTACAGCCCATTTCTCCCTTTCTGACTAGCCTTGGAGTCTCTTTGGTCAGCAATGGTCATCATGCTAATTTAATGGTCTTCTAAGAAGACCAAGCCTAATGGATTAGAATCAAAATCTCCCACTCTCTTTATACCCTCATGAATGCCACTGCTTTCTAGATACTGAAAACACTTCCATTAGGAACTACATGGGCATAGAGGTACAAATGGGTAAATGCAAATTGAATATCCTGGTACATAATAGCTGAAATCTTGTTGCTTAGTGTGATAAACTTTGTTAGAATAGGCCCATTAGTAGAGATTTGGTGAGTCAACTCCCTCATAGGTTCCATTGATTCGAATGGGCCTACTCTACTTACTATGCTAAAGTAAGTTGCAACTACAGCAGGCCCATTTGAACTTATGGAGGAGTTAACTCTCTCCTGATTAACAGACCTAGTCTAGGGTAACTTACGATTTTAAGTAACAGCCATTGTATTGTAGAAGGCCACAGTGAAACCAGAGTGCATTTCCACTTTCAGAACTGGAAAGAACTGTAGCCTTCTCAAAAGAGAGTGCTCATTGTGTGGCTGCTCCAGTAGCACAATGTACAGTGGCAGTGAACCTTCAGCACTTCAGACGTTTTGGACCACAACTCCCCACAGGCCTTTGTCATTTGGTTTGGAATTCTGGGAGTTGTGGTCCAAAACATCTGCAGTGCCGAAGGTTCAGCACCACTGGACTAGGACTTGAGAAATCCAGGTTCAAGTACCCTTAGAGCCATTAAACGGGTCACTTCTCAATTTGATCTGCTTCACTGGGATGTTGAAGGGATAAAAGAAGGGAAGAACTGAGAGTCCTGTGTGCCGCTTTGAGCTCACTGGAATAAAAGTGTTTTATATAGAACTAAAACCAATAAATAAATATATTTCACATTACATTGAGCATAGGACCACCTTGCATGTTATTAGCGGAGAATGGCTATTCACATCAGTAAGCCAACTTAGGAAGCAACCACACTGGGCACCTACGAGCTTACTTTGGTATGGATGAAATAAAATGGAAACTCAGTGATGATATGACCTTAATCTAAACACAGAGATGCCTTGTGCATTGAACTGGGGGGTCCCTCTTTCTGTTGAGCCGATTCAGCTGACATAATTTTTCTTCACTTCCTGCTTGGTGTGATCAGCCGATCCAATGCAAAGTGGCACTCAAGGCAGTGTCGGTTCCTTTTAACCAAGCACCTGTGGTCTCATAACAGTGCTTTTCAGATTTTTAGTCAGTTGGGAGGGGGAATTCAAGGAATGGCCCTGGTGGAATCATATGATCATAGAATCATAGAGTTGGAAGAGACCTCAAGGGCCATCTAGTCCAATCCCCTGCCATGCAGGAACCCCATCACACAGTATTTCCAACAGATGGCCATCCAGCCTCTGCTTAAAAACCTCCAAAGAAGAAGACTCCACTAGTGAAATCTCATTTCACAAATCTCCATCTCTGCTAACTTGAGCCACCCAGTAACTGTTTGTATTCATCTGGACAGCTGAAGCACAGAAACCAGCAACATCTTGATTTGAAAAACTGAATCAAGGTAGGTTTTTTTTGTTAGGTTAGTGGTTTTGTGTGTGTGTGTGTGTGTGTGTGTGTGTGTGTGTGTGTGTGTGTGT
>JAHTLZ010000016.1:25864433-25893211 GCA_023846285.1 Phrynocephalus versicolor | reverse complement strand
TTATGTCCAGTCAAGGCTGCTGCAAGAGGAGCTGAGAAGAGCAGACTGTAAAGTAAATAATAAAAAGCCTGTGCAAACTTCTGGAGAGACTGTCCAGGTGGTAAGAAAATGTTTCAATTGTGGGAGTGATAAACATGTTAAACATTTCTGTGACAAAGTAAACAAGAAACAGAAACAGAGAAACGTTGCTGTTAAATGCCGGGAGAGTGAAGGACACCAGGTGTCTGTAATTAATGAAAACAATGAACAAGAGTGCTCAAGGCAAGAGTTATGTGTGGTAGACTCTGGAGCCAGTATTCATTGTGTAAACAAGAAATATTTGTTTGAAAAATTAACCTTGTATGATTCCAGAACGGTGACGTTGGCAGACGGAACACGCACAAAAGTATGTGGAGAAGGTAAAATATTTTTTAAACCTCTCAAGTGTATGTTTGAAAAGGTCCTATACATTCCATCTCTGAAGAACAATTTGTTAAGCGTTCCCATGCTTGTGAAAAATGGTTTTGAGGTGCAGTTCAGTGAGGGCAGATGCACAATTCTCAAGGATAGAAACACAATGAGCACTGGACGGCTGCACGACAATTTGTTTGTAATCAGCACAGCTGAGAGTTCTTTGAACATTGTGCAGAATAAACCTATGCATGATAGATGCATCCATCTAATCCATAGGAGATTAGGGCATTTAGGATTTGAAAATATAAAGAAGACTCTTCAGCATGTGGATGATGGGACTGTTCAGAACTGTAACAAATATCTAGATTGCCATGTTTGCAAAAGCACAAAGATAAAAGCTGCTCCCATAGCGAGGAAGAGTTTGAGGAAAACAGATTATCCTCTACAGCTGGTTCACATTGATGTCATAGGGCCAATGGCAAATTCAATTGGTGGTGCCAGATTCTGCCTAGTAATAACAGATGATTTTTCTCATTATTCATGGGTGTACATAATTAAGCACAAAAGTGAGGTGTGTGCAGTATTTAAGAAATGGTTTGAAATGGCCGAGCGTCAGTACAAACACAAAATTGTTGCTGTGCAAAGTGACAGAGGCAGTGAATTCTTATCTAATCAGTTTGTTAGTTATTTAGAAAGAAAAGGGGTGAAACACAGATTGACTAACCCTGCTGCTTCTGCTGAACATGGTCTGGCTGAAAGGAAGAATGGAATTCTTCAGAACCTAATGAATGCAATGTTGGCTGATGCAAAACTTCCCAGAGGATATTGGGCTGAGGCAATTAAATATGCCAATTATGTCTCTAACAGAATATGGAGTTCAGCAATTAATGAAGTTCCTTATACTCTGTTGCATGGTAAGAGACCTACAATCAAATATCTTCGTTTATTTGGCTCTGAAGCCTGGGTTCAAGTGCCAAAGAAATATAGGCAAAAGAATAGCCCAAAATCAAGGAAACTGATATTTATTGGTATACAACGTGCTGCTAAGTCCTGGAGATTTTGTGACAACCATGGAAAAGTTTATATTAGCAGGTCTGCAACGTTTTGCGAGCAGAGAAACTGGGAAGATGTACATGCAAACAATGAAGTGTTTTTGCCAAGCATGTGTCCCCACACTACACCTGTTGAAGAGGTTGCCAGTGATGGAGGGGAGTCTACATCACTGCAAGATGGAAAAGTGGATGAAGAGCCAGTGATGCTCAGGAAGTCTACCAGATCCAATTTTGGAGTGCCACCAGAAAGGTTTGGTATAAATTTTGTATCCCATGAGCCACAGTGTTGTGAAGATATACTGCAAGTGCCTGAAGAGGAAAAGAAGCAGTGGATGATGGCCATGAAAAAAAGAGCTTGTGTCTCTGAAGGAACGGCAAGTGGATGCACCAGTGGATGTCGCCAGAGAGCAAAGGACATTTGCATGAGAAACAGGTTTTTCTCAAAGTAGGGCAGATCCATGATTATACACAAAGGGTTCTTTGATATTGATTGTGTTTGTTGATGATATATGTTTAATGGTGCCTGATATCTCACATGTAAAGTGGTTTATGTCTTCATTAGGCAAAGAAGTGAAAATGAAGCATCTGGGTGAGATACAACATTATTTAGGGATTGATGTCACAACTGATCCTGAAGGTAATTTCTATCTGTGTCAAAGTGACAAGATAGAGCAGCTAATACAGAAGTGTAAGATGGGAGACTGCAACATAGTCTCAACACCTATGGAGGTGGGGTTCAACAGAGACCCTGATGATGGGGAGTTTGGCAATGTTGAACTATACCAATCTGTATTAGGTTCATTGATGTATTTATGTTCCTGGTCTAGGCCTGACATTGCAGCTACTATCAACATATTAAGTCAATATGCTGCAAAGCCATTGATGAAGCACTGGAAAGGTATAAAACGTGTTTTGAGATACCTTAAGGGAACAATGCAAGAAAGGTTGAAAATATCCATATGTGATAACCTTGATCTGATTAGCTATGCAGATGCTGACTGGGGTTCAAGTCCAGAAAGGAGGTCAATGTCTGGATATGCCATTTTCTTAGGTAACTCATTAGTTGTATGGAAGGCCCGAAGACAAAGGTACATTTCATGTTCTACTACTGAGGCAGAGTATGGGGCTGTGAGTGACTTGTGTTGTGAGTTAACCTGGGTGGTGCAGTTGTTAAAGGATGTAAATGTAAATGTTAAATTACCAGTCAAAGTGTATAATGATTCTTTTTTGTGTATCCAATTGACACAGAATCAGAAGGTCGGATCCAGAAGCAAGCACATTGGGATCCGTTACCAGAACGTCAAGGACTGCATAGAACAACAGTTGATTATGTTGGAATATTGTACTACTGTTTACAATTGTGCTGATATATTTACAAAGCCTTTATGTAAAGAAAAGCATGTATGTTTTAAAAGGCTGGGTATTGTAATCTGTTAAATATAGGAGGGGTGTCACAATATGTAAAAGTTGACAAATATATGTAATGTATATTTAACAGATGGAAAAGAGAATTGTAAAATGGAGGCAGTTAAATCTCCAGTCTCATGATGTTATCCACAAGTGCAAGGGATTAGTAATCACCAGCATGTTATGTGATTAAGCACAGATGGAATAGTTTATAACAGTGTTCCCCAACCCCCGGGCCGCGGACTGGTGCTGGTCCGTGGATCAATCGGCACTGGGCCGCCCGAGGAAACCAGGGAAACTCCTCCTCCCTTCCGTCCCCGATCTCTTCAGCAAGCGCTGGAGGGAGGAGGAGGAGGCAGGGGAGCCAATGAGCGCTGCGCTTGTTGGGGGGCGGCCCGCTGCCCAATAGGCGGGCAGCTTGTTGCGTTGCGGGGGCTGCCGCCGCGGTCACTGGTGGTGCTGTTGCTCCTCCTCCTCCTCCTCCTCCTGACAGGGGCCGGAGGCGGAGGTGGCGGCAGCAACAGCAGCAGCACCAGCAGCAGCAGCAGGAGGAGGAACAACGAAGAGTAGGGCTCGCAGAAGGCGGAGGCGGCGCGCGCCTGCCAACCAGGCGGGAGCGACCCTTAGCAACCACGGTGGCGGCAGCGGCGGCAGCCCACCCACCCACCGACCGGCCCGCCAGCCATGGGGGTGGTGGTGGCTCCGGCGGCGGCGGTGGAGGGAGGAGGAGGAGGAGGCCGCTGAGGGGGGTTCTCAGTCGCGGTGCAGATGAAGGCAGGATGCCGGTAAGCCAGCCTCTCCCCTCTCTTGCTCTCGCTCTCCTCCCTCTTGGGGTGTGTGTGTGTGTGTGGAGGGCAGAGAGGGAGGGATGGGGGGGTCACGGGAAGGAGCCTCGCTGTGTCCGCCGAAGCGCCGTGGTGACAGCTTGCCTCCCCTTTTCCTTTATTTATTTATTTATTTATTTATTTATTTATTTATTTCAGAGTGTTTTTTTTACCCCGCCTTTCTCCTTGGGAAAGACCCCCAAAGCGGCTTACGTCAATGAGGGATAAGCTATACAGCCCAGAACAATTAGGTCAAGTTCGAGTATCGAGAAAGGGGGGAATGGACTGAGGGTCATCTTATTACAACATCTTCCTTCCCCTTCCCCCCGCCCCACTCGCCCCGAGGCTTATCTTCCGTCAGGAGGAATTGCCCACTGACCACACACACACACACACCACCACCACCACCACCACCACCACCACCACCACCACCACCACTGTAGGAATGGACTGTCTTCTCCCTCCCTCCCCTCCCTCTTCTCCGTGAGTGACCGAGGTCTCCCTGCAAGCATCCCTCGGGGCATGGACTGTGTTCAAGCTTCAAGGGGTTCTCTTTTTCTAAAGGCACACTTGGATGGCAAGACCCTTCTAGTTCTCCTCAGAACAAGTGGCCAGATTCTCTTTTGTTTATTCACATGTATTTTCCACCCTTAGGGTTATTTGAAACACATGCAAAATATATTCAAATATGGGTTATGTGCAAAAAATAATTCCTTTCAAAAATCCCTAGCCACAGACGACTTACCCAAAGAAAAATGAATGTCTGAGTGCTGAAAGATGCCATGATATATGCCCAGAGTAGCTGTGCAGCTAGATGGTGCAGTATATAAACTAAATAAATTAAATTAATTAAATAATTAAATAAATAAATATGTTGGGCCTCCAGAGTGTAGCATTCTATCAGGAAGCAAGCAGAGACTTCTTAGGAACTGGGGCAATGGCTGTCTGACTTTTGGAGGGCACAACTCAAAGAATGTGAATTTGAAGTTGACAATGGATGTGCAACAGGGTTGCCAGTCCAACAGCATCTCATTCCCTGGGCCACCAATTCCCGCCCCCTTCTCCGGCCTCATGTCAAGGAAGGTCAAAGGGTCCCAAGACCTCACGGCGGCTCAGTAGCTTTGAAAAAAGGTCAGGTGACAGCGTGGACGGGGAGCTCCCCCCGCCAAGAGCGGGTCCTGTCTTCCAAAGTGGTTGCGAATAAACTCTGGAATTGGAATGATCTCCTTGCATTTATATGCTTCCAAACCTAGCCGTTCGAAAGCATGTGAAATGCAAGTCAGATAAAGAGACGCCCCCGGGGGAAAAAAACGCGAGGAAGTAAAAACAGTGTTTCCTTGCAGCGATGCCAAGGACTCGCACAACACTGGCTCTTCGGCTTGAGTACGGAGATGAGCACCGCCCCCTAGAGTGGGAAACGACTAGCACGCATGTGCGTCAGCGGCCCGGGGGGGGGGGCATTTACCTTTTTTATCTTATTAAATCAAAACAAGTGGGCCAGGGAAAAATTATCAAACATTTACCGGTCCACGGCGATAAAAAGGTTGGGGAGCACTGGTTTATAACATCATGGTTGCATCAGATTGAGATAAGTGATGACTCATATCTGATGGGGTCTGTAACTGTATATAAGCACTAGCTTGTATCATGTCAGACTGGGTCTGTCTATGGTGAGAGACAGTACCCCACACTCTGTTGCTTGTATATATTGCTTGGTATTTTGCTGTTTGTATATTTTGATGTATATATGGAATATAAGAGTTTTACTCTAATCCATGATTTGTCATTCTCTGTGTTTTTTCTAAGTTCTGCTATATGCTTATATCAATTTAACTACACTTTATTCCACGTCTTTCTGCTGTGTTAACCTGCTGCTTAAAGATAAGCCGCTGATAATTTACCTTTGCCAATGTTCTTGAAATGGATTTGGATAGGCAGGAGTATAATTTTTTAAAATCATTCTTTCTTTGACATTTTATGCTTATCAGAAGCATGATATTTACTCCTAGGAAACCATGCATAGGCTTGTAGTTTTCTGGATTAATAGATTTCATATTTTCTTTCTCTTTTCTTCCATGATGATGATGATGATGATGATGATGATGATGACTGTAAGAGTCTGTATATGTGTTGCTTTGGCTTTGGTTTTGGCTTTGGCTTACAATCTTCTTTCTGAAGCGCAGCAAAATATTACGACGGTATTTGGAAGGTTGTTGCGGTTTGCTTCCCTGTTCACATTTTCCCCTGGCTGTTCCTTGGCAGGACAAAAAGAGTATTTCCCTTGATGATCAATGAGAGGGGCACCTTCTTGCGTATGGAATGCTGACTGAAATGAGAGAATGAGTGTGTCTGAATAAGCCAGCTTGCTCAGCTTTGGAACCAGGCATCTGAAGGAAGCAGCAGCAAGTAAGAATGTTTCTAATTTTACAGCAGAGTTGTAGAAGGATTGAATGGGATGATGTGAGGGAGTGAATGAATGCCTTCCCCCAAGTCTCTATGTGACTATGTCTGTGTTTGAATGAGGGTGTCCATGTGCAAGTATAATTGCCACGCTTCCTCCTGCTTTGTCCATAACCCCACCTCCACTCCCACTGTTGTGCCATTTGCTCCATTACCGTCACTGTTCAGCAGCATTAATCACTCAATGCTTTAGAAGAGGAGACTCTTCTGTTATAGCTTTTCTGTGTGGGGTTGTTTCCTTTGACTTTAAATATTGGTAAATGCAAGTAAGGCCTTGCCTCCCATTTCAACAGGGCTAACTAGCAAAGTCAAACAAAGCCACCTTCACCCATCACTGCCAACTAAGTAGCAAACACAAGCAAGACTCTCTCTCCAAGCTGCCAATCTAATGCCAACCTAGAGTTAAATTTTATTTCACTCACAGAATGCCCTGTCCACCTTGACCTTTCTTTTCATTACCAGAGTTCATGTGCCCCCCCTTTCTTTTTTTAACGGGACCAAGAGCAGCAGGCCATTCTTTGCAACAAGCCTATTTCTTCGGCCATCTCTTACCTGTAGACTCAAAGAAACAGGAGCCATGGAATTAACATCCTGCTCTCGAGGTATCTGATCATCATCTTCTAAGGGAGACTTATTAGCGAACCGATGTCTGTGCTAATCAAGTTCTTTTTCATGTCGTTTTGTCATTCCAAAGACTAATGTCCGTGTAGTGGTCTAGAGAAGCACAAACATTCATGGCAGTACCAGCTAGATGTGTCTGGACTTCTCTAAGACAGTGTGACAGTTGGCTCTGAAGTGCAAGCACACTGGACAAGAGTCTACCCCATAGTCAGATCCCTAACGAGAGTCTAAAAATGCAGAAAATTGTTTGGTCTGAACAAATCAGTTCTAGCACCTTTCATCTCCACCAAAACCAGGTCAACTGTCGTCATAATTGGCCTTAGTTGCCTATTCAAGACCAAGTCATCCACAATGTATTTATATTACAACAAAGATAGGTTGCAACAATATACTGTAATGTGATATGGAAACTCCCTTCCCCTCAGCTAAGCAATTCAATGAGAATTGTAACTAACCCTAGGGGCGTGCAAAGGAGGATCCAGAAGGTGACATTGTCTCTGTGTGTCCTACTTTGCCAGATGTCCCCAATGAAGTCATCTGTAACCCATGAGGGTTTATGACATAACATATTTGCTAATCTTCAAAGCATCCAATCTTGCCTGATTTCGGAAGCTCAGCAGGGTCGGCCCTGGTTAGTACTTGGATGGGAGACCACCAGAGGAATACCAGGTGCTGGAGGCGCCTGGAGTAGGAACTGGCAAACCACTCCAGTATTCCTGCCAAGAAAACTCCATGGACATGGGGTCACAAAGAGTTGGTCATGACTGGAACGACACAACACTAACACACAAGGCACCACAAGACTCTTCATCACTACTGCCACAAGTAAGAAAGAGAAATCATGATGTTCATATATTAGCACAGCTAAAGAAAATTGCTTCATTTTGTGTGCTGACGAGGATATGTACATTAAGTACAGGAATGTACTCTTAGGTTGTCAGGAGTTGTATGATAAACCAGGTCCTTCTTCTGGAGCTGCAACTGGCTTAAAAACAGGAAGCAAGGGGAAGAATAAATGGGCCGTTTTCACAATAGAGGGAAGTAAGCAGGGGGACTCCCCAAAGGAGCTTTTACTGGGAACTCTCCGAGGCATATAAAAAGCAAAAGCCATTATGTTTGGTCTGGGAGGTAGGGTGAGAGGGAATCCAAAATCATTAAGAAAAATAAAACAACTCCAGAGGCCCACAAAGGATTTTTTTATTGTAATCTATTAAGTTATTCATTTGAATGAGGTGTAAGCCGCCACTTGAAATACTGAGCTAGAGGCGAGTTTGGTGGATAACATGGGTCACCAGGCAGGCAAACAAGTGGGTCAAATCAGCTAGATCAATTAAAGCCTTTAGATAGAAGCTACCCTGAGTCCCCTTATTGGGAGAAAGGAAGCCTATTAAAAACAAATCAAAGTAACATAAATAAACTTACAGTAACTGAGAGGGCAACCATATCTAGCAAATAATATATGGAATACTTCAGAAAAGAGATGGGAATATCTGCCTTATTTTCAATTCAATCTGTGACATACAAGTCAATGTGAATCAACACTAGAGATGGGCACAAAGTGCTTTGTAGTGCTTTCCACTACCCTCCCCCTTTCACCACGGGTGAGAGGCCTGCTCACTGGGAGCAGCACTGGCAGGCCGTCCAAAGAGGAGGCGGGACAGGGAGAAGCCCCGTAGAGGAATTGACTGGGCCTGCAGCCTGCAGAGGTAGGGAGCAGCAGCCCCAATTCTTGACATGACTGGTATGCTGCATGTGTAGGAGGACTCTGGCGCAGTGCTGCTACCAGTGAGTGGGGCTCCGTATGTTGTGGGAGGATAAGCACTTTGTGCCCATCTGTAGACAACACTAAATTTTATCCTTTCTACCACTAGGGCTTCCTTTTTTAAAAAAAAACAAATGCATTCACATTAGTTCTAACAATATGATTACTCACATTTATGAAGGGCTTGTAGCTGTTCTATTTCAAGCCTTCTTCCCCAGCTACAACAACAGTGAAAGAGGCAGGGCAGCACTGGCTGCTGTTTTAATTCTCTGCTTTCCTAACCTTGTGTCAAGATGTATTTGTTTTCCTCTTTGCTTCCTGTTTTTTGTTTCCCCCCCTTTCTTCCCTTTTTAAAGGCTCAGTGCCTTTGGGCTATGGCACCTAGGACACCAAAGACGGTTAAAAAAAAGCAAAGAATCAGCAGGACCAAGGGCTAAATTAACAATAAGTCTTGTTTGCAGTTTCTTAAGGTAGCTCTGCTGAAGCCCTGCCTATTGCAAATCTGGATAGCAGCAGCAGAGCTACCTTAACCCGCTGCAAACAAGACCCATTGCCAATTTCCTCCTATCTTTGCCAATTCCTGTGTAGTCTGCTAGAAAAAAATGCACCCATGGAAACCTGACTTGCTAGGTATGACTTAGAAGCATTTTCCCTCTTGCTGCATACTCACATGCTGAGAGCAACTATTTCTAAGCCCAGAACCAGCATATGACTTTGTTTACCTGTTGTAAGGAAACATATTTTGAGATGGCAGGGATAAGAAAGTTTAGCCTAGCAACACTGGACTGAGTAATGGTTGGCTGATGGAGATCTAAGGAGAAGACCAATCAGAGGGTGCCAACAGAATCTGTTGGCACCCTCTGACTAGTCCTTTCCTTAGCGTGCCTCTGGCACCCTTGACATGGGGATTTTCTACACACACACATCTGTTGTGACTGGGATTTTTCTGGTTGTGATGGAATCTGCAGAAGGGAAGTTGCTCTCTTGTGTGTACAGTACCTAGCACACATACACATGCACAGAAGAAAGCCCCACACAGTGGGGATGAAAATTAGAGGGCATGTTGCTTGTGACAGATTGTTTTTGAAAACATGGGACTGAAGTATAAGAACTGTAATCATGCACATGTTGAACTTTTATGTGGAACCATTATGCATTTAGTAAACTTACAATTTGTTCTATTTGAAAACTTCCCGAGGTTTTCATTTTAAAGGTTTAAGAAAAGCCAGGAGAAATTTAAAAAGGTTTTTAGATTATCTCTCTGCCTAATCGGATAATGCAGTGGTTCTCAACCTGTGGGTCCCCAAATGTTCCTGGACTGCAACTCCCAGAAATCCTGGCCAGCTCAGCTAGTGATGAAGACTTCTGGGAGATGCAGTCCAGGAACATCTGGGGATCCACAGGTTGAGAACCACTGCATCTAATGGATACTTAAGAGCCATTAGCTTTACAAAGAGCTGCTCTCTAATCCAGGTGATCAGTCCTGGTTTGTTCCCAACGTCAACAGAGCTGTCTGCGTGTTTTGGGTCCTCCTTGCAAGATGTGACATGAGGAGTAGTATAAAGAAATTTACCACGAACCATCGGCCCCTCTCAGGGAGGATCCAAGAGGCTTCTGGCAGGCTAGCACAGGAGGCAGGTTGTAGGACGCTTAATTCGTATGGCCTCCAATATTCATCTGCGGAACAACAGGACTCTGGAGATGTTCCTTTTTGGAACAACACCTCACAGAATCCCCAGCCACTATTGTGACCGTGCTGGCTGGGGAATCTGCTCATTTTTGTCGAGCGGAAGATGCAGTTTTCTGAGGAAAAAGCAAAGACTGAGCCCGCCGCCACCACCACCCCAAAACACACGCTCCAGCCCCGCCTGGCTGAGAGCCAGACGGCCGATCCAGCCACGTTGGTGAAAGACCCGAGCGCGCCGCCGGTACGAGCGCCCAGTGCCTCCGTGCCTCTGATTGGTTCGTTACTCCCGGTGGCGTCACGAAAGGGGGCGTGGCTCTCATCAGCTGTTTGGGTAATGCCAGGAAGCAAGTGTGTTTTGGAAACAATGCCGTGTGGCGCTGGCGGCGGCAGCGGCGCCTGCGGTTTTGGGCCGGGGACTTTCCGGCTCCCGCTCTTTCCACGGGACGATGCGGTTGGCAGAGCCGAGGAGTCCGGCGTCCCGCTTTTGCCGGGCCACGGGCTTCACCTCCACCGCCTTGTAACGCGCCGTCTCCCCTTCGGTCTCCAGCCTCCGGTCGCTAGTCGCCAAGTCCCAAAAAGGCGATCCCGTCTAAGTGGAGCCGAAAGTGGGGCAGCAGGTCAGTGGTGTGTGTGTGTGTGTGTGTGTGTGTGTGTGTGTGTGTGTGTGTGTGTGTGTGTGTGTGTGTGTGTGTGTGTGTCTTAGTGAGATCTGTGATAGGAGTTGCCCCCCCAGAAGGAGACGAGGGAACTTGCTCGTGAGAGCATCGCGTTCGTGGCTCGCCTGCGGTTCCCTAAGGCTTCTTCTTTCCTGAAGATCGATTTTTATAAAAACTCACTCCGAGACTTCAGGGGAAGGCGGACTGCACTTTTCAATCAATGAGGAATTCAGCATTTTGAGGGGGGATCATTTGATGGGTCTCCCCTACTGGGTGGCATACAGCTAATCAGTGGCATCCTCCAGGACTTGATGCTTACAGGTATGCCCCGTGCGTTAACATTTTGCTCCACCTCTGAAACGCTGTTCCGTTCAAAGCCCTACCTACGGGGTGCCTTTCGCTTTCTGATCGGAGGTTCCGAAATGCTTTTCTCCACCATTTAGGAACGGCGTTGTTGGCAGCGTTTCTCGTACGTCCTTTGCTTTATGTATCCCCGAACGCGGAGCTCTCGCACGGTCATCTGTTTTTACTCCCCTGCACACCCACCTTCCACTAGTGTTGTCGGGCTAATTGGCTGGCAATCTTGGAGTCGGCGATCTGCAGGAATGATGATGACATCATCAGCCACCATCCTCACGCTTCCCAGTCCCCTTTGGGCTTCAACCGCAGTCCTCCCAGTAGCTGAGGAGAGGGCGGGATTTTCACAGCAACAATGCACGTTGCCTGTTGTAGTGCAAAGCAGGAGGGGGAGAGGCTGTCTAGTTTTCAGTTAAAAGCCACTGGCTTAACAACAACCTGGTGCTACTGGTAGAGAGGAACCCTTCTAGAAGTAGTCTTTTATAGTGGCTCCACTGTGCTGCCTGCTTCCCGAGGCAGAACTGACCACCACATCGCTGCGTTTTTCACAGTATTTCCCAAGAAATCATGTCTCTTTTAGAGTTTGCATTGGACAGTATGAAACAGCAGTAATGTGTTATGAACTGTGTAGCAGAATTACTGATGGGGATTGCCCACTCCCCACCCCCCAGTTTTCTGCTTGACAGTCAGAATTAAAAGGACAATATTTTTGTTGAGATTTCGTTTGTAAAGTAGCCATGCAGGTTTTCTGTACTAGCAGATTATTGTTAGTACCACCGCCGTTGCCTGCAATCTGGATGTGTTTGAATTGCTTTCTTTGCATGGCTTCTTGGCATTTGCCCTAAATACTGTACTAGGATCTCAAAACATCATTTCACCCCCCCCTCAAAAAGACATCAGTATTAAATAAATCTGGTACTTCCATAAAAACAATAGGTAAAAGCACTTGTCAAAATAAATAAATCTTACTGACAAGAAAACAGTAATTTAGTTTGGATGGTTTAGCTGTTAATGTGCTGTGACAAGTAGATAAATGGAATCATATGCCATATATATTGTAAAGGGTCATAGTTGGTCAAATCATCTGGATAACTTTGGAATGTATGGGGAAAGTTAAGGGTGTGTTTTGGCCTCATCCTGAACTACAATAATAAATTTAAGTGTCAAAGGAGGCTGCCAACCGTTCAGCGCAGCACAGGAATTGTCAAGTGCGAAACATGAGCCCAGCTTGCAGCTGCTTTGTTTTGGTTAACTGGCATGCACGTGTATCCCATCCCCCTCCCTCTCTCCTTCCTTATGGCTCCGTTCCTGAGAGCAGGGATGTGGCTGCAAGGTACGTGGACTTTTTGTTAGTGGCTGCAACCGGGAGATGGAAGAATATATGCATTGTGTGACTCCCAACAAGTGTTTCCAAACTAGGCGAAGAGCAGAATTCTTTTCACCTTTTGTGATTTATTATTATTATTATTAGTACTGTATTTCATTTATTTATTTATTTATTTACATTTTTTTAAGCCGCCCCAATACCAGGTGGTCTCTGGGCGATGCAGGTGGTCTCTGCGCCGCCCAGAGACCTTTTGGAAAGTGCTTGCAGAAATGATTTCCCCCCACCCAAAAGGAAATGATTATTCTTCATTGAGTTTTCTTCAAGAAACATAGGGCTATTTTACAGGGTTTTCAGGCAGCTCTCCAACCCTATGTTAATCAGGCTATGATTTGCTATGTGCTGCCTATCGTAATGAAGTGCCACGTTTGTTATTCTTGTAGACTTGTAGGAAGGCCATGCCTCCGTTGTAGATGCATTATTCTTAATATTCTTGTTGCCGATGCCCACCACACCATACTGCCACCCTCCCTCCTATCTGCAACGTAGGCCCTGTCTGTGTAGGGGAAAGAGATGATGCATTTCTGAGATAGTAGAATGAACTATTCCTTTCGGTTGCAGAGTGCATGTTACACACACACACACACACACACACCATAACAGCAGTGGTTTTTCCATTTCTGCAAATGTTCCTTGTCCCACTGTTCCATGGTCTGGGAATACGCAAACACCCACATGGATCTCTGCAAGTATTACATTGGCATGTCTACAAAAGGCCATAATGTGAATTCGACAAGTTTAAAAAATAATATCCGGGAAAGCAGTTGTGAGCACCAAGAGAACCTGCACAGGGCTCTGAATGGCTTGTGTGCAGTAGTGAAGCTCGCTAGTCCTTGAAGGTGCTGCCTCCCACTGTTCTAATGGAGTTTGTTGGAGAGCTGGGTGGCTGAGGTCTCTGACTGCAGAGCCAGTGGTAGAGAGATTGATTCCCCATGAGACCTCCTCAACAGGGGCTGGACTTGATGGTCCAGAGGGTCTCTTCCAACTCTGAAGTTCTAAAATGATGAAGAGATTTTAGGATTACAGTTCAGGGCTTGACATTTTTGTGTCATCTCTCTTTGGCTTCTTATGGCTGATGAACACCATACCTCTGAAGAAGAGAGAAGTAGAGATCTTAAACCAGGGTGTCATTAATCTTCAGAGGCCTTTTCCCTTTTCTTCTCCCCAGGCCCCTTAGGCCAGGTGCTCTTAAAAAGTACCCAGTGTGTCTGTGAAGATTTTCAGTCATCCAGGTGTGTTTATCTGGAAGTCTCCCATGTCTGTATATTCTATATAAACACACTCTTAATTTACTTGTAGCAAAATCCAGACAGCAGATTCAATGTGCTATCTGATACTGGCCTAGATATCAAGTTCATGTTATGATTGAATAAACAATAGATTTATGCCTGTAGGGCACATGTAAATATGTGATGCAAGGCCATAGATGTTTTGCTGTCTGAGATAAAGGATCAGATGGCATTCCTTGGAATGAAGCAGATCAGACCTCTAGCTAAATTTTATCATGCTCTCTGTCCAACCGGAGAGCAGCAAGACTACACTTATGTGGACTATATTACTGGATTACACTTCTGAAAGTCCAGAAATCCCTGGTAGTAGGCCAGAAAGCAGTTTTTCTAAAATCAGCATGACACACATACAAGTTACATTTTTCCTCCATTTCTCTGCTGCCAGAGCACCCATGACCTGAGGCAGCTGAATCAATCTACCTAATGACCGAGCTGGCACTATAGAGTGAGCTATAGTTTGGGCTAAAGTGATCCAAATGAAGCTGCAAGGCTATACTTCAAATTAAACTTGATAGTAATGTGGAATCAAACTACTTTTACAGCTGAGTTCTGGGTCTGTTTAGTGAAAGGCTCTTTGATTTCACTGAAGCTTATTCTTCCTTTTGCAGGGATCCAGACCCTTGGGGTCTTTTCCATCTCTATAATCTATATGATTCTAAGGGCTGTATCACATGTCCTTTAAAATCCTGATCTAATTTACTGATAAACCGGCTCCAAAAATCTTGTCCCCACGGTAATCGGACTTAAAAAAAAAACACTTCAGTAACGCCCCCTTTAGCGGGTTCTAGAGAGCTTTCCAAGACCTACTGGAGGGGTTGGGTATTTTTTGCTCTGCTTAGAAATGCACATTTTCTGGAACCAGGAATCACCATGGGGGTGCATATGATCTGGGTTTTTGGTGGTTTTATTTATTTCCCCCCTAGTGCCAATCAGCTGGCTTTCGGGCCTGTCAGTGCTATTTAATTTTTTTTTTTTTTACATTTTCCCTAGCACCCACCAGCTGTCCCTGGGACTGGTCTGTGCTTTTTTAAAAATGGTTTTTTATTTTTATTTCCCTCCTAGTGCCAATCAGCTGGCCTGCAGGCCCAGTGGCGCTTTTTAGATTTAAAAAAATTAAAAATTTTTCCTTGGCGCCGACCAGCTGGCCTTGAGGCTGGTCAGAGCTTTTTTATTTTTCTTTATTTTTATTTTCCCCTCCCAGCACCAATCAGCTGGCCTGTGGACTGGTCAGCATTTTTAAATTTTTAAATTTTTTCCTTAGCAGCTACCAGCTGGCCCTGTGGCTGGTCGGTGCTTTTTATTATTATTTTTTATCCCCCCTGCCACCGCCAATCAGCTGGCTCTGGGGCTGGTTGGCACTTTTTAATTTTTTTTTATCTCCCCCCCCCCCAGCGCTGATCAATTAAGGACAAAAGCTGGAGTTTCACATTAACTGTCAGCGCTTTTTTTTAAAAAAAAATTCCTCTGTGCCTCTTTGAAGGAGGTTAGGGCCATGGTGACATTCCTGAAGTGGAGCATACTCCAAGGTACGTGGGAACTCGGAACCCACATCTTTAGTCACGGGGCCAATTAAGGACAAAAGCTGGAGTTTCACATTAACCCCATCTTCCCCATCATGAGATAGCACCCTAAGTAGGTGCCCAGCTGATTGTACTCTTTCAAGGCTCTTGATAAGCGACTTCAGCTTGTGTGACTCAAACCACAGCAAAACAAATGGCCCAAGATTGAGTTCCACTTCCTTGTTTAGAGTCTGGGGACGTGCATATCTCCATGTTCAGATTTACCTAGCTCGAGAAAGAATAGTTAGAGGCTAATTGAAGGCCTTAAGGAGCCCTCAAAAACGAGTGGCTTGTCTAATCTTGTAATCTGTGACCTGAGTGCATGCTTGTGGCCATTTTCAGTTTATGTCTTTATATTAACAGTGAACCATGGGGCCTTTTAGATTATTTGTACAACACGAAGGGAAATGAAAATGTTGAATTAATCTTTCTATATGCATGTTTCAGGGAGACAATAGTACCTCTTAGAATGTAGACTCTTGGTTTTTGGCTTTGGGCTTTTAAACATTATCCTTCCATTTGTTGACACATTAATGGGCATATTTTCACCTTTTTTATTTCTACATTGCAGTCTAAAGTGTGCTTTCTCAGCATTACACCTGTTTACAAGACAGTGTGAGGTAGGCCGGATCTGGACCTGTGGTGGTGCTGCCCTGACATGCGGCCTGCAGTAGGAAACCTGTTTCCAAGAGAAAAGCACACATGGGTTCATAATGTAACCATCACCCTCCACATTGTTAGTTCAACTGCCAATTGTCCAGCAACCCCAGTTGGCACTCTGGCTATATGACAGCAACCCTCAATGTCCAATCCAATTGGTACCCTTGGCTACATTAGACCCTTGAATTATTGGGATTTACACTAATATTGGCTTGACCTTTAAAAACAGATTCAGTGGGCCCTGCACTCTTTGGTTTCTACTGGTGACAGGTGTGCAGATTTGTGTTTTTGGACTTCAGTTAACAAATCTGGTTTTCTGCGCCTTGAACCAGAGAGGAATATAAGCTATAATTCCACCTCCCTCTAAGCATTTTCAGTCACTAACCTTTTAAGCTGGTGAAAAAAGATATGATCCCTTTAGTTTCATTAATCCCAGAAAAGCAAACCACACACATACACAGAGAGAGGTGGCATGCTGACTGAACAGCATGAGTGTTAGGGTGGGTGCTGCAAAAAACCAAACGTATATGTGCACATGGTTGGTAACCTGTCACCCTAGCAGGGTTTTTGTGCTTGTTGGCAACCTCACTGTGGAGCAGCTGGAAGTGTCCTGCTCACAGCTGCTTGTCAAATATTATCTGGTCTTCATGGAGTCAGATGTGTTTTTTATACTTTTGAATGGTAGTCTATGAAGTTGGATGTCAACTCAGGAGTAATGCAGCGCACATGAGTGTGTAAACACAATTGCAGGTCAAAGAAGGTTAAGATGCTGATGGTGGACAAATCTTTGGCTCCGGGATTAGGAGAAATGTTGACTTCTGAGCTATTTTGCAGTTTTGGACAGCTCCTGGAGCTCTTGTGTGTGTGTTTTTAATGCACTGCTGCAAATGGATTCAGCAGCAGTTTTATTGGCTTCAATAAATATATCAGTTCTACCACTGTGATGGTCCACTGACAGACTTTGTGATAACCTCTCAGCTAATGTACTTGATAGGGGACCGTGGTTGAAAACTGTCTGGAAATTTCCACTGCTCCAGTATGATCTTTTCATCCAGTACCAACAATTGGGAGTATATGACACTAATTCTTTGCTAGACCCACTAATTATCAACTTGTGACTGGGGTAAATTCATGGTACTAAATTCTGGGAGCTAAATTCAGGTTTTGACCTTCAGAAATGGGCACCTCAAGGAGCAGCTCTATGAACCAGAGTGAATAAAAACTGATGATTTAAAAAAAAAACAAATTGATTTAAATCACAATCTGATTTTTAAAAATCATTTAAATCATGATTTGAATTCATTTGATTAGCTCAAACTCACTTTGCTGTGAACTGAAATCCTAGTGAAAGATGCCATGGTGTATTCTGTCAACTCTCTGAGGTAAGGTTCTCTGGCAAAAAAGAAAAGAAAAGAAAAGAACAGAAAGCCTTTACAGACAACGGGTCCCTCACATAAGCAAGTAGAAGGCACTGTGCTGTTTTCCCTTCTTACTGGATTTTTCACAGTAAGAAAGATACAGGAAAAATAGTGGGGAAAGAAGCAAGGGTCACAGCTGATTCATGGCACTGTCAAGGCCAGGGTCAGCCTGGCCATTAACCAGACTGAGGAAGTTAAGTTGCCTGGGGGTTAGGGCAGAGCTGCTTCTGCTGCTGCCGCAGCCCTCCCCTTTCTCCTGCCCCACATTGGTCATTACTGGCATCTGTGATTACAGAATTGTGAAGGTTTATAAAGAGCTTTGAATCCCAAAGCATGAGGCTGAAAGATTTGTGTTATTAAAGTTCTTCTGGCCTAATTTGGATTTTAAATAGGGCTGCCTTGAAGCTTTTCATTGTGCAGAGAAGACTGTCTTATTTATTGGTTGGTTTATCCCCATACTCCATGTTCCTTCAGTGAGGTCTAACTGGCACACTTGACCTCCACAACAAGCGTAGACAGGGTGAGACAGGGTGATTAGCCCCAAGGAACTCTGTCAGTTTTCATGATTAAGTGGGTATTGGAACTCATCTGTCTCGAGTGCAAACGCATCACTGCATCACTGGTTCTTCTGATGCCCCTGTCCTTCAGAGACAATTTGATTCTTCAGGTGGAATTTTGCTCATCTTCCAGAAGTCAATTGGCCCTCATCATGGACTTGCTGCTTGAGATCCCATCCCTACCATCTCATTCACAAGCATTTGTGAGGATGGTATCGTGGAAACCTTGCATATTTTTCTGTCTCTTCTTGGCCGTGTCACTCCGTCACACCTCATCTTACCCGTTTCTTTCTTATATCTGTTTCTGTATGTATGGTAGGTGGAATGGATCCCCCAGATTACTTGGGCGATGACTTCTCCCACCTGGATGGGCTGGAGGACGATGTATTCCACTCAGACGACTGTGAGCTTGCTCTTCAGCCCAGCGAGATGACGTTCCCTAGCCTTTTCACTCAGAGCAAATCTTACAAGTGTCTCCTAGGGAGATTCCAGCTCTTCCCGCTGACACACTGTTGTGGCCCTGGTGCCCGGCAGCCCAAGCAGCAGGACAAGGCAACTCAGACCCTCCACACATCCTCTTCTAGCCAGGATGTCATGTTGCCTTGTGGGGTCATGGAAGAGCCCCAACGACTTTCCCCCCGTCCCCTCCCCCCCCCCGCCCCGTTCCCCTTTTTTGGGGGGGGGGCTTGTTGCTGATGCTACTTTTGAGGACAGATTGTTTTCTCTAGAAGTTTTGGGATTCCCACCTTCTGAGGAACAGAGGACTGCCCTAGGAGGGTATAGAAATCTATACAGTCAGGATTGCAGCTGGAAGACAAATTTGTGACGGGAGAACAACTAGATTGAGAGAACAGCTAGATAAAATACACACTCAGAAACACAAAGGATTTGGTAGGTTTTCATAATGTCAAGGATCAGTCTATTCATTTTCACATGATTCCAATTTGCGATTAAAGGAATATCTTTACCTTGAGTTCCCCACAAGAGTGTCCATACCTCTCATCTACTGCTCCTTCCTAGATGTTTAAAATTCTGCAATACACGGATAGTACAGTACGACCCCCCCATATCCACTGATTCAGTTATCCACAGTTGGCGGAGGAAAAATAAATAAATTATTCAGCAGTTGCAAAGCAAGCTACTGTCAGAAAGAGCAGCTGTAAAGCTACTGTCATAAAAGCTACTGTCATAAAACAGCAGCCGTAAAACAAGGTACCGTCACAAATAGCATCTGTAAAGCAACTTACTATCACAAAATAGCAGTTTTGGGGACATTATCCATGGGAAGGCATGGAACCAATTCCCAGCGGACACTGGGGTCCTACTGTATTTGCAGTTAGGGCTGCAACATTTAAGCTGTAGTCTTGTACCCATTCATCCGGAAATCAGCTTTGCAGATCTCATTCCAGTCTGAACAGCTCTACAAAGAACTGTGGTTGACTGTCCAGTTCACAACACAGTCTTACACATGCATACAGAGAAGTCTGGTTTGCTGAGTTCCTTTGGATTTTTAAAAATCTTCTAGAATTGAGTAAAGTCAATTTAAAAATAGATTTGGGAGATGACTTTGAAGAATTATGAAGACCTGTGTTTACAAAACACAGTCCTGCTACTTCATGAATCTTGGGATCAGACAGATTTATCTTGGAGGACCCCTTCCTTTTGCTACATACACTTTATTCACATTCAGGTGTTATCTAAAAACAGATGATGGGGTTGGGGGCAGGATTTGTGCTTTTGTGTGTGAACATGATTTATTTATTTACAGAATTTATTAGCTGTCCCACTGCCAAATAATCTCTGGACAGCAAACAACAATATATTAAAACTATAAAACAACATGTTAAAAACTACAAAATAAGAAATAGTTTAAAAACATTTGTTATATTGATTTAATCAGTTAAAATATGTGCAATTAGCTTTTCAAGGAATATTGGATGCTGTTCCTGTTTACAGACAAACTGATCAATAAATGTCACATTGTGTGGTCACTTTGAGTTCCATAACTGGGGCAGCTTGGAGCTGCATTGCCAGGGTCCTAAATTGGTTGCCAAAATGCAGTGGTGTAGTGGCAAAACCCCTACATTTCAAAGCTTTCGTCATGCAGGGAACCCAGACCTTGTTTTAAAGCAGACCCAAACTTCTGAGAGCCTTTGGAAAGCCTGGCTATGCCTTGTTCTAGGTATGTTCTCCATGCAGAAATGTTTTATTTTGAGGGTTTTCCTACCTACCACCAAATTTTACCTGCATGCATGTCAGTAGAAATGTAAGGGAAGTAGTGAGGACAAAGGCTCAAAAATGGGTGGAGTGCAGATGCTGTGCAAAGGCTGTGTGTTTCACATCAACCCGTTGTTTAAAGGACCTATTGGAAATGCTATGAACTGGAGCACCCTTGTCTGAAGGACTTGAAGTGTCAATACTTAGAAAGCTAAGTCTTGTATAATGTAGTTCTCTGAGAAGAGAGGAGGTGAGTGGAAACTTGGTGCAACTGCTGTGCTGAATTAAAGAAGGGAATCTTATCCAGTAATAAAAATTAATATGAATCCAAGGCTGGCTGTCTTGATGATGAGATTATGATCCAGAGTTGTCTTAGGATGTGTTGTTTATGGCGGAAAGACTGTGTGTCATGCTGGAAGCCTTTGTAAGCCTTTGATTCTTTCTCTGATATTTGGCAGGAAATGCTGGGTATCGTTTACATGTCAGCCCAATTGGTTTCTCATTGAATCCACGCCTCCAGGAGGAACCTCAAGAAAGTCCACGGGAACTGCATACTGAAGTTCAGATTGCACGGAAGTTACAGTGCATTGCAGACCAGTTCCACAGGCTTCACCTACAGAGGGTAGGACGTCATTGGGGAGTGAGGTGTGGATGGATGGTTCACTGGTGTGGTCTCATGCTGTGAGGGGATGTTGGTTGGACAAATGTTTTACCAGAGTGGCCTGATGACCAGATGAGTGGAGTATTAAATAAATAAATTAATTAATAAATTAAAAAAATAAATAACCTGTCTTGCTTCTCATGGTGGTAGCTGAATATTCTGGCCTAAATTCAGTGGGTAGACCTGACTAGAGTAGAACTGAATCAATGAAATTTACCTAAGTTTTGACTTACCATTTAGTGATTAATGTATGATGTTTTCTTTAATTTCAATTCACAGAAGGTTCTCCTTCCTGGCCTTTTTGAAACCACACAGATGGGTTCTCTGACACAAGACTCCGGACCTTCCTGGCAACAGAAAGGTCGTTAGTCTTCTCCCCCTCCTACTGCGCATGAGTAGGAGGCTTCCTGCCAAAATCCCTCAGTCCCTTTAACCGCAGCATTAGAAGGTTCCCTAACTGTTACTCTCCTTGCTTTGAATGTTTTCTACAGTTCTTTGTGGGATTTCCCCCCTACATTTTTATGGCATTTTTATGACCATTTAAGTGGTACACGTCATGTACTGGGAAAATTCCTCACACAAATGGGCACTCCGAGTGTCTTTACTGTCTCAGAGAAGGTCACCATTCCGATACCTGTGAGTTTTGCCAGCGCTTTAGTACGCAGGCCGTAAAGAACAGAAGGAATCAGCTTAGCGCGTAACTTTGGGAGAAGGCTTTGAGCCCGCAGATGGAGAAGTCTCAATGTCCTCACCTCTCTTCTTCTGCCTCTCAGGTGACGGAAAGGTCTTTGAAGTCGACATCTTGCAAAGAGTCAAAGAAATTGCCCCTTCTTGAGCCAAAAACTTCGACTTTGACCTTGAAAATGCCTCTGGTCGGTACCAACCAGAGAGCTAACAACAAACTCTCTGTAGTAGCCTCTCTTTTGAACCTGACTGATCAACACACGTTGGTGTTGACGCCAGTTAAGTCTGACCTGACTCACTACACCCCACTCCTTCCTTCGGAGTCGTCAGGTTCGGAGATGGGTTCTCCACAGTCTTCGGTTGTGGATTCTCCTCCGACTTTGGAAAAGCTAAAGGGGCTTTTTGAACAGGCCCTTATGGTGATGCTATTGGATAATGACAACGTCCATGAGTCCACCATGGTACCGACAGATATGGTACCTACTGATATTTTTCAGCAGCCATTGCTGCAACAGCTTACAAATCCGGAGCCAATTGCCCAGGAGGCAAAAAAGAGACTTAGGCCGTTACTTCACGAGGTGCCTCGCTTCGAATTGACCTTGCCTTTGATTTGAATTCGGAGGCGGTCACGTGGTGGTCACGTGGTCTCCCTTCGCTCCCACCCCCGTTTCTCTGTACTCACGCGGGGCATTTTTGGGACTGAATCGATTACTACCTCACGTGCTCCCTTCGCATTAGAAAGCTGATTTGCAACGTCCGGTTCCACTCTCCGTTTATTTTTTTAAAAAAATTTACTCGGCGTATCGATGCATCAATGCTTGGCTGTCATTCACGACAGAGCGTGGTTACTGTACGATCCTGTGTTTTGTTTCCTGGCATCATTGGCAGCCCCCCGCCGCCGCCGCCGCCGCTACTCGGGGGGAGCCCCGCATGGCACAGCCGCCCGCCCTCCGCCGCTTGCACGCTGCCTGCCCCGGGTGCCCTGCTCTGGCCGGGTGAGGCGGCAGCGGCTCCTCCTGCGCCCGCCGCCGCCGCTACTCGAGCGAGGAAGTAACAGCGCAAAGCGATGAAACAATATAGCGATGCATCAATATCCCTGTTTGAATATTTTTTAAAAAAACTTGAAATAAAAGCCAAAAACCGAGACCACACGTGACGTTGGGAGCGAAGCGAGATGCGAAGCGAAAAGATTCCCGGCCCATGGCAGGGGAATCACTCACCCCGGTTGGAGCACGGTAAAGGGGGCGTGGTTGGGGTGACGTCGCAGCCAAAAAGGAGGAGCGTGCGGACTGAAGCGATCAGTTCGCACAGAAATGACGGCTTGCCGCGAAGCGAGCGGCTCGTGAAGTAACGGCCTTAGTGACAAGTTTGGAAGTCCCAAACGTCTCCGTCTTAAATCCGGCCACACTACGGTATTGAAGCTGATGAAGGCCAAAGCCAAGAGCCACAATGACGCGTTGTAAATCCAAACATCAAGCCGTTTCAAAGGCCGGATTGTTGATCCCGACACAGTCAGGTTCGGGCCCTAAGTGACCGTTGCCCATTCCAGTCCAATCAGTTTTGACCACAGCTGGTCAACCTGCTTCCACTTTGATGGTGATCTCCTCGGGTTCGGCCTCGTCTGTTCGTGACCAGTCCAATCAACCCGACATTCTGTCAGTTTCAATTCCACCGTTTCTGACCTTTGCTTTACATTTCGATGGAAAACAGTGCCATTTTCAACCTCCTCCTGAGATGTCTCAGGACCGCCATCCATCAACTTTGGCTGCTTCCAATTCCGAGCCACAGCCATCTGATATCAAAGAGGACAATAGTCCTCATTTCATGACCTCTGTCTCTTCTCTGGCAGTGTAGTGCAGGTCACCGACAACACCATGCACTACATCAACAAAGAGGGTGGAACCCACTTGCAAGGTCTCCTGCTGTTGGCTGTAAAATTGTGGGAATGATGCATGCAGCATCACACTTACCCTATAGCTGTCCACCTTCCCGGGAAAGAAAATGTCATCACAGATCGTCTCAGCAGGATGACATCAACCTCACATGAGTGGGAACTTCACCAAGCCATCTTCCACTCCATAGTTTGCCATTGAGGAGCCCCAAGAATAGACCTCTGCCACTCAGGAGAACAAAAAATGCAACACATTCTGCTCACGGGCAGGGAAAGGCCGCAACTCCTTTGGGGACGCCTTCATGTTTCGATGGGACATTGTCTTCTTTATGCCTTCCCTGCTATTCCCTGACCTTTTGAGAGTCATCACCAAGGTTCCTCATGACAGAGCGAACATTATTCTGATAGCTCCCTGGCGGCCATGACAACCATGGTTCTTGACACTACTGAACTTGGCCTCGGACTACTTCAGGCTTCCACCCTGGTTCAACCTGCTTTCCCAGAACAAAGGCAAGATTCTCCCTCCCGATCTAGCTCAGTTACATCTTGTGACTTGGAGGATCACAAGATAATTGATACTATCATTTCAGCTGCCTGTAAGCTATCTACCCTGTGACTATATACAGGTGGAAAAGGTTTGAATTTTATGCAATTGATAGAGGTTTTTTGCCACTTCATCCATCTCTTCTCAATGTCTTACAGTACTTCCTGTATCTTAAGAGAACAGGACTCACACTATCATCTTTAAAGGTAACACTTATCAGCTATAGTGGCTAGTCAGCCAGAGAGCTCACCCACCTCTGCCTTCTTTAATCCCCCTAGACTCAAGAAATTCCTGAAAGGCCTTCAGAATTCTTTTCCAGATAGGAAACCAATTCTTCTCCAGTGGTCACTTTCATTAGTCCGTCATTTAATACGTCCACTCTTTGAATCCATGGCTACATGTGACCTACACTTATTGACTTTCAAGATGGCTTTTCTTGCAGCTATTGCCTCAGCAAGGATAAAGTAGTGGCCTATTCTGACATTTCTTTTTTGCCCAAAGTGGTTTCAATATTTCACACATCCCAACGTATTACCCTACGAACCTTCTTTCGCAAATCCAAATACTCCTTCTGTTGGGTGTACATAGGGCTCTCACCTTTTACACCTCCCGTACAAGTTCTCTCCATTCTATTCAGAGATTTTTCATAAGTTATGACCCTAGTTCTAAAGGGTCCCCTGTTTCTTCCCAGAGATTTTCTTGTTGGGTAGTTCCAAGAATTGAGTTATGTTATAGACTGGCAAAAATGGACTTACCTTGCCCTGTCAGGGCTCACTCCACAAGGGCAGTTTCCTCTTCTGCTGCCTTTTTAAGAGGTGTCCCCTTGGAAGACATCTGCAGTTTGGCTACCTGGTCTCAGCCACTTAACTCCGTGAAACACTACAGGATGGATACCTGTATGAGGTCTTCAACGGCCTTTGGCAGAGCAACCCTATCCTTTGTGACTGCTTGACTGCCCTCCATCCTGTGAATATTGCTTGCAATCACCCATCTCTGTGGCTTCACGAAGGCCATGAAGGAGAAGAACCAGTTACCTGTAAAGGTGGTTCTTTGAGTGGACCTTCGTGAAGCCACACAGCATCTGCCCTATTCCCCCCAGTCATCCCACTGTCTGGTACTTACATTACACGCTGCAGCTGCAAGGGTGGGAAGCCTCCTACTCATGCGCAGTAGGTGGGGGAGGAGACTAACGACCTTTCTGTTGCTAGGAAGGTCCAGAACCTTGTGCATGCGCCTCAGAGAACCCCTCTGTGTGGCTTCACAAAGGACCACTCGAAGATCCACCTTTACAGGTAAGTAACTGGTTCATTTGAGCATACGGGTGTTCCTGTTGATAATATACAATTGGATCAAAACTTAGAAACCATATTCTTGAATCATATTTAATCTGTTACTGATACTCTCATTATTCTGTTTTTGTCTTTTCTGATTAATTTTTCCTAACTAGAGCCTCAGAGTGAATGTCTCTCTTTATAAAACCACTTTCCTGTGCTCACTCAAACTGGAGGCAGACCAACTACACTTGTCTCTTCAGGTTTATGGTACAAAAAATTCAGGGAAACTATTGAGGAAAGTGTGAAAATACTCTTTCGAAGAATCTGTGGTTTAACTAAAGTAGAGAGATGATCGAGACATGTCCAAGAGATTTCGCTACCTATGGTGATTCACAAGATGCTGTCCTCCCATTCTCTTAACGTAGATTGTCTATTTTTATTGATTTATTTAAAATATTTTATCTTGCCTTTCTCCTTAGAGAAAAAGGTAGACATTCATTGGACTAGCAGTTGAAACTGATTTAAGTGGAGATGGGATGCCATTCTCTTTCACATTTGAGGGCAACAGGGTAGATTATTGGGCATGAGGCAGATGAGTGTTGGGAGAGTGAGAACAGACAGAAGATTTTTTTTACCCAGTGTGTTGTTAGTCTGTGGAACTCCCTGTCACAGGATGTGGTGATGGCATGTGGCCTGGATGCCTTCAAAAGGGGATTGGACAGATTCCTGGAGGAAAAGTTCAACACAGGTTACAAACCATGATGGTGATGTGTAATAGCCAGGCTTAAAACCAGGTTACTTCAAGGGCCAGATGTAGGGAAGTGGTATCAGGAGACAGATATCTAGTCTCATGTGCTCCCAGACGCATCTGGTGGGGCCACTGTGAGATACAGTGAAGCTGGACTAGATGGGCCTTTGGCCTGATTCGGCATGGCTCTTCTTATGTTCTTATGAAGTTGTACACACAGCTAACCCGGTAATCATTCAAAGAATGCTTGTTTAACTCTCCATTCTCCATGATCCAGAGTGTCCAAATAGAGTGTTCAGACTGGATACACAAGTGAGTCATTTTCAGGACTGATAACATTCCTTGTCTCCAGTGTGAGAATGAGAAAAGGAATACTTTTTTCTCTCCCTGTCTCCTCTGCCACTGCCACTTCACAGTTACTGCAATTAGCGCAAAGTGCCTCGAGGAGAGCCGATAAACCTTTCCCTTTAAGAATAAAAATGTATGTGCAGTAGCTGATTTTACAGATGCAAAGAATCCCTGCAAATTTCAGATTTTTAGAAGTTATACAGCTATGGCAGTTTTGATTCAGTTTGCAAGTGTGACAAATTGCGTAGAACAAGTCAAGAACATTAGAAACTATCTCTTGTTCTAGTACGAGAAATAGTCGTCATTTCCCTTGCCTATGAGACAGGATGGATTTTCAGCTCTGCCGCAGGAGTCAATAGACAGGAAGAACATTCAGAAAGGCTGCTGCCACCTCCATACGCTCCAGCACCTGCCCTTAAGTTAGTGTTCTCATATGCCAATTCTTCACACATTGCCAAAGTGCAGAAGGACCATATATCTTGTTTTTAACACAAATTGCACCTTTAGAGGCTTCCAGGAGTATGATCCACCTCAAGAAACAAAGAGCCTGGTCTCCATGTACCTTTTTTATTTTTGGCAACTCACATTTTTTTCCATCACCAATTCAGCAGAGAGGTGTGGAGTACAGGTTCCAGATGCTGGAAGGTACCAAATTCTGCGTTAAGGCAAGCTATTAGAATTATTATCCACTGCATTGTAGATTTGAGAGGAAATAATTCTTTATTTTATTTTATTTTGAATATTTTACCCCACCTTTCTCCTTGGAAAAGGACCCAAGGTGGCTACAATAATGAGGGACAATATATAGCCCAGAACACTTAAGACATGTTCAAGTTAAGAGCAGGGAATTAGAAGAGGCATCTTAGGACATTAATAGGTAATATTAAAGCTACAAAGAGCACACACACACAAAAAGAAAAATCGATTATGAGGGGTAGAAAGTAACATGGAAAGCACTAGTGTTCTTATGAAATCAGTTAATGAAATCATGTATGATAATCCATATAAAAGTCACATAGTAGGTAGTCCCTCATTCAGGGAAAGACAGGAGAGACGGGGCACTCCTGTCCTCCAGTGGAAGGGAGTTCCAAAGTCTGGGAGCAGCAACAGAGAAGGCCCTTTCATGTGTTCTTATGAGATGAGAAGGTGATGGGATAGAGAGATGGGCCTCTCCTGCTGGCCTTAGCACCCAAGCTGGTTCATATTGCGAGATTCGATCTTTGAGGTAGCTTGGACCCAGGCCATTTGGTGCTTTGTAGGTCAAGGTCAGCACCTTGAATCGTGCCCGATAGGTGATTAGCAGCCAGTGAAGCTGCTTTAGTAGGGGTATAGTGTGATCTCTGTAACCCGCCCCAGTCAGCAATCTGGCCACTGCGTTTTGGACCCGTTGAAATTTCCTGAGACTTTCCATTGGTAGCCCCACATAGACCGCATTACAGTAGTCCAGCCGGGATGTCACGTAGTGAGTTCATAGAAGAGATGAAATCTGAACCAGGGACTTCCTGATTTGTAATTCACCTGCTTAGTTACATCAGCTCTAACGTGAATAGCACTGGCATTTTTGTGGAAAGATCCAGGCTCAAGCCTACCATTTAGGTTTGCTCGTAATCCCATGCCAGAAAGGCACTTGCAAAACCACTTGGTGCCAGAATTTTCCTTAAGAGTTTTCTTACTCTATTTATTTTAAAAGATTAAGGACAAAAAGCATGGGTCCTGAACTTCTCATTTTTGCAGTCTGGGAGAAGCCAAGCTGACCTCTGCAACAGGACACTGTCTGAATAATAACGGAATAATAATAATAACCTTTATTGTCCTTCTACAACCAGTGTACAGTGAAATTGGCTGAGCCTCCCTCCCTCCCCACCCCCCAAACACCATCACACTAAAAAGCCACTCAATCTCATTTCACTCTGTGTGCTTGCTGCATAACTCGCCAGCCCCACGAGTCTATCACGAGTTATCACATCTCATTTAACAGTCGAACAGCCCACGGATAAAAACTGTTCTTTAGCCTGTTGGTACGGCTTGCAATACTTCTGTGCCCTGCCCACCCCTCTACCCCACTTCTGTGTAAGCCACCCACACTGAATACAAGTGGCAAACTCCTCCCTGTCCCACATGGGAAATTCTCAAACACATCACTTGTTGCTGCAACTAAAATAAAAATTCCCAGCATTCTTTGGGGAAAAGCCAGGGCTGTTTAAAAACAGTTTTAATGGGGCCAGAAGGATCTTATCTAGGCGCTGGGCTGGTTTCCACGCCAGCTGGGAAGAATTACAGTGTTGGAGCTTATCAGTGTTGTTGGTTGTGGTATTCCTTGAAAGA
>JAHTLZ010000016.1:25847227-25864393 GCA_023846285.1 Phrynocephalus versicolor | reverse complement strand
TCTCTCTCTCTCTCTCTCTCTCTCTCTCTCTCTCTCTCTCTCTCTCTCTCTCTGTGCCAATTTTCTCCTCTAGTTATTGGCAGCAATAATAGAGTGTTGTCCAATAGTTACTTGAGAAAGGTTATCTATGGCCCTCTGTCACTCTGTGACTTATCTTTGGGTTGCTTCAGACAGATTCAGTGGATTCGAATTGCACTCAGTAAAATTAAAAATAGGGCTACAGCCTGGCTAAAGAATTTTTTTTTTTTTTAGTTTGGAGTTTACACAGAGCATATTTCTTGTGAAAAGCACTAAGCTTTGCAGCTCTGGTTTCCTAAACACTAGGAAACATTTGCCAGCCAAAAGACAGGTTGACTGACAGACCAGTTTGTTCAGGGTAGGTGTCCTCACGAGATGTGCGTAAGCGACTACTTAGATGTCACCCAAAACAGGACATTAATTTGGTAATTTGTACCTGCAATGACCCATATGATGCTTACATAATACAAAATCACAGGCAGGCGATGCCTTTGTTAGATGTGTTTAAAGATGACGACGACAATGATTATGATGATGAATTTGTAGCTTTCATCATATACCATCTTCATCGGGCTATACACTAGTATATTGTGGAGAGCACCAGGAAAACATATGAGAATCCGAAGAGACATTAATTTACTGATTTATATGTAGAAATTTGAAATGGTTTCTGTAATTCAAGTAGAGTTGTAGTACACCATCTTACCCAAGTGGGAAAGAGTGTAGCTGTGTGAGGTGCATGCCTGCTGTGTTTGTCTTGATGCCTTGCAACAGAGGACACTGTCAAATAAACCGTGTCCTGGAAAGCCTTTCAATTTAAGGATTGCTATCTGTACCAGATGACAAGCAGCCACCTTGTTGTGAAGCAATTCCAGATGGAATCATAGAATCATAGAATCATAGAGTTGGAAAGGCCATCTAGTCCAACCCCTGCCATGCAGGAACCCCATCACAATATTTCCGACAGATGGCCATCCAGCCTCTGCTTAAAAACCTCCAAAGAAGGAGACTCCACCACCCTCCGTGGCAGCATATTCCACTGCCAAACAGCTCTAACTGTCATGAAGTTCTTCCTGATGTTCAAATGGAATCTCTTTTCCTGTAGTTTGAAACCATTGCCTTGAGTCCTAGTTTCTGAAGCCATGGAAAACAAAACTGTTCCCTCTTCAGTATGACATCATTTCAAATATTTAAGCATAGCTATCACATCCCCCCTCAGCCTTCTTTTAGAGAGGCTAAACATTCCCAGTTCCCTAAGCCGTTCCTCATAAGACATTTCTTCCAGACCTTCAACCATCCTGGCCGCCCTCCTCTGCACCTGCTCGAGGTTGTCAACATCCTTTTTAAATTGAGGCGCACAGAACTGGACACAGTACTCCAGGTGGGGTCAGATGGAGGGGTCTTCACATTAGCAATCCCAAGCTGCTCTTTAGCTGTTACGTTCTTTGCCTCTTAACAAGTTTAATGATGGGCAAGGAAAATATGGAACAAGGGCTGGAAAAAAACAAGGAAGAAAAAAGTCAATGGGAGGGTGTGGTGGTGTAATACAAACTTCATCTGAAATGGCATGTGAATGTGATTTAAGTCTATCACTGGCTACTAGTCATGGTGGTGCTCTTATCCTCTTATCTTCTTATGCTTTTGGTGTTTCTGTCAGATTATCGGTGGAAACCGAATGGTGGATGACATATGTCTTTGGTCTGACGCAATAGGTTCTTCTTTATGTTATATCAAAACATAGTAAGAAGAGTTATTTTTTGAAATGCCAACCCAGTGCTTTGAATTATTCTAGATTTCCACACACCTTTGTTTCCAAGGGCATGAGCTGCCTTGCGTTGCTGCTCAAGAGAAGTGAACCCTGTGCCTGCAAAGCCTGGCACGTGGCTGCAAGCCGATCCAATGGCATCCACTCAGCTGCAAGTCCTCCTTGAATGAGATCCCAAGTACAGTACAGTAATATCCCAGCCTATGGCCAAGTCTCACACATGTTCACCCTTAACTTGGCGTTCTGCAGCCTTTCAGAGCAGCCTGCAAAAGAGAACAAGCCGTTGCTTCCCTGACTTTATTGTGGCTACATCTCATTTAACAGACAGCGAGTCTATAAGAAAGAGAGCTTATTCTTGCCCTTGCAAGAGCTGCATAACTGTCAATAATATGCAGGAGACCTAATTCCAATCCCCTGCTCTGGCCTCCAGATCTTGCTGAGATAATGCTTTGGGGCTTCAGGGACATTTATGCTGAAAATGAGCTGTAATTGAGAGCGGTATATATTAACCAATAAAAATTTATGGCAGTGAGGCAAGATGGGGAGAAACACAAGCTGTTAAAATTCTTCCCTGCTTCTGCAGAAGCTGCACTAAGGGGGGCAAACCTGTCACATTCTTTCATAGGTATACTGGTTGCTACCACTTAGTGAAACCTAGCAGGGCTCTTATTCCACCACTGAACTCCAGAAAGGGGGGGGGGTTTCCTTGCTCTTCGGCTGAACGCTTTTCTCGGAGACCACTGCGTTCACTTTTATAAATTGGCTTCCCTTCACCCTGATTGGCTTTAAAGCGGTCCAGGCAACAATAAGAAACCTTTTCTTAATAGAACCACAGCAAACAACCCACAGGTGTCTAGAACTGTCCCTGTTTGAATTTCTTGTAAGTTAGAAATAAAAACTGTGTCTCTGTGTGTGTGTGTGTGTGTGCATGTGTGTGTCTGTGTGTGTGTGTGTGTGTGTGTGTGTGTGTGTGTGTGAATGAGTGAGTGTGTGTGTGTGTGAGAGAGAGGGGGGGGCAGTGTATTTGCTCCGTGGCCAGCACTGTTGAAATAGCTCTCTATATTTAGTGTCTGAGTCATCACAATTGCTGACAAGAGGCTGGATTATCTGAGACTTGGGTGCTGCACCTGACCGCTGGCCTTTGTGTATTTCTAGCTGAGTGGGAGTGTGGCTTTGTCTACAGATTTTCGGAACAGCTTCCACCAGCACAGCTCAACAGTTCCCTCCTGCCTTTTAAGTTCTACCTAACATTGAGGCCAGGTCTTCCTTTCTGTGGCATTAACTGAGAAGGAGAGAGATGATTCTTCCTGATTGTCCTTCCTTCCTCCCTTTCTGATTGTTCCATGGTTTCAGAAGGATTGTGTATAAGCCAAGAGCCCCTCTCCATCTCCCTCTGGGAAGCTGGGAAGAAGATTCAGTTCCTCTGCTGCTTTGTCTGACCCCCTTAAATCTAGTGGCCATGTCAACTCTCTCTTGCTCTTTGCAGATACTACAGGACACCCGCGGTGCATGCTTTTTCTCTGTCTTGTACTTTTGGAATGGTGCTTTACTTGTAGACAATAGTGGCCTGAGTTTATGCAATATTTCTACAGTCAGAATGCTTTGAAATGAGCCTGGAAAAAAATTATGGATAAGGCCATCAATGACTACTAGTCATGATGGACATATAATACCTCCAGGTAAATTCCCCCTGTGTATTAATCACTTTGGACTGTGAGATGGATGGTGCAGTTGGGCTGTCTCGTGATGAATTCCTGATAGGTTAACTACTGTTTGAAAACTGTTGGATGAAGTATGCCTTAGATGTCATCCAGCATAAATCTTCTGTTCCACCATCTGAGACAGGAGGAACAAGATTGTTCAACCATCACCTATAGTGTACCTTTCTCCCTCTTTGCTTGCCTCCTCTCTTCTCCTTCCATTCCTTTCCCTCTTGATCCTCCATTTTCCGTATTTCCCCTGCTTTGCCGTGCTGCTCTTCCAACCTGCTTTCTTCATGAAACGGTCCCAGCTGTGCAAAGCGTCTATTGCTGCCCTCCGTACAGCTTGCCAAGCACAAACTGCTGGCTTGGATGGGTCCAGAGGCATTGTAGGAAAAGAAAAGGAACAAGGAGGCCAATTTGATGGCTTTCCAGCTGTTCAATGTAGTAGAATAATAAAAGACACAATAAAAAATTAAAATCCCAAATAAATAACATTGGGAGGGGTCATTGTCAGGTATCTGGGAAGGCATCAAGGAGTTTCTCATCGATACCACACTGCCAAGCTAAATTGGCAGAGAAAGCTGCTTCAAGACGCGGAACTCCGCCATAACACTCCCCTCCTCCCTGCCAAAATGTTTTGATTGGCAAAGTCAGAGGTGTTGTAAATCTTGCTTTAGATCAAGAAGATCCCTCCCATATGGTTGCCTAATGCCCATTAAAAAGTAAAGGTTCCCCCCGCACATGCATGCTAGTTGTGTCCGACTCTAGGGGTGGCTTCATCTCAGTATTCAAGCTGAAGAGCAAGTGTTGTGCAAGTCCATGGCCATGTGGCTGGCATGGCTGCAAGGAAACACTGTTTTACCTTCCCGCTTCTTACGGCGGTACCTGTTTATCTACTTGTATTTTACATGCTTTCGAACTGCTAGGTTGGCAGGAGCTGCGGTTAACAGTGGGAACTCACTCCGCTGCGTGGCATCCGGGATTCTTGCTTTAGATCAAGAAGATCCTTCACCTATGGTTGCCTGATGCCCATTAACCCACACTTTTTTACAACTGTTTTTTTACTGGTGCCCAAAATCATACAGGAGGCTGACGAAATGCTATTGGTAAGTTCTTTGTTTGTTCTGTTTGTCCTTGGTCTGAAGATAAGAATGAACATGCTGCTTTAAACAGCTTGGAAGGCTTCTGTGCCTGTTTTCCTCCGGTTCGAAACATGAGCAAAACCTCATTTGACCTCAAGCTGTCAAAACTGCTAATTCCATAACAACTGAGTTGAGAAACAGGAGACTAAAAGTCTAGGACAGGGGACACAGAGCACAACTTCACTTCCTTTTTTCTCACATATGGGAAAAGCAACTAAACACACTATTTGAATTTCACAAGGCAAAAAGAGCCATGCATTGTAAGCCTGGGGGGAGGTGGGAGGTGGCCTGCAGTTGTCTTGATGTTTTTTTTTACTTAGAAGTCAGCTGACTGTTGCCATCGTCTTCTTTTGATACCATTTTGGTCCAGACTTAATCCAAATAGAGAGACAAAACTGACTGACTGTTTCAAATCACAGGTGTTCCAAGGATTAACTCATTGGCCAAGTCTTCTTCCCAATGCTACAAAAAATATGTTTCTTACTCTGTCTCTCACACTTGTGATGTGTCAGCCAGTCAGTTGTGTGCTGTTAGCATTTCCTTTCCATTTTCATACACTTATTTTTTTCTGCAACAAAGATTTCATTTCTTGATACCCCCAAATTTTTACCTTCTTTACCAAGTTGGATTTGAAAATAAAAATGGGAGCATATTTGGCATAATGCAAAGGTTTCAACTATCCTATCAAAGTCCTATTAGAGTCGCTATGTGTTAGTTCCAGTTTGACTGCCCAAAGCAGACACACACATCAAGGCAATGTCCCTCTTAAGCGTTGCTTCTATCTATCTATCTATCTATCTATCTATCTATCTATCTATCTATCTATCTATCTATCTATCTATCTATCTATCTATCTATCTATCTCTATCTATCTATCTATCTATCTATCTATCTATCTATCTATCTATCTATCTATCTATCTATCTATCTATCTATCTATCTATCTATCTGTCTGTCTGTCTATCTATCTATCTATCTATCTATCTATCTATCTATCTATCTATGTTTCTGAGTGGGTGTCTATACATATTTGTATGAACATGCATATACTGTGTACATATATACAGTGGAACCTTGACTTACATGCTGCTTGACTTGCAGCATATTTGACTTGCAGCAAGAAGGGGCCTGTTTGACTTGCGCCGCAGGCTTTGACTTACAGCTCGGAGCCCCGGTGCAAGGCCCCGGATTCGGGCGGCAACCACAACCCAGCATCGCGGCTGCCACCTCCAAACTGCTCCTGCCTTCTTCCTCTCCTCCGGCAGCGGCGGCTTCGGCAAGGCCAGTTCCGAGCACCTGGAGCTGGTCCTCGGCCTCACCCAATCTGCTGCTGCTGCCGGAGGAGAAGAGGGGCCGGGAGCTCGCGGCTGGCCTCGCTGGTTAAACAGTCGGCTCAGTCTTGTAAAAAATCTGGCTGCAGAATTCTGCTCCACAATGGAAGCATTTTAGTTGGGGAGCTGTACAGTTGTGGGACTCTAATGGTAAGCATAGGGTTGTTCAGAACTTGGAACGTCAGGTTAAAATCAGTAAAACTTAAATGTTAGACATTGTTGCTATGAACATTAAAAAGTGGAGGTGTATGGACTATAAATCCACTGCCTCCTCCTCTCTTTGAAGAGACATTTCATTTACATCCCCAGAAGGAATCTCCGATCTCAGTCAAATTTATGTGAAATTGCTGTTTTCGGGGGTCTTTTTCATCATTGGGAATGGATTAATCCACTTTCCCATTACATTCTCTGGGAAAAGTTCATTTGACTTAAGACATATTTGACTTATGTCTAGACCTCCGGAACGGATTAATGACGTAAGTCAAGGTTCCACTGTACTGTGTGTATGTGTCGCTGTGTGTATCTTTGGTTCACATGGGGTTTTGCTAATGTTTGAAACTGAGCAAAACGAGTGCAGAAGCCGTCCAAGCTGTTTAAATTTATTTATTTATTTATTTATTTATTTATTTATTGTATTTATACCCCGCTTATTATCAGAAGATCTCTAAGCGGCTTACAAAGCCACAATCGGCACAGATAATCACAATTGAAAGACAGACGATACACACATCAACTAATACAATTAAAACCTGATAGCGTTCCTGAAACTATCTAATAAAAATATCTGATAAAAATATCATTCAGAGACATGACGATGGCGGGATAGATAAAGGCAAAAAAAAAAAAAAGGAAATAAGCCTAGGAATCGCCGAAGGCCTCCCGGAAAAGGTAGGTTTTTAAAGCCTTCCGGAAGGCCAGCAGGGACTCTGCAGAGCGCACTTCAGAAGGGATGGAATTCCAAAGGCTAGGGGCCGCCACTGAGAATGCCCGGGTCCGAGTACTCGACTTCCGGGCTTCTCGGGGAGTGGCGACCCGCAGCAAGTGCGCTCGCGCCTGCCGAACGGGACGGGCCGAGGTGGATCGCTGAGCGATACACTCTGTCAGGTAGTCCGGTCCCAAGCCATGGAGGGTTTTATAAACTAAAACCAGGACCTTGAATCTAATCCGGGCTGCAACGGGCAACCAATGCAGGCGGGCCAGAACTGGCGTGATGTGATCATGACGACGCACGCCAGCCACCAGCCTGGCCGCCGCATTCTGTACCCGCTGCAGGCGCCGGAGAAGAGTCAAGGGCAACCCCATGTAGAGGGCGTTACAGTAGTCCAGCCTCGAGATCACCAGTGCTTGGACCACTGTTCTCAGAGAGTTCGCGTCGAGGTACGGGCGGATCTGGGCGATCCGACGGAGATGGTAATAGGCGGACCTGGTCACCGACACCACCTGGGACTCCATGGAGAGCGCCGGGTCCAGGAGCACGCCCAGATTCCGCACCCTCTCCGCGAGCTGGAGGGAAACTCCCCCCAGACAGGGGAGGGGGCCACCGTACCCCGACGGCGAGCTCCCAAAGAACATAACCTCCGTCTTCTCGGGGTTGAGCTTAAGCCTGTTCGCCCCGGTCCAAGTCAGTACGGCCTCCAGGCACCCATCAAGGATCCTTACAGCTTCCACTGCAGAGGTGGAAAAGGAGAGATAGAGCTGCGTGTCATCAGCGTACTGATGACAGCAGACTCCAAAACTCCTGATGACCCCCGCCAACGGCCTTACGTAGATGTTGAACAGCATGGGGGACAGAGACGACCCCTGTGGAACCCCACAAGGGAGAATCCAAGGGGCCGATAACTCCCCCCCATGCTGAACGTACTGCGGCCGGCCCTCCAGGAAGGAACGGAGCCATCTGCGAGCAGAGCCTCCGATCCCGACCTCAGAGAGCCGGTCCAGCAGGATACCGTGGTCGACGGTCTCAAAGGCCGCTGACAGATCCAAGAGGACCAACAGGGTAGAGCAACCCCTGTCGGCCGCCCGGATAAGGTCATCTTGCAGGGCGACCAAAGCTGTTTCGGTACCCCGACGGGGCCTGAACCCGGACTGGCATGGGTCGAGGCACTGCCGATCCTCCAGGTATGGCTGCAGCCGGACCGCCGCCACCCTCTCGATCACCTTGCTCATAAACGGGACGTTGGCGATTGGGCGATAATTTGTTAAATCGTCCGCCGCCAGGCCCGGTTTTTTCAGAATGGGCTTTACCACCGTCTCCTTCAGACGAGAGGGAAAAACCCCCTCGCTGAAGGAGGCGGTGGCGATGACAGAAGCCCATTCGGCCATGGTCCCTCTGGCAGCTCTAATTAGCCAGGCAGGGCAAGGGTCGAAAGGGGTGGAGGCAGGCCGGCAATGCGCCATAGCCCTGGAGACCTCGACAGCGGAAACAGGCCCAAGCGCATCCAACCGAGGCGACGAAGGCGGACCAGCAACTGGTGATGGCGGGGCGGGACCACTGCAACCGGAGTCAAAGCTGGCACGGATGGCCTCTATTTTTGTTCGAAAAAAGGCTGCAAACTGCTCGCTACTGAAATCAGTAGGAGGAGGCCTGGCCAGACTAGGATTGTTGAGGTCACGAACCATCCGGAAAAGCTCCGCCTGGCGGTTCGAGGCCTCAGCAATTCTCAGGGAGGTGAAAGATGTTCTAGCCTCCCTTATCGCGATGGTGTAGCGACTAGACTGGGCATCAACGGCAGCCTTACTCAACGCCATCCGGGTTTTCCTCCAGCTGCGCTCTAGCCTCCTCCTCTCCTGCTTCATTGCCCTAAGCTCCCCGGTGAACCAAGGGGAGGGCCGGGCTCGGCAACGGAGGAGGCGCTTAGGGGCGATCCGGTCTATGGTGTGGGCAGCTGTTTCATGCCAAGTGTTAGCCACAACCTCAGCCGGAGCGCCAGTCATATCACCAGGTAACCCCCCGAAGAGCTCACCGAACCGCTGAGGGTCCATGAGCCTCCGGGGGCGGGCCAAAACAGAGGCCCGGGGGTCCCCGCGGGGAGGGGCCGGAATCGCCAGGGAGAAAGAGAGCAGGTGGTGGTCTGTCCATGACACAGGCAGGGAAACAATGTTCCCCACCTCCAGACACGAGACCCCCGACATGGAGGTAAAAACCAGATCCAGGGTGTGACCGGACCTGTGGGTGGGGCATAAAACATGCTGGGACAGACCCATGGAAGCCATGGATTCCATGAACTCCAGGGCAGCACCGGAAAGTCCACCGCCCGCATGCACGTTGAAGTCGCCCACCACCAAAAGGCGCGGGGACTTCAACAGAGCAGCGGCGATGCATCCATTCATTCATTCATTCTCCATCCTTATAAAATAAGGATCAGGGCATATAAGGCTGAACTTATTGGCTGGATCTTTCAATGTCCCTTTCCTGACTTGCTCTGCTACCTTTCTCACTATTCAGGGTCCATTTATTTCCTCTTCCAGCTGAAACATTTTCCTGACTTCTGATGCTTTGAGAAAAATGTCTGATTTCTGTGTTTTACCCAGCGTTTAATGTGTTCTGTGGCAGTGTGGCTCGATATACTTGGCAAGGGGAAAAACCAGGTTCTGGGTGTTGTGACGTGGGGTTTAGTGATTTCAGCAGTGATTTCAGCTCTTAGACATAGCAGGCTGGAGGCAGCTTCTAGTGTAACAGCTCTTTATTCAGGGAGAGAACAAGACTGGGGACTGGGGAGAGGGAGCTACATTTATAGGAGCGAGGACTGGCTAGGAAAAGATACATTTTGGAGGGAACAATTACAACCAATCACAAAGCTGCCTTTTGGCAGAGACCAATAGGATTGAGGATCCAAATACAGCAACTTGAATAAACCGATAGGCCTGTTCCCTTTGAAACAGGAACAGAAACCAATAGGCCTGTTCCCTTTGGAACAGGAAGGCAGTTACTTCAACAGAAGCAAGTACAGATCAAAACACAACACTGGGTACTGTGCATACCATGTTTTGTTCTATACATTATACTCATCGACTGGTGTTCTGGGCTGCTAGGAATCTTCTTGATTTGCTGCTGTGCCCTTCCACATTCCATGCTATGCTGTTGGAATAGCAACATCTGGTCTAGTCAATGTTTAGCAGTCAGCTTTGAATTGACTATAGTAGCTTGGTTTCAGAAGTATAAAAGTGGCTGTGTTGTAGGACCCCAGTATCTACCGGGGATCAGTTCCAGGCCTTCTCGTGGATAATGAAAACTGTGGGTAATAGGGAACGCTCCAAACCCCCAAAGCTGCTGTTTTGTGACAGTAGCTTGCTTTATGGCTGCTGAATTATTTATTTAATTTTTCCTCTACCAACTGTGGATAACTGAGTCAGTGCAGCGGTGCCTTTAAGTGGACTCGGAGGGGGCGGAGCTTTCTTCATGCACCCCCACACATATGTGGATCCCGAGCCCAGCCTAGTTCATCCTGGATCGGCCCCCCTCCTCCGCCTCCTTCTCCACCACCTCAACGTCCTTTCTCTGTTCGCTGCGTGCCTCTCTCACACCATTCCCAGCCTCCAGGACTGGGGAGGGGATGACGACGCATCTCTCCTCCTCTTCCCCCTCTTCTTCCTCCTCCTCTTCCTTCTCCTGTGACCCCCCCTCACCTCCGGCTTGCTGATGGGGGGCAGCCCCGGCCTTGCCGTTTCCGCAGGGAGGGGGGCTGCCCACGTGCCAGCCAGCCAGCCAGCCAGCCTCCCGGGTGGCTGAGCATCCTTCCTGCCAGCCCAGGGATGGACCCTTATGGAGGGTGGCGATGCCACTAGCAGCACCACCACCACCACCACCAGGAAGAGGAGGAGAAGGAGGAGCAGGAAGCGCCACTGCCCTTTCCTGCCTGCAGGGGGACCACGGAAGTGGCACGCAGGCTGCACCCTGGGCAGATGTACCCTCCTGGCCCCCAGATACGCCCCTGAGTCAGTGGTTAATGAATCAGTGGATATGGGGATCTTACTGCACTTTATCTGCAACATCTGTGGTGGTTGAGATCTCACTATACTAAATGTTCCACTTCCAACTGATGATGATGTGATAGAAGTAGGCCGTCTTAGATCTCAAATATTTAGAAAACTGAACCATTATCACAACTTTCTGAACGTTCTCCTTATTTTTTGCCCCTCAGATCTTTAAACATTTTGCTAAGTTGTGGAATGAAAAAGAAATTACACAGAAAATTGTGCAGTGATCTTAAAAGCTATTCTTTTGGATTCCTGGATAATTATAATACCTGCTTGACTAATCTTATTCCAGAATAGAATATGCTTTTTTTATTTTTGAAAATCAATGATGCAGCATCTGATGAAATTGGGAATACCAGTGCAATACAAATGAGGGATGGCAGCCTGTAACACTTGTTTTTCTCCTACCACTTGAAAATATTGAAGACCCGTTATTCCCGCCTCCCCTTATTATTTTAAAATAATATTTCACATTCTTTGCTTCCCTGAAAAGTTGGGGACTTCCAGCAGAAGTCTCAGGTGTTGGTTTCCTCTGGAGGGAAGGCTGTTAAAAGCCTGTGACAAATTGCAATGTTTGGTTTATTGAGAAACATGCAAAAAAGTCAAGTGGAGGGCAGTGGCATTGGTTTCCTATCAGGCATCAGATGCATTACCTCACATCCACTTCCCCAGAGAGACAAAGGGAGAGGCACTCGGTATCCTAAGCTGCTTCCTGTTGTTTTGCTACTGCTGTGGTTCCTCTGTGTCTCTTTATCCCCACATGTTTGTTTCTTCCTGACATCATGCCCATAGAGGGATAGCAGAGAAGATGTGCCTTCCAGGTTCCACTGGCCCCTCCCATCAGAATCTTCAAGAAACATCTCCCACTGTTCTCTCAACTATTATCTCCCACTGATAAAACATCTATCAGGCAGTTTTAATTTAGCAGCAAGCAATTTGGAATAAGGAGAGCCAGCCTCTAAGGACATATAGTGTAATCTTCCACATGTTAGAATTGAGTCATGGCTACTGGACATCTTTTTGAGAGATAGAAATGTTTCGCTGTTCATCCAAACAGCTTCATCATTGCTGCAGCATCCTCCCGGCCTCCTTGCATGTCCTACAGCAGTGATGGCGAACCTATGGCACAGGTGCCAAAGGTGGCACTTGGAGCCCTTTCTGTGCGCACCCGACATTGCCCCTTCATAGCCACCTGTATACAGGTTAAATTAGGTTAAATTACTGTATTGGCATTTTGCAAAAAAATTAGTGGGTTCTGAATTGCAGTTTGGGCTCTTGGTCTGTAAAAGGTTCGTCATTACTGTCCTAGAGACTTGTCCAAAGTCTGGCCCAAGGCCCAAATCTAGTCGGCCCACACACATTTTCACCTCACCAAATCTGGCCCTCCTTGCAAAAAAGTTTGGACACCCCTGCTCTATCTACCTGGTTCAGCCTCACCTCCTCCACATGGAACTCCACAGAGACCTAAACACTGACATTCCTACTTTAGGAGTGTTCAAGGCCAAATGTGGCCCAGGGAAAGTAGCTGGACAGATCTAGTGTTGCTGCCTCATGGTCTGCTAAGTATTTGTGTGTGTGTTAGACTCAAAATCCCAGAGTTCTTCATTCTAGGAATTCTACCTGCCAATAGACCCCCATTTGTGCTCCCTTGGAGAAAGGCAGGCCTGGGAGGCCTTATGATCCAGAGAGGCCAAGATTGGGCCATGCTTCTTTTGTAAAAAAGAAGCTAGGATCATTCGTACCCATGGGGCTTGCTTGGAATTCCAACTTTGCAACTTAATGCAAAACACTGACACAATGTAAGAGGATAGAATCCAAACCAGGGTCAGTTAACCTTAGCAACAGCCCACAGGCCACATTGTACCTACAGTGCTGGTTGCACTTGTAATACATAAACAGGATGGATGTGCATACAGTAGGACCCCGGTATCCGCTGGGGATTGGTTCCAGGCCTTCCCGTGGATAATGAAAACCGTGGATAAGAGAGACCACCTGCCCACCCACCCCTAAACTGCTCTTTCCTGACAGTAGCTTGTTTTATGGCTGCTGTTTGTGACAGTAGCTTGCTTTACAGCTGCTGTTTGTGACAATAACTTGCTTTGTGACTGCTGAATTATTTAATTTTTTTCCCTCTGCCAACCGTGGATAACTGAATCAGTGGATAATGAATCAGTGGATACAGGGGTCCTACTGTATTGTGATGTAATCTCAGGACACAAAGAACCATAAAACCATTTGCCACATAAGAGTTGGCATATATGTCTCTCAAGTTAACCTATGAGCTTTTTACATGGTACTATCATATTAAATCCAAGTAACAAGATGAATGTTCTGGAAGCAGAATTTGAAAACAGTCAGTTAGAATTAGAGATGCCGTTATAGTTGCAGGGCCACTTCAGAGGTGTTAATTTGTTAGTGTATATATATTTTAAAAAACGTTTAAGCAAAGTAAAGTGTTCTGCTTATATACCGCCCCATACCACTACAAGTGGTCTCTGGGGGGTTTACAATTTTAATTACGGTGTGCAGACTACACATTGCCCCCCCAGCAAGCTGGGTACTCATTTTACCGACCTCGGAAGGATGGAAGGCTGAGTGAACCTTGAGCCTGCTACCGGGGATTGAACCCAGGTCGTGAGCACAGTTTTACCTGCAGTACAGGCATTTAACCACTGTGCCACGAGGCTCCTTTTCCCAGTTCTTATTTTCCGCCAAAAATCAATTTTTATTTTAAAAAATCTCAATTCGGCTGCTTTTACAAAACATACCTACATACTGGGGTGACATTGGCCTTGCCACAGTTAATTGCAGGAGAGAAATCATTCTCATGGCTTAGAGGTTCAGTGTGTGTGTGTGTGTGTGTGTGTGTGTGTGTCTGTGTGTCTGTGTGTGTCTGTGTAAATATAATTATATAATATAATAATGAGTCCTTTGCCTATTGGGCTGGTTCTTTTATTGCAGGGATTTTATTTAGACACATGAATGCATTGCTTTTCTGCTATTCTGTGTTGTAAACCGCCCAGAGTAGCCCTAGGGCTAGATGGGCGGTATAAAAATCAAATCAAATAAATAAATAAATAAATAAATAAATAAATAACTCATTTGTAACAAGTTACGTCTGAGCATTCAGTAGGTAGTAAGAAGCAATTTTGTTTACTGGACAAATCAGCGTAGACCTAAAGGTCATACTGAATTCTGTTTCTGGTTTGAAAAAGCTGGACTTGAGATATTAGTCAAGCAGTCATTTGGGCCCCAGAGAAGCAGTGATCCAAGCCATACATCATAGGAATCCTCACGTCTCCCAGAGGGAGTTGGGGGGGGGGCTCTCAGGTTGCCCACCTGGGATGTGTGCTGCTGCTGTGGCGGCGGCGGCGGCGGCAATCATGAGATGCAGCTGTTTGAGCTTCCATAATGTTTCAGGTCATTATTGGTCACCATAAACCAGTCATCCATCTTCTGTCAGTTGGAAACATTTTCAGGGGGAAAGAATAGGCCATTGTGAACAAATGCAGAGTTGCAAGGGAGAGCAGGCAGAGAGAGGCTGACAGAGGGCAGGGTAGGGAAGGAAATGCTGGTTGGACTGCATGGAGAGTGGGGAGACCAGGGAGGCCCTTTATTTCAAGGGGCTTTCAAGAAATCATTGCAGCAGGGAGGAAGAATAAAGGCCGGCACTAACTTTCAGAAAAGCAGAGCTACAAAGAAGAACAACGGCAGCGCTTTGGGCCCAGAATAGTCCTTCCACACATCGACGCGTTCCAGTCCTGGACGATGCTGCCATTCAGCAGGAACTTGTGCTCACGGCCGGGGGAGGGGATTCCCCTGATTTCCAACCTTCTCCCCTTCCCCCCCAGCAAAATCCCAAGTCACCTCTCTTGTTATTCTGGAGCAGGGGTCGGCAACCCGCGGCTCCGGAGCCGCATGCGGCTCTTTGGAAGCTTTGCTGCGGCTCCGGGAGTTAAAAACACCATCCCTCTCCTTGCACCGCAACTTCCTTGCAAGTGATGGGAAGGTGACCAACGGGAGGGAGGCGCCGAATCTCGCGAGGACAGCCCGTCCCACATTCTCGCGCTCTACCTTCCCGCGCTTTCTTCAGAGCAAGAGAGAGAGGGAGGCGTGGTGGAAAGTGCCCCCCGAATGGCAGCCTTCCACGTTGCAGGGACCGTCGCAAGGAGCTTGAAGGAGGGCCCCCCCCCCCCGAGAAACAAAGACGGGAGGAGAAGAACAACTTGGGGCGGGAGGAGGAGGAGGAGGCAGAAAAAACGGGACATGAGGCGGAGGGGGTGAATTCCCTTTTTTTAAAAAAATAAATCTGAAGGCTTCACGGCCCCGCAAGAGCGGCGCGGTGGGTGGAATGGGGGTGGGAAATATCTCGGGAGTGTGTAGTGGGGGGCGACAACTGAAGGAAGGGACAGGTGGGAGGGGGGAGAAGCGATGTGTGTGTGTGTGTGTGTGTTTGGGGGGGCAGCAGGTGGGATGGTTCAACGTGGAGGAAGAGAAAACCCTCCTTCCTTCCCCCCTTCCCCTTCCTTCTCTCCCCCCACCCCCAACCCCACCCCCAGCTTGGCGGAAGGGGGTGGGGGGATGAATTCCCTTTTCTTAAAAAAAATAAATCTGAAGGCTTCACAGCCCCGCAAGAGCAGTGCGGTGGGTGGAATGGGGGTGGGAAATATCTCGGGAGTGTGTAGTGGGGGACGACAGCTGAAGGAAGGGACAGGTGGAAGGGGGGAGAAGCGACGTGTGTGTGTGTGTGTGTGTGTGTGTGTGTGTTTGGGGGGGCAGCGGGTGGGACAGTTCAATGTGGAGGAAGAGAAAACCCGCCTTCCTTCCTTCCCCCCTTCCTCTTCCTTTCTTCTCTCCCCCCCACCCCCAACCCCACCCCCAGCTTGGGGGAGCAGTGTTCGCCCTGCAGCGGGCGCCCCGGGCCCGCGGGGGGGGGGCGGCAGGGGAGCCGCGGTGGCGGCGGCTGCGGCGCTGCCCGTTCCTCCCACCTGTCTTCGGTGCAGGAAGAGCGGGCAGGTGTGAGCTTTTAGGCGCCCTGCAGCAGCAGCAGCAGGAGCTCGGCGAGGCGGATCCTGGCAGCCAGCGGCCCCTGGAGGGTCTGGGGCCAGAGCGAGGTAGGCAGGCAGGCGACCACCACTCGGGATCCTGCTTTGTGGCTGTACTGCAGAAGGCGCTGGGTAGAACGCTGCTGTTATTTCATTGCATCCTGCACCAAGAGGCGTTGTGTGCTCAAACATTTCCCCCGGAATGCACAAAAGTGATGGATGTGGTCATTCAGATTGTTAATAATATAATGGCAAAGATAATGGCAAAAAGTTTAAACCACCGCCAGTTCCGTTTGCTATTGGATGAGGTGAAAAGCACATATTCTGACCGCCTGCTCTATAACAAGGTCCGGTGGCCGTCCAGAGGCGAGGTGCTAAAACGTTTTGTCACATGTTTAGAAGAAGTAAGAAACAATATATGTAGTGTTATATTTGTTTTAAATGTCGCAATGGTTTTGCGGCTCCCAGTTGTTGTTTTTTCGTCGGAAACGGGTCCAAGTGGCTCTTTATGTCTTAAAGGTTGCAGACCCCTGTTCTGGAGGATCCTCTAGCCCTCGGTGTTGGTCTTTTGGGTGTCATGATTCGAGCCTTGGGTTGGCACCTTCGAAAGCTGGGCTGTGAGCCACTGAGCCATGAAACTCACCCGGCAACCTGGCGTTGCGTTGCTGGCAGCCTTACAGAGTTTACTGGGTTGTAGTGAGGGGATCTTTGTCGTAGCCAGGATATATAAATAAATAAACAAGCATGTTTGTGGCCAGGCTAAGGGGTGGGCTTGGGAAAGTCGCTCTCCTTGAGTCGGATGTACCAGGCGGAATTTGAAGCAGGGACCTCGACATGTGCCAATTGATGAGTGAAAGGGTCTTGGTCTCCAGAGGTAGCAAAGGAGTGTTTTTAAGTCTCCCCACCCTCCACTCCCCTGCAACCAAACAATGTCTAAATTTGCTGCTTGGTAATGGGACCTGAAATAACCCCTAGGTTTTTGTTGTTTTTTTGTTTTCAAGTATGTTCTTGCTTAAGGTTTAATTGGCTCCAGTTGGTAGGAAAGGGCTCCAGGACTGATTATTTATGGCTTACTGTCAAAAGGAGCTACATAAAAAAAGAGCAGTGTTATCTTGGAGATGCTGGAAAGCAGTCAGGAGTGTGTGTGTGTGTGTGTGTGTGTGTGTGTGTGTGTGTGTGTGTGTG
>JAHTLZ010000016.1:25822417-25845233 GCA_023846285.1 Phrynocephalus versicolor | reverse complement strand
AGGAAGGAAGGAAGGAAGGAAGGAAGGAAGGAAGGAAGGAAGGAAGGTACTTAGGTTGGTAGGTTGGTAGACATTCCTACCAATCTTCCTTTCACCCTGTCAAAGCCAATAGACCACCGGAAATGGTAGCTTCTCCACCTTTCTTCCCTATAAGCGCTCTTCTTGGCCATGAAATGAACTGTGTTTTTAAAAGCTGGCAGATAAAAATTATACTGTGATCATAGGTTTGTACCATGTTAATTAGAAATGCCTTTATTTTATTCAAGTCATTTTTTTTCCAGATTCATCTCATTCAGTTCAGGCAGGGAAATTAGGAGTGAATTAAACGTTCTACTGATAGAATGCAGATACCAGAAACGTATTATCAGGAGTTAAATAGAGTGGCCTTGATCCAGAGAACTATGAAACGAGTTCTGCAGCCCTTGTGGGGCGTTTCAGCTTTTTGGCAAGCAAGGAGCAAAGAGGAATCTGAAGGCCTGTATGGGGCAGAAATTTGCCATAGCTGCAGCACAAAAATTCTTGACAGGTTTGAAATTCTTCAAGTCCTGTATTCTGCCACATTTAGCAGAACTTCCCAATATCTAGGAGTATTCTTCTAGCCCAAATTGATTGCAATCCAGCCCAAAGTAAGTGAAATGATATTACTAAATTATGTTCTTAATATATAACTTAGGATCAATCTATTCAGGATCCCATCTTTAAGATTATAGAACCAGATAATAGGGATGCAACCAAGTGGTAGGCTTAATGTGCTTCTTTGGCGGTTACTTCATGTCCGTTTTGTCTCTGTTAGTGTTGTGCTTAGGAGCGGTACAAAAAAATGTTACTTCACGTCCGTCGCGCAACTACTAAAATTTGTCTTGATCACGTCCCGGAACGGGTGTTAAGTGCAACAATACTGTACCTGGTGCTGGGGTAGGGTTTTCCCTTGTCACTCTTTGTTACCGCTTTCTGTTCCAAGACAAGACACTGTGTAGTAACGACTGTCCCGCAACAAAACATTTGTTTCTCTCAGAAAACTGTGTCTGGGTTTTTTTTTTAATTTTGACTTCTCAGAAGCGAAATATCAAAAAAGAATTTTTAAGCCCCCCAAAAAGGAAAAAGGAAGCTAGACAAATTCAGGGTTTGTCACGGTACAAGACCGTGAGGTAACACTTATCACGAGACAAGTTATCATGACCATGGGAACACTGAAACAGGGACAAAACCATGTGATCATGACCAATGCTATCACGGTACAAAAGTAGTCATGGAACAAAGAAGGACGTGAAGTAACCGCCTTTGTCTCCATATGCAATTCTTGTTGCATGAGGACTAGAATGCCTGTATGTGGCTTTTGTTGGTTCTTAGATGTTGTATATAGCTCAAATTATTGGAGCTAGTTAGAACAGGAAACTCGGGGAGAGGGAAAATGAGTGTCTTTCATCCATACATCCAAGGAGATAGCTGTGCCACTTTGTTGCAGGAAAACCTTTAGGCACCTTAAAACTTTCTAAATTACAACCCTATTGTCCACTTCTTTGGCATACACTTTTGTTGACTGTAGCCCGCTGTTTCATCTGAAGAAGTGAGCTGCAATCCAGAGAAGCTTGTGCTAAATAAAGCTCGTTCATCTTAAAGATGCCACAAGATGTCTCACTCAATTCATATGGATGTATTTTTTAAAAAATCCATAGGTGGATAATAATAAAATTATTAGGATTCACAGTAATTTTACAATGGTGAACAAACTGTAAAGATTTAATGATTTTCAAGTTCATTTTTTTGGGGGGGGATAGAGGACAGGTATGAAAGTACAAAGAATTAGCTAGATGGCTCTGTTATGACCTGTGATGTTAAACTTCCTCCCAAAATGGAGATTATAGGATTTATGGTCTCCATTAGGTAGTGGGAGCTGATGACCAGCGTTTTGGTATGTTATGAATCCATCCTACGTTTTAGATTAGAGTTCACAGGAATTGTCCATGGTTCTGACCCTATTTTGGGGGTTGTGCTCAGTGTCTTGGAGAGCTTTATGAAGGTGCAGAATACAACCCTGAGTGGATCTTCCACTGCTAGTAGTGGTCATTTAGATTGCAGATCCTGCCTAGCATGCCAGCTGGGAGGGAAAGGAAATGGTGAATCTCTGAAAATACAAGCGTGCCTGTTTTCTTAGATGCATATCTTCCATTTCTTTTCCACCCAAGCACACCCTTCTAACTATAACCTGGTACCTATACATATGTCATGGGTGAATCAAGCCTGTAACATCCATTTTTGGAATAAGGAACTCATGGATGAAACACCCACTTTGTGGGCTTGTATCCTTTTCCCCCCTCTGTCCCAGAATTTTTAAAAACTCATCTAGCCTGATGAAGAGTCCTGGAGAACACCAGCGCATAGGTGGAATTGTCACTGGCCCTGCATTGTTGCATGTGTACATTGCATTTTGTTTTCTTCTCATGGACTTACATGACTACCTCTGTCTATGGATTCATAATTAATGTAGTTCAATGGTCAATAATCAACTCTTTAAAAATGGTTGCTAGTATTTTCTCTTGATTGTGTAACAATAGAAAGACGTCTAAAGGTGTGCCCAAGAAACAGAACTGGCCATGGGGTCCTGTAGAAGAACAGGGCGTGAAGGCTCCATTCTGCCTCCAAGGCATGGGCACTGCTCCTGGATAAGTACTTGGGCAGACCACAAGACAGTCACACCTTTTTGCTTCCTGAAGGAGGAGGAGGAGGAGGAAAGCAAGCAACTATGCAAGATGGGTGGAAATGGCAGCTGTCGTTAGACTGCAACTTCCAGCAGCTGTCACCAAAGGAGCTGACATTGAAAGATGGTAGAAGCTGCAGTCTAACCCCAGGAAGGCCACATGGTCCCCTGTTTAAGAAATCATCAGACAAAACTGAAAAATTCCTTACCTCCTCTCCCTTTCCTGTAATGCAAGTCAAAATCCTGGAAAGTTTAGTGATTGACATGGTTCTTTATCATGAATCTTGCTATTACCCGGCAATTCTTTTCTGCATATCTTCTAATTGTTCCAATTGTTACGTTATTGTGTGTGTGATAAATGTATATATTTTAACTCTTTGTACATATTTTAATACACTGTGGATGCCTTATTAAAAATGTTGTTGATAGGATGTATTAGAATTAGCCACTTCTGGGTTCATCTTTCCCCTCAGGTTCCTATTATTTTAAGCTTACAATAAGTATCTGTGTGTACAAGGGGCAGACAACTGTTGTCTTCCACATGTTACCCGACTAAAATTCCTTCTATCCTTTACTCTGGCCCATGTTGGCAGTGGCTTAAGGGAGTTAGAATCAAACAGTATCTGGCAGGTTTGAGCTGTAACAGAACACATTAGGCAGTGCACAGCCTCTGGTTGTGTGCATTGCTGTCACCACCAAGGCATACTTTATGTACAATATTGGAGATGGGGGGCCGGGCTTGCACAGTGATCTCTTCCTATAAGAACAGAGGTGTGTGCTCCAGTTATCATCTGTGAAATGTTGGTGGTGTGCATGCATGCAAGGTTGTGTGTTTTGTCCAGGTATGCACACATACCTGGTCTGCATTTTAATATCTAATCTCTCTCTCTCTCTCTCTCTCTCTCTCTCTCGGAACAGCTATGCTCTAAATTAGATCATTTGAAACTATTTATGCAGGTTGAATTTAAATACGGCAGCTTTGTGATCACCTCTTCAATTATCGCTGTGGAAAAAAATGGAATCTGGTTCCTTTTGTGTATCTCTAGATATTAGGCAGCATGCTTCTATTGTTATAATATATTTGTACCTTTTATCACCCAAGTGCAAGTTTTAAGAAATGGAAGTCATTTAAAAACACACACACACACCCTCCGGCATTCTGTAGTCAGTTCTCCCGATCTTAGTGCCTTCTTGATATAATTATGCCGCTGGGGATAATGGGATTTTAAAGCCAGATGGGCATGCCCGTGCTGTAGTTCCTGCATCAGTGTACATTGTTTATCCGAGTTCATGACAGAGCAGAGGATTTTTTTCTTGGTGCTTTTTTCTTCTGCTCTCTCTTTCAGGTTCTCTGTTCTTTTTTTGTCGGCCCTTTTTAAACACCAGACTTTTCTTGGCCGCTTGAAGCCAGCAATAATGCTTTTGCTGCAGTTCTTGGAAACGGAGACTGCAATCATAACAAAACCGTACTGCCCGAGGTAGCTCCCAGCTGCCAAAAATTGGGCCAAGGTGGAGGGAGGGAAGGGGGGGAACGGTCCTCGCAAAGTAAAAGAGCCAGCCTCTCAGGACAGGGGCTTTTCACAGAGCACCAGTGGCCTCCGTGTTGGTCACGCTCCGCTGTGGAACTTCTGTGGCTGGCCGCATATGGGCAGCTACTGTTGTTCTTTTGGTTTGTGTCATTGTTGTTTTTTCTAGCCCCCCCCCCCGGTTTTTCTTTGCCATTGTACCCAAGTTTGCTTGTCTTCTTCTGCCAACTTAAGCAGCACGTTCTTGCCCCCATGTTCCTGAATACTGGAAGTCTCGTTTTTGGATGCTTTGCCTATAAGAGCCTTTTCTGATGTTCCAGCCACTCTGCTGTCTTTTAAGCGTTGCCCGTATCCAGTGGAGTGCAGAAAGAGGAAGGGGAAGGCAGTGCCCTCGCAGGCAGTTCCGTCCGCAGGTCTGCTTTCCTCGGATGGGTTATTTGCTTGAGTTTGCTCCTTGTGGCATCCAGACAACCCCGTACTTGGCACGGCGATAAAGCCTTTGCGACACTGAGACAGTGTCGCCCTGCAAATGAAAGCAGGCATTCATTTAAGTTAATGAGAACTTAGTGCCTCCACCCCTCCCTCCCCAAAGGCAGACATATAATTACATTTGTAGCCGTTGTCGGATTTGAGCACTCGCTGACAATTCTGCCGTGTGGGTGTTAATCTCCGATTCTGAGAGAAGCAGCAGAGGTTAATGCGCCTGCTGAAATATGAAAGTCAGGAGACCCTTCAGAATAAAGTTGAGGGTAATAAAGAACAAAGAACTTGTGTTGCTTATTGTCATTTCCAGTATAGATCATGCATTGGCCAAGAATAGAGATGGGCACAAAACGACCATTTTTTCATTACCGTTCTCTGTTACTCGTTCCGTTACATAACGGTACGAATAACAACCTTTGCGATGGAGCAGGCTCGAACCGAACAGAGTCAAGAAAATTTTCTTTGGTTCTGTTCATTTCCGTTACTGGCGTCGCGCCGCTCGCCCGATGAAAAATGGAGCAGCGGAGGGCAGCGAGAGGGGGCTGGGCCTGGCGGAGCCTCTTTGTCCCCTCCCCGCCAGAGCCAACATGGGACTTTGCCAAGCCCTTATGAGGGCTGGGTGCCAGGATCTCGGCCTCTTCGTCGGCACTCGGCAAGCTTTGGAGGGGAGGACGTTGGAGCTCGGCTGTGCCCAGCGCCATCTTGGTCACATGGCGAAGCGGTGACAGGAGCGGAGGGTGTCGTTGGAACATGGGGGGAGTGTTTCCCGGGTCTAGGCCCAGGGGGGTGCAGAGCGGCGGTCTGCTGGGGCGGCGGCTCCCGGAACATAGTGGTTCCTGGGGAGAAGGGCTCCAGGGATAGTGGCCTGTTGTGGGTAGTGACCGGAGCAGCGCCCAGGTCCGGGAGGGCTCCCCGTGGCCACGGGATCGCTCTCCCGGCAGGCTTGCCACCGGCTTCGGCGGTGCCCAGCCCCGGGAGGGCTCCCCATGGCTGTGGGACTGCTCTCCCAGGAGGCAGCTGCGGGAATGCTCTCCTGGCCCGCATGCCTCTGGCTCTGGTGGCACCTGGCCCTGGGTGCCACCAAAAGCTGCACTACAGTTTTTATTTATTTATTTTATTTTAGAGTATTTTTACCCCACCTTTCTGCAGCATATCTCCTTGGATTCCAAACAAAGGTCTCTTCCAAGTCCAGCTGGATATTGAAACTGTGTCTGGGTGCCTGCGAAATACTTGCTCTATCAATGCCCCTTTCAAGACCTTAACAGTAGACAGGACAGCTATTACTCTGCCCCCTGATCCTAAGTACTGTCTGTTATCCTCATGTCTCTACCTCCAGTCCTGCTTGTAAGAGTTAGTAGGGAGAAGGGGGTGGGTGGGGAGTTGAACAGCCAGGAGAGGGCAGGGCTGACCCATTCGGCAGAGGAAGGTGGCTGCCATAGGTAGCAGACAATGGAATTGGGGAGAGGGGAGGAGGGAACTGTGAGGGGCCAAACTGAGTATGTCAGGTGGGCTGCCTTCAGACATAAAGTTGAAGTGCGATTTAGCTTCCAGTCCAGTCAGATTCTGTACACAGAATGATGCCCTTCAATTCCAGATATAAAAAGATCCTTCTAGGTTGTCCTGTTTCCTGATGTAACTGGGAATTTAAATGGATCGAATAGAGCTGTATATAGTAACCTGGCAGCCCAGCATGGCACTGCTTTTTCTGTCATGGGTTTTAATAACCTCTGCATGATAATCAAACATGTGGATGACCACATTCATTTTTTTCTTACTCCCAATCTGCTTAGTTTTGTGAACTGAAAGTAGGTATTATATTGGTTCATCATTATCATTACATCTCTGAATTACAGCACATAACATAGTAGCAGACCTGGGAGTAGTTCGGGTGGAGGATATCGATTAAAGGCAATAATTACTTGCAGTGTTTTACTTGCAGATAGTAGTGCTGTATAGTCATTAGAGATGAATACGTATTCTTCTAGTATTCCTGCAACAGTTCTCCCAGGATCTAAAGACAAACGTTAGTACAGTGGTACCTTGTATAAAGGAATTAATTAGTTCCAAATGAAATTATGTTAAGCAAATTTTCCTTTATACAAATCTCCCATAGGAATGCATTGAAAACAGAGTAATCCCTAATTGTGACCATTTTTTATCTCTGGAATTTTTTATGTTGTACAGATTTTATGTTATACAAACTGTTTGTTATACAAGGATCCACTGTAAGTGAAATACGTTCTCTTGTGCACATCTGAGAATAAGGCCCATTGCATTTAGTAGAGCTTATTTCTGAGTAAACTGGCACAGAATCACTCTCATGTCACTTTAATATTTTTTTTTGCTCCTTTTAAAGATTTAAATGAAGTCTTGGGAGTCCATGTTGGAAATGTAGATGTGTTTTCCAGGTGTAATTGTACAAACTGTTTTCAGCCTGAGAAATTTAATTTCTCTATCTGGAGGCTTATGTGCTGCTTTATAATCAATGTGTTTTATATCTTCCAAACAGAATTTGAAACAGTTACTACCTTTTCAAGTCATACCACACCTGTACATGCTTCTGATTTGTGAACTTAAATGGGTAACAAGGGCTTGAATCCCAGCTTAGTTCCATTTTGAGCTGAATAATTGAAATCAAGCCTGGATCCATTTCAGTGCACAGCTTTATACTGTGAACAGCTCTATCTGCTGATTTCTGCCTTCCTCATTCATTCAAGTCAAACTGCAAATAAAGACACAGCTATATAAGTGAGTTGAAATGGTGGCAGTCTTACATCAATGCACACATTTTTGAGTGATGCAGCATTTAGAGAAGTGGGGAGGGAAAGCAGTTCCATGTATGGCCAAGAGATCTTAATCACTTGCATTGCATTGCTCAAGTCCTCTTGCAGAGTGGAATGCAAATACTGGCCATTTTGGAAGTGAATTGACTAAAGAAGTCACTGAAGACATCTGTTATGTATTGAGTCAAGTGACTCAGCATCCAGTAGACAATATTTACGGTGGTTTCTTAACTTGAGGCAATTTTCCTCCAGATATTATACACTACACTGGTATGATTGTGCAAGAGGATTTTGAACAATATTATGAAAATCATTGCCACGTACAGTTTTTAAAAAATGATTTGAATAGTTAGTCATTTCTAATTTTCTCGACTAGTTTTCATTGAAATGGACATAAGCCATGATAGTGTGGAAGACCACTGTGCAAAATAGTTGCTTTTTTCATTTTTTTATTCCCTTGTTCATCCTCAGAAAGGGGTCACATGAAATAGGTCATAAAATATCTGACCAATATATTTGTCCAAAGGAAGATGGGGATACTGTCAGAGAGAAGAGCAGATGCAGGTTTGCTGTACAGACATTTGGGGGGGGGGGTCTTTTATCTTTCGAAATCCCATCTGTTGTATAACTTGCTCTCTCCCCTTGTCCTCCTCCAGAAAGGGCAAGTTATAATTTTGGATTACAGCTCCCAGCATCCTTTATCAATCATGTTCTGTAACTTTTCTGAATTCTGTTAATGTAATAGCATATATCAGGTCAGACATCTTGTTCATCTAGCCAGGCATGTCCAAACTTTGGCCCTCCAGATGTTTTGGGCCACAACTCCCACAGTCCTTTGCCATTGGAAATACAGGTTTGGAATTCTGGGAGTTGTGGTCCAAAACATCAGGAGGGCCGAAATTTGGACATGCCTAATCTAGATGCATTTTAAGTTTTCCTTCTAAATAGAAGAGCCATGTCCTTCTATGGTGATACTACACAATTTGCAGTCAAGATTATGGCCTGGTCATTAGCTGAGGATCCAAAACAATAACTTTTTCAGCCTCTGCTCCAACCCTTCCTCTACTGCGTCTGGCAGTGGATGTTGTGATGGAATCTCAGGCACAGATGTTGTGATCCCAAAAATAACCTTCTCAAGTTCTTTTCAGGACATACTGCTAGGTCTTAGACTGGCGTGCCAAAGGAAACTATTACAAATGCATGTTGTACATGGGATGTAATATATACAAGTATATTTAAAAAGTACTGGAGTAGATAGTACCCAAGTCCTATCAGTCCCAGGCACAGAGTTTTTTTTTTTTTTCTCATCGTGTCCCCTGGCCCTGAAATTGAGACATTTTATATACTTAATTGACTGGGCAGTGGTCCTTCTTTCTGTGTCACAAATGGATCGTCCAGGACTTTGAGTGCCTCTGACACTGCTCCTGGCTACATGAATCTAAACCACTTTAGACAGTGCCTTGTTTGTGTTTCTCGGTGTGAGAGAAGTGCACAGGAAGCGAGTGTAACATTTCCTTTTTCTTCGTGAGATACAGGTGCTGGTAAATTGAATTAAATAATACAAATAGCAGTCAAAAGGTCTTTTTGGGCAAAAAATAAAATAAAAGTTTTTCTGCACGATACCCCCAAGGGAGCAGCACTGCTCTCCTTCTTTAGGCGCCCTGTTACTCACTGGAAGCGACAATCCATTAACTTTTTCAAATGCCCAGAATGAGCCTTTTTAGGATTTTTTTGTTTTGTTTACCTTTTCAGAGACCAGGGATTTGGAAAGGTGATTTAGAGATGCTCTGCGTGTCTTTCCAGGGATACAAAGAATCATCTGAGTGTGAGAGGGAGTGTGTTTTCCTATCTCACTGAAACTCTTCCAATACATTTACAGGACAAAATTCACTTGACAAAAGCCAATTGCCCTGGGAAAGCAAGTCAGTTGTAGTGAAAACTTTCTAAGTGTTTTTTTTAAAACAACAGTTTTAAAATATAATATTTACATGTTACATCCATTTAGATTTTCGCACCTTGCACAGCGGGTCTTCCACGACACCCTTCGCAAACGCATTCCTGAAGTCCACAGACCTCCTCCTCTGTGGACTGAGATCCAGTGAAAATGTAGCATTTTGTCTGTCATGGTTGTTCTGTGCCTTCAGGATCACTGTGCCTTGAACAGTGACAACCGAGTTGAGTCTGGTTTTGTATCTTGACAGTGTACTTCCAGATTTCTGTGTTTTAATGCTTTGAACTCTATTTGAAATTCTTTTTGGATTTCTCTCCCTCGTCATAACTGGTACAATTTTTAATAAAAATGGTTAAAGAAAAGCCTCTCCTTTCTCTGTGTTAATAGGCGCATCAGAGTTCTTATGGCTCTGATCCAGAAGGGAGTGGGGGCCACATTTCCCCAGAAGTCCCAAGGGAAGATAGGTTCAGGACAGTCTCCTGGAAAGAGAGTCTCCTTGCTGTGCAGACTGTGAAGGGCACTGATGGTCACCACTGGCCCATTGTGGTAGGCATCCTGTGCTACGCACACCTTTCTCAACCACCTTAATATGGAGCTTCAGAAAGAGAGAGGAGTGGGGCCCCTATGGCCATCCAAATACTTGTGAACACCCAACGCTCGTTAGCCTCAAACAATGATGAAACTAGACACAGGTACTTTGTACGAAACATGGAGTGTGGCACCAGTGGTGCCACCATGGCCCATCCCTTACTGGGATCTGTGCACCCCTGGGGTCCTTCTTCAGCAGAAGTGGCACTCTAGTCTCCCAACGTCCACAGGCAGGCAGCATCCCATCCACTCGAGTGAGGAGGCAGGACAGGGAGTCTCCCTGCATTGCTGATGAGTGGTTGGTTGCCTGAGGAAGCTGGGCAGGGCCAGGCGGGATTCTGCCTGGAATGGAGTGCCCCCACCAAAGAAAGACCCTGGCAGCATGTGGATGCTGGTAAGTGGCCTTCCTGGGTGGCAATCGGGGGTATGTGTGAGACGGATGTACTACAGCCACACCTGAGGTGCAGTACAGTACATCTTGCTTCATACAAAGTATGAAGCGCCTGTATCTAAGTGCAACCCAATATAAGCCAGAGGGCCAAATATTCCCAATGTCTGGCACACAGCATGTTACCACAACCTAACTTAGAAATCACCCAAAGGTGAAATCTTTGTGCGAATGAAGCTGCGTCTCCCCATTAATCAGCCTAAATGGCTGGGATGAGTACCTGCTATATCAGTAACCACCTGAGGCTCCGGAACATTCAGTCAACACCCCTTTCCTTTGCACTAACTGTGAAATAAAGCACCTGACCAGTTCATGTGACAGGCTGTGTGAAAAGGATTCTCTTCAGCATTTAGGTTGTTTCCCAACTGTATTTTTTTTAGCCTGTTGCCAGAAACCTATTTCTAATTTATACATGCATAAGGAAATCATGTACGTCTTAGTGACAAACTGCACCCAGCCAAGAATACAACCAGCACCTTAGTGGGAATTCTCACTAAGACATGTGCAACTTCCCCTATACAAGCATAAATCAGCCATAAGATGTTTTAAATGCCTCCTGGTGAAATCTGTGTATAGCTGAATAAAGTCTGATTTTAGTTGGCTCCTGTGTCATGCTATTAACTTTAGAGATTGAGAGGAATATCCTTTATCTGGGCTTCCGAGTCAAATTGTTTCTCCTCTGTGCCCCCCCCACCTTACGGCAGCTGTTAAGTAAAAGTAAAGCAAAGCAAAACTCGCTCTGGGTAGTGTACAGTTTAATTATACAGGCTAAACATTGCCATGCCCCATTGAGCTGAGTATTCAATGTCCCAACCTTGGGAGGATGGATGGCTGAGTCAACCTCAAGCCTAGGATTGAACTCAGGGTGTGAGCAGAGTCATCACTGCAGTACTGCAGTTTAACAAATGTGTCAAAAGGCTATTCACAAATTAAATCCTGTACAGAGAAGAAAAAAATTGGCACTGATTTAGTTTGTATGAAATTTATAAAGTAACCTATATATATTTACTCAGAATTATGAGGATACTGTATATTGAAAAGTTTGTGCCTATTTTCTTTACATTCTCTGAAATGCAAGCAGTGTATTTGAGTTGTGGTTAAAACATCTTGAAATATCCTAATAAGCAGTTCCACAACATGTATTTTTAAATAATCATCATCACAATGTTGCTGTTTGTAATTTGGAGAAACAGTAATAATAAAAGAGATGCAAATTCCAAAATACAGTTGCTTAAGGTTACAGCCTTAATTGATTTCCCCCAATTTTTTTAAGTTTAAATGTGGATTAAAATCATACCAAAAATTGTCATGTGAATGGGAGAAATATTTACTAATACACTGAAAAAGCTGGATGGGGAAGTGTCAGAACAGTGGGGAGGAGGTAATAGTGAAAATTAATGACAGCACTTTCCCCTTGATTCAGAAAAAGCATTGACACATTGAGCAAACATTGTAATAATAAACAATTCTGCCATGAAAAGACCAGTCCATCTTCACTCAACTGGAAGAATTAGATGCTATCAGAGGTTGTGCTCGTAGGAGTACAGACAAATGTTGGGGTTTTTAAAAAGCTAAGTATTGCTCAGTAGAACCTGAGACGATCAGATAAGCAAAACCACAGCCTGGAATCTCTTAATATGTTGCAATACTATCACTAGGCTAAATGTCAACTATGTCGTCTTTTATTTTGAAAGGATCTCTTTGAATCAACAGAGGATAAATTCAAGTAGAGGTTGTTCCAGTCTCCTCTTCGCGTACTAATGAAATCCAAACCTGAACACATGTCAAAATTCAATGCAATCAGCTGCTCTGTTGCTATTCTCCCCAGTGTTTATAATTTAGGGCAAAAAACTAGTCTCCTCACCCTGGGGGGTGGCATGGCTGTCACTGTTCTAGGATTGTTTCAGAGGTGTACATTCACTACCTTAAGATTTAACCTTGGGCATACAAAGAATGATCTGTGGAGCAGAACAATAATACTGATTTAAAGCCCTTTTTCTACTGCACCAAAAGAAACTGTGTTTTTCTGTATTACAGTGCAAACACTCGTAGACCTGACTCGGGGGTAAGCTTCAAAAAACACAGGGTGAGTTACTTTCAACTGCAATAGAAGGGTCCTAGACTGATACTATCAGAGTACACATCATAGTGCCAGGAGGATGTTTGGGGCTACAGCCCCCCATAGTTTCTAGCCCACTAGTCATGTTGGCTAGTGCTTTTTTTGTAGTCCAAAACATAAGGAGGGCATGACATGACCAGTCCCTGCCTTGTTGAGAATTAGGTGCAACTCTGGCCCTCTCGTTAAGCAAGATGCAGCAGATGACAGGGCATGTGTAGTTGGTTGCTATACCCCAGATATTCCCCATTGATATGTTCAAGTCCTTAGAACAGAAGCCCTGGATCTGAAACTTCCCCCACATCCCTTTGCTACAGTCTCAGAGGGTGGCTGATTGAAATGCCTTAGAGCAGTGATGGTGAATAGAGATGGGCACGACTTAGCGGTATTCCCGTTTCCGTTTCCGTTACTCAGTTCCGTTACTCTACGGAAACGGTAACGGGAATTACTCCGCCAGAATTCGAGCTCGAACCGACGAACGAACAATTTTGTCTGATTTGTCGTGGTCGTTACTTGCATCGCGCGATGCCACGCAGCACAGAAAAAAAGTTTTTAAAAGTTAAAAAAACCTGGTTCCCGGCCAAAAAGCAGGCGGAAAAATGCCTGCCGTGCCTCAGGGCACCTACAGGAGGGATGGTTTGTTTCTGGAGGGGGGGTCCCGGCCTCCCCCCCCTCCGTCCTGGGCTGCTCTGGTCTGGTGGGACTCGCCGCAGGCTCGCAGCCAGCAAAAAGCCCAGTCTCGCCGCCGGCCGCCGCACGGACGGCACAGGAAAAACTTTTAAACTCTCCCCCCACCCATTCCCGGGCCAAAAAGCAGGCGGAAAAATGCCTGCTCTTGACTAAGGGCGCAGGGCACCTACCGGAGGGATGGTTTGTTTCTGGAGGGGGGGTCCCGCCTCCCCCCCATCCTGGGCAGCCGGACTTGAGTCGCCATGCCATGCGGTGCGGGCGGGGGATCCAAAATGGGGCGGTGAACGCAATATTGTTTTTGAAATCGTGGTCCAAAAACACACAAGCACAACAGAAACACACGGAAATTTATAAACTGCCAGATTTTTCACAGTAGCAGTGGGTTTTTTCTTGCAACAAAATGTCTCTCCTCTACTCCTCTGTCCTCCATTGATTTTATTTTATTTTATTTTTTTACACCTGCGCAATGATGGGCTGCCCGAGTGGCCATGGCCAGCCATGTGGGAGTGGACGACCATGCAAATTTTTGGAGGCATCCCACCAATCGCATGGCCACTTGGCCATGGAGACTTCTGGGATGTGCCAAAAAGCCCCCTAAAACCTGCCCTAGCCCCCTAACCCTAACTCTAATCCTTGACTCCTTCCCCATATGTCACAGACTGTCTTCTTAGTGGGTCAGAGAGGCACCCAGAGGTGCAACCCACTAGCCCACCGTAACCTTACCCGTCACTAGCCTAACCCTAGCCCTTGCACTAACCCACCTTAACCCTAAGCCAGATCTACTTGCATTGCACTACACGCAAGTACGATTCCCTTCTTTGTGGGACATGGCAGGTGCGACCCAGTCGTCCTTGACGGAGGGTCGTACCAGTGGACTGGTCTCACTGTCTGCAATAGTGGTATGCATATCCATAAGGCTATGCATGCCATTTTGCAGCAGCAGGTGAGGAGGGGAGACCCCCATGTTGAGGGGTCTCTTGGAGCCTGCTGCTTCCCCTTCCTAGTGGGTGAGGATAGGAGGCACCCACGGGTGCCTCCAGGAGCCCGCTTTCCCTTTATAGCAGGCCAGAGGAGGCACCCACCCCACAGAGGTGCCTCCAGGAGCCCGCTACCCCCCCAAAAAAAACCAGTACTAACGAAAACGAAAAAACGAACCGACTAATTTTTGCGAATTTTCGCGAAAAACGGAAACGAGCCGAAACGGAACCGGCCCGACTATCGACAACTCGAAAAAATTTTTTTTCAAGTCGTGCCCATCTCTAATGGCGAACCTTTTTAGAGACTGAGTGCCCAAACTGTGATTTAAAACCCACTTATTTTTCTCAAAGTGCCAATACGGCAATTTAACCTGAATACAGTGGTGCCCTGGGTTACAAATGCTTTGGGTGCTACCCTGCGGAAAAGCAAGAATCGAAGAGCCGGCTTTTGAATTTCCCACAGCCACAGCACCCTCACTGTGGCCATGGTCAATTCAAAAACCTGCTGTTTGATCCTCACTTTCCTGAAGGGTAGCATGGGGTGCTACACTTCAGGAAAGTGAGAATCGGAGAGTAGGCTTTTGACTTTCCCACGGCCACAGCACCCTTGTTTGGGAGGTTTCGAAACAGCTCCATGCAGAGAGGCAGGCAAAGGGGGGGGGCAACAGTTTGTGGGCTCCTTCGTAGCCCTAGTTTATTCTCCAGCCACGCTGCTTTTGGGATTCCCAGAGTGGTGTGGCTGGAGAGTAAACGGGGGCTACGAAGGAGCCCACAACCTGTTGCCTCACCTTCACCCAGCTCTCTGTATGGACCATCGTGGTGTGCTCCGAGCCGAGGGGCAAGTGCCATTGCTGTGAGGGGGTGATATCATTTGCCCACAGAAAGGGCTCCACGTGCCACTTTTGGCACCCGTGCCATAGATTCGCCAGCACTGCCTTAGGGTGACATTTTCCAACAGGAGAAAAGTACATGTCCTCCTCCTCAAACTGGGATATGAGGGGACGAGGTAACTGTTTTTATTTTAGACCTTTGGAAAAAAAGCATCAGCACCTTTTCAAAGTTAGTCATGTAGTTTGCCTGGTGGTTCCACATCAAACCTACTGCACTCTGGTTTTGTTGTAAAGGCCATCACATCATGGGTGTTGCAAGAAGCTTCAATAGCCACCCTGGTTGGCTTCTGTACATGGTCTGGAAGGAAGGTAGCCTCTATTTACCTTTCATGGCAAGATGCCCTGGAACAAACTTGCAAGTTAATAGTTATTTATTTATTCATTCATTTAATTAATTTATTATTCCTCCCATCTAGCCAAACACTACTCTGGGCAGCGAGCAACAGTGTGATAAACATGAGCATAATACAGACACAAAAATAATCTCAAGCAATATAGGCATGAACAAAAATAAATGGGATATTAATAAAGTAAAATAAAAAACAAAAATAAAAGGTAAAAAAACATCAAATAAACAGGTTAACAAAGCAAAGGCAGAGGCGGAATTAAAGAAGTTCATAGGGTTAGCCATTGTCCACCTGGTTGGGGAAGGTTTGAACTCGGGTTCTTCAGAAGAAGTGTGTTCCAACAGAAGAACCAGTCCCTGAATGGAAGTTGGATCCAGGCATGGCAAATAATCTTTCATACATGCTGTCTAGGGGGCACATTAAGAATCTCCCTGCTTAGCCACATCTAATTCGTAGATGCCCTTTCAATGTGATGTTTAATTCACAGGAGTACTGAAAATGATAGTGATGTGTATGTTCAGTGGAAGTTGCAAGTGTATGATTCAAATGAGGTTGGGGAGATGGACAGTCTGCACAATAGTTTTCAATATTCCGTTACCCTTTTTGCTTGCTGAACTGGTAGCAATCACTCACAAAATAAAAGCAACTGTAGCACAAACACAGTGTCTGTTTTGTTTTTTAAAAAATTATCTAATGTCATATCTAATGAACATTTGTCTTATGAAAGGGCTTAAAACTCTGATTTCATCTTTTAAAAATCAATCTTAGGCTTCTCTTGTCCACCAACAGAAATCCATCTGTGTTTTCTGCCTTGCTCCATCGTGCCTTAGGGCTCCGGATGCACACAATAGCTTCTGTGTCTGCTGCTGCTTGCTGTCACATGCCTTCACTCTAATCTTAACAGACTCAAAACTAAATGGCAGCTTCTATTGCCAAAAAGACCCCTGTTTGCAGCTAACACTTGAACCCAAACAACTATGGTAGAAGAAAAAGCTAGCCCTACATTCACTTGAGATAACTGACTTTTGGTAAGTAGGTCAAGTAAAAATGGAGGAGCATAGCCACCACAGAACAATAAAAAGTGTCCCCCCCTCTTTTCTGTGTGTCTGTCAGTAAGCAGGCAACACATTTTTTTTTTTTTGCACAGCTTAATGACTTTGTAGGAGGTGGGATCTTCCAGAAACAAGCAGCAGTCTTTCAACAAGATGTCCAGTGCCTATCTCCTCTGGTTTCAAGAAGACAAAGCTTTTTTCAAAAATCACACCACACATGTTAACTTGTTCACCACTGGGATGATGCCCGCATTACCCCTTCAAGAATTGTTTAATGAAAGGTGCTCAAGTTAAGGTATTGATCACACTCTGTATTTTTTTCTGATTCAGTTTAAAAGAATTTTAGGCAAAAATCAAAGAAAAACAAAACACAACAACAAAACAAAAGACACAAAACATGTGGCACCTTAAAGAGTAACTTTCATATTTTAATGTAACGTTTCGTGGACACATCCACTTCTTCAGACAAATAGCCTCAGCAGAAGCTCACTGTTGACTGTTCGGCTGCTCTAATCATGTGCATATATTAAGATGGAGAAAAAGTGGTCCTCCAGATATTAGGCCTGCTTCCTATCAATGGTGAGGTATCATGGGAGTTCCAATTCAGGTGCACAATCCACATTGCCCATCCCTAGCACATATGGTGATAACTCAACAAACCCTTCACACATCTAATGAAGTGGTCTTAGTCCACAGAATTGTATGCTATAATATAATAAACAGAATGGTGTGCCATCAAGTCAATTCTGCAATGTTTATCAGGGTTTCCTAGGTAGAGAGTACTCAGAAATGGTTTACCATTCGCTTCTGCTGGGGATACTCTGGGACTGTGCAGCTTGCCCAAGACCACACAGGCTGGCTCTTCTGAGATGCACAGTGGGAAACTGAACCCCCAACCTCTGGTTCTGCAGCCAGATATTTAAACCATTGAACTATCCCACCAGCTTAATGCCATAATATGGTTCTCATATAATTTAATACGATGCAAGGCTCTTCTTGTCTGAACAAACAACAAATTAATTGTGGTTCGCACCATCTGAATATTCCTGTAGCCCTCAAGGTTCAGCTCCCTGGCCAGAATTCCCCTCCAGAGTGGTGAGGACCTATGGAACTTGCAACCCAACATGTGGATGTTTGCACATTCCCCACCACAGTTATGTGATGAAGCTTCATACACTAAAATTTATTTCACAGACCTTGAAACTAAGTATCTCCTTCCACATTGGATTCATGGGATGTTTCCAGAATTTATTTTATTTTTAAAGTGGTTACCTGTATAAATGGGGTTGAGGGAAGTTTAGGCTAGCCCTGGAAACTGCCTCTACTGACATTTCCCAAAAGTATGTCTGAGTGGTAGAATTCTTTGCATGTACATGTACAGATGTTTGCATTAGGAACTCCAGATGCAAAGAGAGGCCCTGGACAACTAGACTTCCTTCTCATATGTACAAGTTTACCACCCATACCTCTGTACATGTATGCAGATAATTATTTTGGCAACCATGAAATAGGCGTTCAAGAGAGCATGGCAGCAGTAAGGGCACAGATCTAGGTTAGTGTACACACCTTTGGTGTTTCCTCTGTGGGTTCATTCAGTGCATGGAAATGAATGCATCTGAACTCTTGTATAAAGGTCAATGAATGTAAGAAGACACACTCTACCTCAGGCCAAGTGCCTGTCCAGTTCCTCTGGGAAAGTTGGGTGGTACATAAATGGAAATAATAAATAAATAATAAATAAATATATTCCATTCCCATAGTGGTCAACTAAAATTAGAAGCCATCAGAAACTTGTAAGTAGAGCATGAGTGAAAGAGCACATTCATGTTCAAATTTCTCAGGAACCAGTTGGCATGGAAGCTTCCTCAGGGCAACTCTTCAGAAAAGACAAGGTGCTTGGGTTGTGCCAGCAAGAATACAATAGACAAACTACCTCATGGCTGAGCTGTTCAGTGACAGAAATAAGGTTCAATTGTCTAATAAACCCTTTTTATGATCCTTAATTTCAGTGGGATGAAAAATACTCTGTGTATCTTACTGTAAATAGTGCGGCCAGCTATGTACATATTTAGCTTTCTCACACCAGTAGGCACAGTAGAATAATCTTGAAAGCTTTTGACTAGATATCTGTTTAATGTCCTATGTCAGGCATGCCCAAAGTCAGGCCGGGGGGCCAAATGCGGCCCGTTTTCGAATTTCGAATGGCCCACAGCCTCTTCTCCCTTCTGGCTCAGCCTATTACGCATCCGTGAACCCTCCCCATACCGGATGGAGACATCAGCTTGCGGTTTTATGGTTTGCCTGCCTTCCCTGCCTCCGTCCATCCCCCGAGCCACCTACCCAGTCTACCCATCCCTGGCTCCCTTGCTGCAGCGTCCTCCCCACCTCCTTGCATGTCCTAATGCAGCTGAATGGTCAGCCCCCATACATTTTCACCTCACCAAATATGGCCCTCCTTACAAAAAGTTTGGACACCCCTCTCCTATGTGAAACTCAGTCAATAAATGCAATTATAAAGCCAGCCGTTATGGCCAAAGATTTAGAAAAGGTAAAGAGATGCAAGAGGACAAGATTCTTGTACTCCTGCTCCTCAAACGAGCACCAATGAATTATATTTGCAGGCATAACCAAGCTGCAAAGATAATTTTTCAGCCGTAAGTTAAGTTTTATGGCTTACTCGCATCCCTTCCTCCATGTTATACATCCCAGTTTCCTCCAGTTTGAGAAAACAAAACTTCAGCATCAAAAGTACCAAACACAAAGGCAAGAAGGCAGATGAATGTGAAGCAAGATCAGGTCATTCTCCTCCCCATATTAATTTCAACATCTGAGAGTTATTCAAAAATCTTTGGTCACCAGTTTTAAACAACTGCCAATAGCTGCCTAATTGCTTCCTGAACACTGAATTCGGCAAACATGTCCTCTCACCCACAAATCTGTAGAACGTGACTCCTAACTATTAGGCACAACCTAATAATAATTAGGTCCACCCTCCCCCACACACTAGCAATGTTGCAAAATAAGTGCAATATAATTATGATGATAATGATGGCAAGAGTGTGCCATGAAGTTGATTCCAATTATATTAACATTCCCCAGAATTTTCTAGGTATGTAAAATCCTCTGAAGTGGTTTACCAGTACTTCCTGTCTTCTGGTGGCAATGGACCATATGGCTTCCTCTAGGCTAGACAGGCTGGCCCTTACCTAGGAGGCACAAAAGGGAATTGTATTCCCAGCCCCAGGTTCCCCAACTCATTGAATTATCCAGCCAAAAAAGGTGAATTTCAACAATTACAGCTTGCCCCAAAATGGCCTGTACTCAGGACTGGCACTTTCATTAAGGCAAACTAGGCAGTAGAGATGGGCACAAATAAAAAAATGGCATTTTGGTTTTTCGTTTTTAGTTGAGAGGTCCGTTTCGGTTCGTTTTGGAAAAATTTCATTTTTGTTTTCATTTTTTTGTTTTTCGTTTCTACCCACTTTTTGCATGATTTTTAAAGCATGTCCATGCGCGGGCGTCCCCCAATGCCCCAGAGCAGAGGGAAAACACTAAAAAAAATTGATGCTGGCAGAGACACAGTATAGACTAGGTTCTCAGGGAGGCTGCAAAGGCAGCGGCGGGCGTTGCCCAGGGTGCAAGGCAGCTGCAGAGTGACTGCACAGCAGGGCAGGGGAGGGTACTCACCAAGAGGTACGCACGCACGCACACAGGGAGGCTGCAGGACTGAAGCTAGAGTCGCAGAGACAGCAATCCCACCCTGACTCCCACCGGAGACTGCAAGAAGGACGGGGGCTGCCAGAGCTTTTTATGCCCTCTGTGGCTGCCAGACCTGCCCAGTCTGCAACCTTGGCATGCTATTGGTTGAACATGATCCCATCACATGGCTTGCCTCCATTTTGTGGCTGGCAACATCCATTTTGTCATCCTTAAAGGGAAAATAAAAATACATTGTGATGGGAGAAGACAAAAACAAACGTTTTAAGGACCCCTACCCCCTGGTAGGTAATAATTTCAAATAATTATTGCATTGTCACTGCGTTTTTACGGATGTCCAGGGTGTTTTAATACCCAAGAAATCAATATTAGGCATCTGGGAGCCATTTTGGGTTGATGTCCCCTAACTCCCCTTAAAGGAAAAAAATATAGTGATCTGAGAAAAGACATAAATGCACGTTTTAAGGACCCCCCCCCTTTGTAGGTATTATCAGAAAGTATAAATAATTATTGCTGCGTTTTTATGGATGTCCAGGGCGTTTTTTAACATTTAAAAGAGCTCATTTCATTGCGTCGCCATTAACGAAAACAAAACGTAATGAACCCAATTTTCGTGGTTCTGTTCATTTCGTTCAATTTTCATCACAATTTTCATTAGTCATTTTGTTACGTAACGGAACGAATAACGAATAACGGAAATAAAAAAAGTTCGTTTTGTGCCCATCTCTACTAGGCAGTTGCCTAGGGCGCCAAAATGGAGAGAGGGTGCTGGACAGCCTGCCGCCCCCCACCCCCGTGCCCATTGCCGCCCACCCCCCGCCCATCACTGCCCGCCACCACCCACCCCCCGCACCTGTCGCCGTCCCCTGCCATTGCTGCCCACCGCCCCGCCCCCTCCACCTCGCCCCCACCCCCCGCCCCGAAGTTCTCTATGGCACCTGGGGCAGTGGCCTGCCAATGGGGGGTTGTGGCCTCTTCCAAGTAGGTCAAGGGGTCACCACAACATGAGGAACTGTATTAAAGGGTCACAGCATTAGGAAGGTTGGGAACCAGTGCACTAGTTGAATAATATTTCTCCTGATGTAAAACAGGCTCTGAAAATTCTTATTCACTACCTTTCTGGTAGTGCCTAGCTTTGCATGCTTTTTTATATACAGATTTGTCTAAACATTCCATTCTGTTTTATGTGTTGCCTTTATTTTGTTTAAGCAGATGCTGTTTATAAATGTATGTAAATATACTGTAATAAAATAAATACATGTATCAGGTATCCACAATATAATTGTTCAAGGCCAAGGCATGGAAAGCAGCAGTAATTTTAAGAACATAATCCAATGTTTATTGTTAGTCTACTTTAAATTTGAAATAATAGGTTAAGAAATATTTTCAGCACTACTAACTTCTGGGGGAAAATGCTACTGTATTTGCTACAGCATTTAAGCCTGTAAACAATACAATGGTAACCTCCTTTGGTTTTCTGTTTTGAGATTGAAGCCCATAGCATTTTAGAAAGTTTCTGACGGATTCACATTCTCTGATACCACTCAGTGGAGTACAGTGATAAGCTATATACAGTTAAAGGTAAAGTTTCTCCCTGCACATGCGTGCTAGTCGTGTCTGACTCTATGGGTGGTGCTCATCTCCGTATTCAAGCTGAAGAGACAGTGTTGTGCAAGTCTGTGGCCATGTGGCCAGCATGGCTGCAAGGAGACACTGTTTTACCTTCCTGCTTTTTATGGCGGTACCTATTTATCTACTTGCATTTACATGCCTTCGAACTGCTAGGTTGGCAGGAGCTGGGACTAACAGCAGGTGCTAACTCTGCAGTGTGGCACCTGGGATTTGAACCACTGAGCTGCCGACCTTGCAGCCGACAATTTTCAGTGCTCTAGCCCAATGAGCCACCATGCCCCTCCCGATAAGCTATATAGAAAGCATTCTAACTGGTGCACATCCAGTCCTCAAGCCTTAAAAAAGACTGCAGGAGCTTGAGACTGAAACGTGTGATTATTGGTGAAGAATGTGCATACTGATTAAGCAGTTAACTAGTTCTGCCAACATATGCACATTCTCCACTGTGTTTTGAGATTATGCATACAAACCCTATTGAGATATGCAATCTGCAGACGCAGTCCCTAATCCCTGATTATATACAATGCTCAAGAATCCGTAAACCACTGTCATAGTCCCTAACCCCTCTGGCAACTATATATTTTGCCTGGATAATGTACAAGATGTAACAACATTCCTCACAATCTGTTAGAAACCATGGATATGGGTAAATATTGTACAGAAAAACTCTAAAATGTGATGAAGACATATATAGCCCCTGATTCCCTTTAGTTTAGTACATTGTGGCGATGCCTTGAAGAAATGTGCAAAATTCTTTTGAGATACACACATCTCCCAAGTTTATCTCAGTGACAATATGCATGTTGGCCAGGAAATGTGCATCATTTCTTCTTTAAGGACAGTTAATATGCACGTTCAATTCTCATTAGCCTAGATAGATAGATAGATAGATAGATAGATAGATAGATAGATAGATAG
>JAHTLZ010000016.1:25810435-25822407 GCA_023846285.1 Phrynocephalus versicolor | reverse complement strand
ATAGATAGATAGATAGATAGATAGATAGATAGATAGATAGATAGATATCCAATCTCATTCTCCATTCATTAAGCCAGATCATTCACATAGTAGCACTCATTTATGTAAGTCATAAGGTATCCCAAGTGGACACTGAACAAGGTCCTCATGCATACATCCTTTTGCAAACCTTGGGCCAGTTCCCCATGGAAAATGCTGTATGCTCTTATACAGTACAGTATTTTCCATGGGAAAACAGCCCAAGGTTTGTAAAATGCCATAATCCGGCTTTCAAGATGCCGCAATCCAATTTAGGCTAGTTTCAAGTCATTTCTCTTACTACATTTGATAGGTCAGGCCTTCATCTGGAACTAGCCTTGACAAAAATAGAAAAATAAAAGCCAAAAAAAATGAATTTTAAAAAACCCTGTAAAGACCATACTAACTGCCCCAGTTATTGATTCCAGGGTTCTCATAGTGTCTGGATAAAATTATGCATGCATGGAATTTCTGACCCGCTGGCAGAGACAGACACATATTCCAAGACATGAGTCACGAAAGGAAAGCCCAGCCTATTAATGGGAAATGTCATGACAAAGGCAAGTTTCTACAGATCCAAAACCTCTCCCATGCCTTTAGACCAGTGTGGCATCACAAAGCATTTTCTAGGGCATCAGGGGTCACCTTATATGTGTTGCAGCCCTTGTTAAATAACTTCTTCCTTGTTGTTTCAGAACCAGATAGTAAAATTAGCATATATGTGCATGTCTGAGAAATGGGCCCTCTGGGGTATCAATTTGCCTATACTTTCTGAGAAGGGATGACCCAGACTAGTTTTCTGGGGGGTGGGGTTGGGGGTGGCCAGCATAAAGATACAGCTGCTGCTATTTCTGCACGAAACGGGTTTTAACTACCACTAAAAACAAACCCCCAGGAGGAGGACACAAAACAGAGGGTCTGCCTTCTCTGCGCAGTGTGCAAGGAAAGCTTCCTGATCCTTGCTGCACAAAAGTTTTGCCCCCCCCCTCCCTGGATACCACAATGTCTTTCCATCCTCTGGGCCATCCTTGAAGTCCTTCACCTTCTCTTCTCCTTCACTTTTAACCTCCTCCTCATCCCACCCCCACCTCCAGATTTGAAGTGGCCGCAGGAGCAATAGAAGGACGAACAGCATCATGATTGATGGTGCTGCCATGTTAGGGAATGACGGCAATGGGCTCTTTATGCAAATAAGGTGGGGGGGTATCCCAGGTTATTTGGCTGTTATAAAAGGATGTCACAACTTGAAAAAAGGTGGGAGCCACTGTTTTAGAGACATATCCAAGGGGTTTTAGATGTAGTGCAGGTATGGATCACTGGTGCAGCACGGATTACTCGTCTTATTCACTTAGTGTCAGTAATCCAAGTTGGTCAGGATGAGGCTCCAAGGCAGAATAAAATATACTTGGTGGCTCCTGAACAATCTCACAGCACTAAAGCCAGCTCCACACTAAATGGCACAATTTTCTCCCTGTAATATAAGATGATAAATGGGTATAAATGGATCTAACCCAAATGCTTTATATACAAATTCACTCACCACTTGCTTGCAATAGTGGTACTGTAAAGGAAGTCAATCCCGAATGTTCACTGGAAGGACAGATTTTGAATCTAAGGCTCCAGTACTTTCGCCACCTCACGAGGAGAGAGAAGTCCTTGGAAAAGTCCCTGATGAATGATTGAAGGCAAAAGGAAAAGAGAATGAGATGGTTGGACGGTGTCATCGATGCATTTGACCAAACTCCAGGAGACAGTGGAAGACAGGAAGGCCTGGTGAGCTCTGGTCCATGGGGTCACAAAGAGTTGGACACGACTGAACGACTGAACAACAACAAAAGTTCTCAAAATGGTCAGTGTCTTCAGATCTAGAAGGGAAAACTAATAGCTTGCACTGTTTATTCCAGCTGAAGCGTGACTAAGGTAGTCCATGACAAAGGCACCGCTATAGACAAGTATACCTGAGAATCTTGCCCAAGGAAGTTGTCTGCTGTCAGACCAGTCCCTGACCAACAACATGCCAATTACTCCCAATACAGAAGTGTTGACTAACAGTGCCCCAGTGAACACCACCACCATTGCCACCATCTTTGAACTGCAGAGTTGGAAAGAGTCCAACCCCTCTCAAGGAGGCACAGTGAGGAACCAAACTCCCAACCTCTGGCTCCAAAGCTGGAGACCTAAGCCACTGAGCTATTCAGCTATACGGTGTAATGACAAGAATCACTTGTGTCACCAGTATCACTGTGCTGAGCCATGGAGCTGTGCCTTTAGCCATGGTATGTTCTGGAGGTTAGTCAAATCATATTATATCCATCCTAAAACCAGCTAACACGGTCCATATCTGTACATCTAGCTGTTCCCAAAGTCACAAGAGCAGGGCTGGTTTTTCTGCCGCTCAACTGGCAGACCAACCCTAACCCTGTGACTTCTTTATTGGAGTGAACATGGATGTAGAGTGTTATTAGGAAAGAAATCTAAAGTTATTAGCAGAAGAAAGTATGGAATGGGGGGGGGGGGAAGGACACTAGACAAGTATGAATCCTGAGCAAATCAGCAAGCAATCGATTCTTTTGCTATGGCAGTGACTCTTTATGGTATATGGGTAACATGATGAGCTGTGCCTTGCAAATTATATGTTCTAAAACGTGGGCTTGATTTCAAGGGTTTTGTTTCCTGTGTTGGCAGCTGTTTAATTTGCTGGCATCGCAAAGCCCTTCTTCACCTTGCCAGGTACTGATTAAACAACCGTACTGCAGGTTCAGCAGTTTCGTGCGCACTGAGCAGAGACGGCGAAGGTGCACGCGTAGCTATATAGCTTGATCATTCATTCAAACAGTATATTTTATGCATCCATAGTCCCTTTCTTTGGGGGAAAAATCTATTTTTCTCTTAGCTGTGTCACAAACACTCCCAAAGTCAACTCAAGATGAGACACCTGGCTGGCCCCTCCCAAAACTGGGTGGCAATTGCAAAGTTCAAGAAAGCACACAAATTGCTGATGACAGGTTGGAACCACGAGATCTGCTCTCCCTTCCCCTGTGCCTTTGGACAGTCTTTTTTGAGCAACCCCCTGGAAGCTATGTTAGAGCAGCAAATCTGAACGGCAAAGGCACACAGCAGGTGTTTTGGTGGCCACTCCTTAGGTTTGGAATTTCCTTCCAGAGACCCCAAAAAAAAACCCTCATGCAGGAAGCTAGAGAGGGACTTCTGGCAACAAGTCCAGACAAAACCTAGTGAAATCCCTCCCTCTCTCTATATATAATCAGAAACAAGTCCTGCTGCATTCAAGAGGACTTATTCTCAAAGCATGCAGAAAAATGCAGCCTTGTCTGGAGGACAAGAGCACATCTGGTGCCCACTTTCTAATGAGGCATGTCTAGATGTAACATCTCTCAAAGACCTTCTGAGTATAACCATCACTTCCTACTTTTTCCCTGTATAATCTTGTCCATTTCCATGCAATAGAAATGTTCAAAGCTTTAATGGTTTCTGCCAAACATCTATGTAGTCTAGGGATGTATGGTGCGTGTGGAATACATGGACACCACCCACCCACCCTCTGCGGGCTTCTTGCAATGAATGGCTGTTCTAGGCTACTCACAATGCTCCACAGCAAGTGTGGAGTTCTGCTCGGCGTCACTGGAAGGAAAGTAGAACGGTACACTCAATTGTAGAAGCTGATAAAGCAGGATTGGGGTGTGTGTGGCAGAAAAACTCAACAACCTGCTACAACCCAGTTCTTCCATCTTTCCAGTAAAGCAGTTGGCATCACCGATTCTGGCACAACCAGTGACAGCGTGAAAGCAGCAATGTAGATCACAGGTGTGGGAAAGTAAAAGATTTGAGTTTTTCTGTCACACACACCCCAGTCCTGCTTTATCAGCATCTACAATTGAGTGCACAGTTCCACTTTCCTTCCAGTGACGCAGAGCAGAACTCCACACTTGCTGCAAAGCATTGTGGGTAGCCTAGAACAGCCAATACCAAGCACACAGAGGAAGCCTAAATAGAGAAATGTAAGCTTTGGCACCGCAAAGAAGCTTTACAGAAGTGCCAGAACAGGCCCATATAGACCAAATTTTGGAGAAAATTAGCATGTTCAAACCAAAGCAGGCACATGTGCAGCTAGCAGAAACATGAGTGTGGGATTGCCCATCCCAATTTAGTGTTGCTGTTGTTGTGACGTGGGGTAAGCAAGAAACAAGGGAAATGAGGAAATGGAAGAAAACGTGGACACTCTGGCAGTGTTGTAAAATGACATCATCATCATCATCATCATCATCATCATGAAGAAGACGAAGAAAAAGAATCAAACACTAACCAGAGGGAAGACAATATCACAGAAACTTCTTTTCTTCAAGATGTTAAGACATACCGTTTTGTGCTAAAAATTAAGGCATTGGTGCATCAATGTGACACAGTTGATCTAATACTACAAATTAAAAAACCCTAAAAAGTGATTTCTGTGTACATGCAATATAGCCTTTTATTGCAGAGAGCCGAGCTTTCCACATTCCCATCATTCAAAAATTGAACAAGATGTGTTATTTGCTTTGGCTTTTTGAATCAAATTATGGGCAGGGGTGGGGAGTGAGTTAGATTGGCTGGGTGACATGGGAGGAAGGGGATTCTAATTATTTTAGTGGGGGAGGGTCACCATTTTTGGCAACTAAGGCATTACTGATTCAGAGTTCAAAAAGTCATATAACAAGGAGAGGGGATGGCACTAGGTATTACAAATTTGATGTGATGAGTTATGCCGGGGTATCCAAACTTTTTGCAGGGAGGACCAGATCTGGTGAACTGAAAATGTGTGGGGGCTGATCATACAGACACATTTGGTCCCCGGGCCGGACTTTGTACAAGTTTCTATAACATGCAAGGAGGTGGGGAGGATGCTGCAGCAACAAAACTGTGGGTGGGTAGGTTGGGCAGCTGGCTGGGGGGATGGACAGAGGCAGGGAGGGCAGGCAAACCATAAAACTGCAAGCTAACACCTCCATCCAGTATGGGGAGGGGCCAGCTGGCGGGGATGCGTGACAAGCTGAGCTGGTGGGGAGAAGAAGCCACGGGCCGCTTGAAATTTGAAAAGAGGCCGCATTTGGCCCCCGGGCCTGACTTTGGGCATGCCTGAGTTATGCAATCTAGTTACTTTTAAAAGTTATTTTGGAGGCACTTTGTGTGTGTGTGTGTTGTGTTACAGTCGTGACCGACTCTTCGTGACCCCATGTCCATGGAGTTTTGTTGGCAGGAATCCTGGAGTGGTTTGCCAGTTCCTACTCCAGGCTCCTACAGCACCTGGCATTCCCTGGTGGTCTCCCATCCAAGTACTAACCAGGGCCGACCCTGCTTAGCTTCCGAAATCAGGTGAGATCGGATGTGCTTAGGGCATCTGGAGGCACTTTAAGGGATGTTAAATATACTTTTAAACACTTCATAATATTTGAAGGGTCAGTGGAGTATAAGTCTCGAAGGGTTGTGGAAAGTGAAAAGGATAATGCAGCAGATCGGGGACAAATCTCAACTGCACAAGTTGTTTGAGACCATGTTTGAAGACCACCTCTCCCAATGACGGTACGTATTCCACCAGCAATGGAATTGTGGGGTTTGTGCCCCTCGGAGATGTTCCAGGTGAGGGAGGGCAACATGGATTCCCCAAAGGGCACTTTTGAAGGTGTTAACAACAAATCACTTGTAGGCAACCCTGTCAACCAAGTGTCTCCCCTTCCTCCGGTTAATTTTAGAACTTTTAATATCGTAACAACTGTAACAGAAGCTCAACGTGTTAATTATTTTCCTGCCCTATGTTAATGAAAGCATATTAGATTGTTGAGCCCTCTACAAGTAAATGAAACATGTTAAGACCTTTCTATAAAAATTTTAATTACTGTTTTCGGAACCCATCCAAATCCCAGGTTGAAACGAGGCTCTCAGCACCTGCTGTTGTTCACAATAACAGGGATGCTCCCTTTGGCATCAACAGGAATTTTCCTCTCACTGAGAATAGTAGATATAGGAGAAGTATTCATTCAGACCCAGATTGGGATGGGGTGATCTGTCAAAGGCCCTCCCTCAACACCTTCCTCTGCTGTCTATTTTTTGTTTGTTTGTTTAAAAACACATACATACCCTGCAATCATAAAAAGCCAAACAACAATAGTAATATCACACCTAGTTTGGCCCACAGGCTAGGGTTCAATGGTGCAGAGTAACTTACGGGCAACAGAGAAAGGGAAACAAGAAAAAGAAATAGTCTGTTCAAATAGAAACAGACTTTTTGTAAACAAAACAAAAATAAAAGTTAGCCTTAGGAGTTGTTGAAAGAATTTTACATCTAAAGGAGCAAATAAATGACCACCCAATCATTGGAATAAATAAATTAAATCGGTTTTTGTAAAGAATTTTGTCCAGCTTAAAAGGGTGCACATTGTTTAAAAGGACATCCAAGGATAGAAAGAGTTCAACAACAAAATAGTAATAGGAAGATCGTGCATCTGGAGCTAGCTCCAAACAGATTGGATCTGCTTAACCATCGATCATAGCATAACTGAGTTGGAAGGGGCAAATAAGGCCATCAAGTCCAACCCCATGCTCAATGCAGGAATTTAAATCAAACTATATCTGACCGATGGTTGTCCAATTTTCTCTTAAATGCCCCCCAGACTGGAACACTCACTACCTCCCAAGTTAATTGGTTCCATTGCCTTACTGTTCTATCTGACAAGAAGAAAATAAAGAGAAGGTGGAAACAGTATTCTGAAAACCTGTACAGAATGGAGATGATGATAAAGGATGATAGGCTCCTTTGAAGATGAATCCTTTCATGATAAACCTGCAGTTCTAGAGAGTGAAGTAAAAGCTGCTCTGGAAGCACTAGGAAGAGATAAATCACCAAGGGTAAATGCAATACTGATAGAACTATTTCAATGTCAAAATCCCATGTCAACCAAAATAGGGCCCACTGACTGGAACATATTCCAATCATCCAGAAAGGACATGCCAAAGAATGCAGTAACTATAGGACCAGTGGTTTAATTTCTCATGGAAGCAATGTGATGCTCAAGTGGTCCCATTTTTGGAGCAAGAAAAATTCAAGTTGGATTATTTTAAAAAAATGCACTTGGGACTCTACCAGAAATATTAAATGGCTACTCAAGCACACCCAATAATTTCAGAAGAAGATCAGAAGCCTTTGACTATGTCAGGCATGTCAAACTTTGAAGAGGTCATGATCTACTTTTTCTGGCCAAAAGTGCCAGTGATCTACCAGCATGAAAATTAAGTTTCAAATTAGTTTCAACTTAAATTTTAACTCAATAAAGTTGGAGTATTTCCCCCACAATTTTAATGAACCTTCTGTCGTTTACTTGGATGTGATCAGCTGTTAAGCAAATTGAACAAAAACAAAACAGAGAGATGAAGATCCAGTAAGAATTGTAAGGGGAAATGGAAAGTACATTTTTTCTTGTGTTTTATTGAGTGATAACTTTCTTTAACTGTCCTAATAACTTTCTTTAACTTTTATTCAGTAATTTGTATTAAATTTAGGTTGAGTACTGATCCAGGCTAATCTTGCACAATCTTTAATATTTTGCTCTTGTTCCTTAGTGAGACATCTGAACCTGCATTTCATCTACCAGCTCTTTGAAGTTGAGTGAATATTGCATGAGGACCAGTCTCAGGGAATCCTGGAGATGTTCATCTGTCATGCTGAAACATTGTGTACTCTTTGTCATTTTCATATAGGAAAAATGCCAAACAGGAGTGTTCAGTATCACTGGATCTTCTCAAGTTGGGAAATGTGTCTCTAGGCACTAGCTTCCAAAATGATTCTTGCTCAGCACGGGTTTTGAGGAAAATTCGAATTTTGAATAACAGAACAGATTTCTGTCACATAACTTCTCATTCTGAAAAACAAAATTTGGATATTGTCCCAGATGATCCTGCATATTAGGGAAATGATCAAAAGGGGTTTTTTTTTTTGCAAGATCAGTCATCGTTAGCTCAAATTTGCTCTTGTAGGATGAAACCGTACTCATCATCTCACCAATGCATTTGTTTTTACTCTGTAGTTCAAGGGGTTCATGCCACACAGTTCACCTGTAAAGTCAGCGAGAAATGCCAGATCACATAACCACTCCTCATCTTCCAACTCTGCTTGTTTTGTAAGACAAAATTTTCCTTATGGGTTAAATTCCTCTTCTCAAGTACCATTGCAAATCGGGTGCTGCAGACCAAGCAGAGTGCAACACCCGATCCCCAGCATCAGGGGGACTTTCTGAGGGAAGCGGCAGCAGCAGGACTGGGCGAAGAACACTGTGGGCAAAGCAGGGACCCAGTGATCCTTGCCCAGCCCTGCTGCCGCTGCTTCCCTCAACTCGCCTCCATTGCCAAGGCTGTTTGCAAGGGAAGCGGCAAGAGATCACCACCACTGCCACTTACCTCCAGGCTGCATGGGGATCGATGTGTCTCAATTTGGTGGGCAAAACAGGGACCCACTGAGCCTCGCCCAGCCTGGGCTGTTCATGAACTAAGGGTATTTGTACACGACCCCTGCCAGCTCCGGAGCTTACAATTGTTTCCCCACCAGCTCCGGAGTTTGCAGGAAATTAAGTGCGACCACACCCACCTAAGCGCGTCCCAGCGCACTTTTCATGTACCTGCTCTCGGACGGTGAAAATCCCCAGATCCGGATGTAATCTGGTGAGTGCCGGGCTCTCCTCGCTTCTGTTTGTTTTTTTGTTTTGTTTTGTTTTTGCCTCCCGCCCCTTTAAGAGAAGGAATCAGGATGACAACGGGGCGGCTTCGGAGGTGAGCCTGCATTTTTTCCTCTCTTTTTTTCTCCCTCCCCTCACGCAGGCAGGAGCAAGGAAGTGTGGAGGGGTGGGGATGCAGGAAGAGCAATGAACCCCCAAGACCTCTTGTCCGAATTTAAGTGGCCAGCGGATCTTAGGGGTCGTGTGAAAAGGCCCTAAGCAGCAATGGCAGATCCCCACCACCACCACTTACCTCTGGGCTGGGTGAGGATCAATGGGTCCTGGGGAAGAGAAGGTGGTGGAGGTGTCTATCCTGCCTTCCCTTCCCTGTCGCATGTGTGAATTGGATGCTACAGGGAAGGAAAGGCAGGATTGAAGCCGCTGCTGCTTCCTCTTCACCTGAGTCTCGGCGCCGAGACCCAGGGAAGAGGACGTGGTGAAGGCTTCTATCCTGCCTTCCCTTCCTTGTAGCATCCACTGATCGGAAGCTACAGCGAAGGGAAGGCAGGATAGAAGCCGCCGCCTGTTCCTCTTCACCTGAGTCTCATCACCGAGACCCAGACGAAAAGGAGGTGGCTGCCCCGACGCAGGAAGAGGACAAGCGGGTATTCACACCTCACCTGCTCCCCCTCCTGCATTAGGGCAGCCAGCAAAAGCTTCCCCCCCTCTGCTGGTTTGGGGGTAAACCCTCTGAATCATGGGCAGTGGCAGGCTGAGCTGTCAAAATCAGCTGTCTGTCGGCTGCAGGGGGGGTAACAACTTTCCACTGTCCCTTGATTGAAGGTTTAGACAGCCTTCCCATAGAAATGCATTGAAAATCTATCGATCATTTCCCTCCGGAACAGATTAATTGGTTTCCAATTCATTCTTATGGAAAGCCATGCCTCTTAAGACAAAATTCTTGTAAGACAAATTGACCTGTGGAATGAATTAAATTCATCTTAGGAGGCACCGCTGTAAACAAATTGTAGAGCAAGACCGGAATCTCTCCACTCTTGCATTCTGGATCACCCTATACAGGTACGGAAACTGGCCAATAAATAAATTCTGATGAGATACTGAATAATACCGGATAAGAACTTTGTGGATACCCTGGACTGCCAGAAAGACAAACAAGTGTGTCCTACAGCAAATCAAGTCTGGATGCAAAAGTGTAGAAATGGAGGCTGTCCTACATTGGACACATCATGAGAAGGTGAGATTTTCTGGAAAAGACAGTAATGCTACAAAAAATATTTATTTATTTATTTATTTTATTATGAGGTTTGTATACCGCCCATCTTCCCGAAGGAACTCCGAGCGGTTCACAACAAAATAAATCATCAATTCAAACAACTCAAACAGACAGACAGATAACTACAATTAAACAATTAAAAAAAAATACAACCCTGGCGTAATATGACATGGATCGACTTGTGTTTGCAAGAACAAAGCATGGAAGTTGAGGAAAGGATGTTTGGGGATCTGATTCATAGGGTTGCAGTAAGTTGCAGGAGTCTTAACAGTACATAACAACAGAATCTGCACATCCATCCATCCATCTATCCATCCATTTTCTCTTTTGTCCTCTTTTTGAGCAGTGTACATGTTACTATATAAATTCAGAGACTGAGGTCTTGATGCACTTATCACAGAGAAAGTTGTATTTCAAACAAGAATCAAGAAAATGATTTGTTATTTTTGTTGCTTTGGATGAAAGAGTGTGTACTCTCATCACAAAGGGTATTTGTACATGACCCCTAAACTCCGCCGCAAATGGCTGCCAGCTCCGGAGCTTACAATTGTTCCCCACCAGCTCCGGAGTTTGCAGGAAATTAAGTGTGACCATGCCCACCTAAGCGCGTCCCAGCGCACTTTTCATGTACCTGCTCTTGGAGGGTGAAAATCCTCATATCCGGATGTAATCTGGTGAGTGCCCGGCTCTCCTCGCTTCTGTTTGGTTTTTTTGCCTCCCGCCCGTTTAAGAGAAGGAACCAGGACGATGACAGGGCTTTCTGGGCGGCTTCTGAGGTGAACCTGCATTTTTCCTCTCTTTTTTTCTCCCTCCCCTCATGCAGGGAGGAGCAAGGAAGTGTGGAGGGGTGGGGACGCAGGAAGAGCAACGAACCCCCAAGATCTCTGGTCCGAAATTAAGTGGCCAGCGGATCTTAGGGGTCATGTGAAAAGGTCCTTAGAGGCAGAACAGCTGCCCTACTTTCAAGTCCCCAACTCAACCAGTTAAAGGATTTCCAGTAAGAGTAGCGGAAACAATCTGTCTGCCCAATCCCTTGTAATACTGAACCATTGGGAATATGTTGGGTTAAACGGCACAGTAGTCTGCTTCAGGATGAGTGGTAGAGCTAGTGGCTCACACCAGACAGAGGGCAAACCTATTTCAGAGTATAATCAACAGCAAAATGTATCTACGGAGTGAAGTAAGTCGTCTATCAAAGTTTAATAAGTACAACTGCTGTTCCTGACTACATCTTTTTGAGCCGTAGATATAGATATGCTGTAGTTGTAGACACAGATTAATTGATATATCATCTGCAGTAACAGAAACGTTTTTTAGAGAAGTAAAAAAACAAACCCAGATCCAACAATTCATTGAGTTTGAGTTTGCTTTCCTATAAATCAATAACAAGAAGGTGTGTGCCAGATTAAAAGAGCAAGGAAGGAGTTCTACTACAATTCCCAGTAATATTAGTGACTAGTAAAGCAAAAAAGTTGGATCTGAAGAGTGAAAAGATCAGGTAACAAATACAATATTTCCATCCTCCTCATCCAACTTTCTAGTTCTTTCTAATCAAAGGCAGGGCTTAAGAATACACTTGCACTGCAGAATAATAAGTAGGAGCAAAATGTCCATCCTTCTGATGAGTGCAGGCTTGAGTGGCAGGATTTACTTGCCTCACTAATAACTGCAGCTTCCTTGGGGATTACAGCCTTCTGGAAAGAAAACACAACATCATAAAATAGTGGACATATGTTTGGAACCTAGTTCTCATTCACAGATAACAAATCAAATCCATCATCTTAAAGATTCTAACAGAAGAGACAGGCTTTAGAGAACTTGGCATTCATTTGATAATTCACTTACGCTAAGAAAATAATCTGAAATTTAAGCCCCCAATAACTCATTCGGACCTGAAGAAAGCAACACTTTACTAACCCTTCTTCTTCTTCTTCTTCTTCTTCTTCTTCTTCTTCTTCTTCTTC
>JAHTLZ010000016.1:25792146-25810425 GCA_023846285.1 Phrynocephalus versicolor | reverse complement strand
CTTCTTCTTCTTCTTCTTCTTCTTCTTCTTCTTCTTCTTCTTCTTCTCCTCCTCCTCCTCCTCCTCCTCCTCCTTTTCCTCTTCTGCATCACCATTTCCTTCTTCTTCTTTTTCTTCTTCTTCTTCTCTCTCTCTCAAAGCATTTATTAATTATTTCAGCTTGTAGTGGATGCACTCTCTAGGTGATTTGTCAATTGGGCCATTATTTATTATTTGGGGATTATTTGTAACATATTGTTATGTCAGCACCATGGCCAGAACCTTGTTTGGGGACAACTCTTGTGCAACAATTTGACCTTCTTCTGAGCTAGTCAAGAATGAATCTAGTCCTACTTTGCGCAAGTAGAAGCCTTCTCTTCATTCAGTCCAACAGAATGATCCTATGCTTCAAACCTGATATAATGTAGAATCCTCTGGCAGTTAAGGATTTCGCTTCCCTGGAGTTCTATAGGATTTTAGCCCACTTAAATATCAAGGACACTATTCTATTGCTTACATATGTAGCAGAGGGGAGGTTGCATATGTTTTCTCACAGCTCTGGCAGGGTTCCTGTTGTGTTACCAGCTCCTGACTATCTTGCAGCCAGTGTGGGAAAAGGCAAGCAACGGGAACCCCCAGCAGAGTGGAGGGAGCAACACTTATGCTATTCCCCTTTTGCTCCTTGCTTAGGCAATGGGATACTGCCCTAAATAAGCATATATACAAGGTGAAAGTAGTCAAGCTCTGGAGATGAAGCTATTGGAAGCACGATCAGCATCTTTATCTGGTGTTTGCTGCACTTCTGAAAGAAAAACAAGGCAGATGGAAAGCTTCTTCCAGAAAGCTTTTGTTTGCTTTTTCTTTTAAAGGTCTGATTGAGAACCTGCCTGACTCATTTGCAGGCAGGCCATCAAACAGACCTGCCTGTCTTTTTTTTTTAAAGTGGTGCAGCAAATATTCGCTGCCTAATACACACTTAACTGTATTTGTGTTTGTTTGTTTGTTTGACTTGCTTGGCTCCTCCACGAACGTCCTAGTGAACCTATTTAACATGGTCCAGCCTTCTCCTTTCACACCATATAGACAAGCCCTCTGTCTGACAAAGTAGACTATAATCCATCAAAGCTCACATTGGAACAAATGGGTTCGTTTTGAAGGTGCCACAGTACTTTTGGTTTCGCTTAACATTCTTGGATTTTGATTGCATCTCCCCGATCTCACATTCCAAGTTGTCCTCTTGGCTGGAGATTCAGTTCCTTTCCTCATTTTAGATCATGCACGGAAGTGGTACAATATGCAAGCAATATTTTCAATCTTTGCAGCAGATAAACTACGAGAAAATGTAAGCCTTACCTCCGATAACTACAGGCTGCTGGCTGACACAGCAGACAAAAAAATCCAAGAAACATTTCACACGTCCTCAAATTGTTTTAGAGAAACCCAGGCCAGTCCTTTGGATTGAGCTGATTATAAGGTCCCATATCAACTGTACGTTCTACCACATGTTATTCAACATGCCCTAAAAACTGCATTTGTAGGAGTGCAATGTCCCCATTAGTTTTCATGGTAAGAAGTAGAACATGTCCCCCGAGCCATAAGAAGGATCTCCTTGTAGATCTATTTGTGCACCTTACAGAAATAAAAGGAAAGGGCGGGGAATATAAGGTATGACTTCCTTAAGAAAGAGTAATTAATCATTTGGTATATAACTTATATTCCTTCATATATTAATTGTACAGCTCATTCTGCTACTATACGTCTAAAGAAGTAGAAGTGTCCATGAAAGCGTATATTAAAATATAATACGGTGGTTAGTTTTTAAGGTGCCGCATGTTTTTGCCTTTTATTTTGTTTTGTTTTGATTTTTGCCTGGAATTCTTGTACAGACTAACATGGCTACCTCTCACAAATCTACCAATCTAATGTGGCATCTCCCATATTTTACTTTTACTTCTCCTCAATTTATTTCTGAAATCTCTTGCACCATCCAGAATCCCTGAAGTAGGATGTTCACTGATGTGCTAAGTTGGAGGATTCTGGGACTTGTAGTCCAAGAAAGTGTGTTAATGTCTGCTTCTTTTGCTGATGCATAAAGCAAGGTGTTCTGCGTATATACCACCCATAGTGCTTAAAGCACTCTCTGGGCAGTATACTGTACAATTTAATTATGCAATATACACATTCCCCCCCCCCACATGTTGGGTAATCATTTTACCAACCTCATAAGGATAGAAGGCTGAAGCAACCACAGACTGTCTACCTGGGATTGGGAACCCAGCACAGGTCCTAAGTACAGTTTTGGCTATAGTATACCAGTTCAACCACTGTGCTACGAAGCACTATTATTATTAAACATTAATTTGTCCTTACTTATTTCATTTTATGCCATTTTTCTAGCAGTGAAGGGATCCAAAGCAGCTTATAAATCAACTAAACACAATAAAAATGTTGCATTGAAAACAATTAAGCATATAACAGTATTATTAATTAGTTAAAGGTATTGAAAACACAGTTAAAAACACATAAAAGATTGTCATGTTGTTGTTAAAAGCCTCTCAAAAAAGGATGCTCTTGACCTGTCACTGAAAGAATAGAGAGAGGGCATAGCCTACCCTCTATGAGAGGCATTTCACCTTCAAGTAGCTACAGAAAAGGCAGTCTCTCGCATCCCCATCAAAAATGCCTGAGAAGGCAGGGGCACTGAGACAAGGGCCTCTCCTGAGAAGGCTTGTGTGAGGAGACCCCTCAGAGAGAACATAAGAACATAAGAACATAAGAAGAGCCATGCTGGATCAGGCCAAAGGCCCATCTAGTCCAGCTTCCTGTATCTCACAGTGGCCCCACCAGATGTGTTTGGAAGCGCATGAGACTAGATATCTGTCTCCTGATACCACTCCCCTGCATCTGTCCCTTGAAGTACCCTGGTTTTAAGCCTGGAGATTACACATCTCCATCATGGTTTGTAACCTGTGGTGGAGTTTTCCACCAGGAATCTGTCCAGTTCGCTTTTGAAGGCATCCAGGCCAGATGCCATCACCACATCCTGTGGCAGGGAGTTCCATAGACTAACAACGTGCTGGGTGAAAAAATATTTTCTTTTGTCAGTTCTTACTCTCTCAGCCCTCAATTTGAGTGGATGTCCCCTAGTTCTGGTATTTTGGGAGAGGGAGAAGAGCTTCCCTCTATCCACTTTACTCATGCCCTGGGCCCAAGATGTCCAAGGGCTTCATAGGCAGCCAGTGAAGCTGTTGTAGCAGGAGAGTTTTATATTCCTTGTAACCAGTCCCTGTGTACAATCTAGCTGCAGCAATTTGGGCCAGCTGAATTTCCCCAAGTGTCTTCCAAGGCAGCCTCACATTGATTCTGTTACACCAATCCAAGTGGGATGTAACAAAGGCATGTGTTCACTGTGCCCAGATCTGACATCTCAGGGAAAGGTTGGTGCAGTGGGAAAAGTACATTTTTTTTAAATCTCTGCTAAAAATTTCATTCCCCATAACAGTGAAAAAAGAGGCAGTATGGTGGTTTCCTCATTGTTGTTTGTAATTATAGAATCATAGAGTTGGAAGAGGACTCGAGGGCCATCCAGTCCAACCCCCTGCCATGCAGGAACACTCCCATCAAAGTACTGTTGAGTCCACAGCAGGCTGTTCCTGATGTATGCTGCTGGGCCTCAGAATTCCCAATAAAGAGTCCAGCAAGAGAGAGATCTGAGAAAAATACTGGTTTTATTGAGCCCAATAAAAGTCAGTAGGCGAACACCCCACCAGGACAGCGCAAGAATGTTCGGCCCCCAAAACAGGCAAGACATAATCTTTTATTTCCTTCCCCCTCCCTCCCACAGGGTGCGCACCTCCCCTGGGCCGGGCAAGGGGTGGTCTTTGGGAATGTCCAATGGGAGCAGTCTAGGGGCCTGTCCAGGGGAGGTCCTGGGCATTCCTGTTGTCCTGGAACAAGACCCCTGCCCAGGTGTGGTTCGGCCATATCTGTTCTTTAATGGGCTATCAGGGGTGTGATAATAGAAAGAAAGAGGCTGGGCATTGTCCAAGGGTCCGAATAATTATCAATTCAATAGGAGGGCTGGAAAGTCAACAGAAGTGTCCCAAGTTGTCAGACAAGTTCTCCAGGGTATGTGGAAAAGAGACAATGGGAGGTCTGGCAGTCTCCTGGCTGAGATTAATCCTATTGTCCATGAGGACATTCCTGCCTCGCCCTGGAATCTCCTTGATTGATGGAGCAGCTTCTGGAAGATACAGCAATGCCAAAGACTCGCCATTTTCCTCCTTCTCTCCCCATGGTTCTTGCCCAAGATGGTAGTCCCAAGCATAGAGAACGGGGGGGGGGAGTACCCAGGGAAGCATGGTGGGGTGAGAGGTTAAGAGGAGAGCGGGGGTGGGGGGCTTCTAGCTCTAGGTGGCGGGGAGGGGAAGGCAAGAGAAAGAGAGGGAGGGAAGAAATCTAGTGGAGGGGGAAAAAGGAGAATCCAGGTGTGTATGGAGTTTTGTCAGTGGCTTAGGCTTTTCAGGGTCTATGGTGAATGATGTTGTTGTATTTCAGTTAATCAAAGCCTCCTGGTTCAGCAACAGTGCCACTCAGGCTGGGAAAAGACTGCAGAGCAGCTTGCCTATTATTTCTATGGGAAAGTTCCAATTTGTTTAGGGTTTTCGTGTGGTGCTTGTGTATGGTGTGGGGTGCGGTTTAGGGTGTTGGGAACCCCAAAAGCATCTCGTAAAATATTTCATTTTATTTTTTTCTTAGTGACCCTACAGTACTCCCTACAGATGGCCGTCCAGCCTCTGCTTAAAAACCTCCAAAGAACTAGACTCCAGTCAGGTTACTTCTGGGATGCCGAAGGAGGTATCTTAGGGTACTACCGCATACCACCACAGTGACATTAGCAACTCTGAAATAAGTTACATTCAGATGAATGAGTCTTACTCCCAGGAAAGTGGGTGTTGGCTTTTGTATTTTTGCTGTGGAGGCGAGCATAACATCAGTCATACTTCTCCTCAGGCATAAAATGTGTTTCTTCAAATTCATTATTTCTGCTGACATTATGGCATACAAAGGCTCCAGAGCTGTGTCCACTTAGATGGGAGGATGTGCCACTGAAGTCAGTGGGGCTTAAGTCCCAGTAGCAACAGACATGAACAGACAGACACTGTGGGCTCCTTGGCTGAACTCTTAGCCAAACCATTTAAGAAATAAATCTTTAATCATGGGTGATTCAAAGTGGGACAGGAGCAATGGTGTAGTGGGGTGGGCCCAGTGTTGTCTTGCTTTCCTCCCCTCCTTGCCTGCTTTTCCTTTTACAACATAGACAATGATATTACCTCTGGGAAACCATGCCAAACTAATCATATTTGCACTACTTATGCCAAGCAGGAGTGGGGATGGAGGGGAGAGAGAGAGACTCCAAATTAGACCCCATAGAAATCCTTGGCGGTCATTCTTTGTCAAGAAGTCACTTCTCTCAAGTGGGTTGTGGATTTGGCTAGCTGTTACCTCAGGAACAGCCTTGATAGCCTTATAGCTGCTTACAGAAATCTGATGGAAAATCCATTGCCATATTATTCACTACTCCCCCTTAAAAATATTAATTGGCATTTTAAATCCAAAGGGAAAGGGAAAGACAGAATTAAGACAGAGAACAGAACTCCCAACAGCATGTTTGCCAAGATCCAAAGAGCTTGGTGAATTTACCGAAAGCATTTCCATGTGTGCATTGGAGCCTGTGGCCCTTTTCTCTTCTTGGTGCAGCTGCTCATGGAGCTTTGGAACCCTACGATTTTGGACTTGACAGACTACAGCTCCCAGAACTCCTCAGCCCAATATATGTTTTTGTTTGTTCATTTTATTTCTTGCTCTTTTTCTAGGCTTCAAATTGCTTATTTGTTGGGAAATCTGAGGGATCAGAACACTCTGAAATCTACTTTGCAAACCCAGCTCTGTTTTCTTCTCATAAACCTTGATTTTACATGTGACAGCAGGAGCATATAATGTGAAGTTTACGTCATTAAAACTTAATTCACTACAGTTTTGTGTAGTGTCAGAAGAAGACTGGGTGGGTGGGATGAGATAAGGTTGAGATCCTAACTTGGTTATAAAAGCTGCTGTGCAGCCATGGGTCACTCACTCTCTTTCAGGCTAGTCTACCAGACAGGACAAAATGGCAGGTCAAGAGGCCCACATACGACCCCCCAAGAAGAAGAGCACAACAAAGCTGAAGATTTAAGGCAGTAATATCCATCCAAAAACATTTATAACCACCACCACTCCACTGTAATTATATGGGGAGGACCTCAGGCAGGGGCTTCAAGCCATCACCGTTACCCATGTTTTGCTTGAAGAAGCTGTGAAAAATATACACTGGCTTCTTCTGGGGAAGGAGAACAAACAGACCAAGTGAACTTGAAGAAGTTCCTTTTTGAACAAGAGTTCTCTTGACTACTATCATGCTGTATCTCAGATAATGGGTGTGCAACCTTAAAGAATATTTATTTGCATGTCCCATCTGGATCAGATTAGATCCAGATGGCTTCTTTTAAGTTCGTTATTTTAACTAATGCTTTTTATTGAATTTTATGTTTATGTTTATGTTTTTGTTTATAAGCCCCCCCCCAGACTAGTAACTTAGCCACTACATGGGCAGGGTATAAATGAATGAATGAATGAATGAATGAATGAATGAATGAATGAATGAATGCAGTTCAGTATAAATGGTAATTCTTATCATTCTTGTCATTTCTTTTCATAAAACTAGAGGTATCTAAAACAGTGTTCTAGATAAATGTATATTACCCATGCTATTATTCTTTGACACCATTTATTTTATTTAATTTTTAGATAAGTAGATAGATATGTATATACTGTAGGCATCTATCTATCTATCTATCTATCTATCTATCTATCTATCTATCTATCTATCTATCTATCTATCTATCTATCTATCTATCTATCTATCCCTTTGGAATTTTCTGCTGATTTCTACCACCCAAATTAGAACATTTCAAATAACCAACATTTAAAACATGCTTCCCTTTATACTGAGGAATGGGGAAAGTCTCCCAGATGTGGATCATCTAGACTGCACAGGCTCTCCGAATAGTCCACTACCTTCCCAAGGTCCACAGTGCAGGTTCAACTGTTGTTATGTGACCACACATTCATAACCCACCATGCTTGCAGTCACTAACCACAGGTGTGTCTCTCCTTGTCTCCAAGTATGCTCTGAGTTAGCTTTGTAGGCGGATAGATTCTGGAAGTTCTCCTGGAGTTCAGCTAAGCCAAGGAAAAGGAGAAGCAGTGCCAGAGATGTTTCTTCTTTGGGGAGAGACCTGGACAATTATTAATTTGTAATATATTAATTACTGCGGTGGCCTTTCAGATTTATACATTTGTAAGCCTCCCTTTAAGTATGTCAAGACATGAGACTGGACAGGAGCCCCCCCCTCAGGAAAATTCAGACTATTAGAATGTGAACCATTGGAGTTCCAAGAACATTAGTTTTATGGTTTGTTTTGTTGTTCTCAGCATGAAAACAACCCTGAAGAACGTTTTGTTATGGTGGAGAAAGCTAGAGAACAAACAGTGATATTTGTTCATAATAATCAAAATTATCTCTTGTTAGTTTTTGTTAGAGAGAGGGAGTGCATGCGCGCGCGCACACACACACACACACACACACACACACACACACACACACACACACAATGTATTGACTAGTATTTTAATTAAACGACTACTCCAATTGTTAAATCTACCCAATCCTCATTCTCTGATAAAGACTGGGGCACATAAGCATTACATAGACATAATGGATGCAGCATGTCTACAGTAGTTACTTAAGGAAATATATGCTTCCTCATGGACTGTGCTGAATATCAACCAATCCACTCATGAGTACGTCCTTGAAGATGAAAGCAAAGTTCCATGTGAATCACTGTCCATGACTCAGATCTTTCTCAAAGGCGATCATGAGATCAAGGGAAACCATGCAGGGACAGAATCTAATCTTTCTTAGGACTGTAAATATAGCAATAGGTTTTCCGTGCACCCCAATAGGTCAAGGTCTTTTAACCAAGGATACTGGAGGCTGCCTTTATAATTCATGTGATGCAGTTGCAGAATGCCTCCCTTGATATGTCTGTGTTATCTGCTCTGGTGTCTTGGATAAATCAGGATCTGTATTATAAGAAATGGTATCCCAGAAGTGTTTGGATTATGAAGGGGAAGATAGACTGGGTCTTACTGAAATCCATAAACCATGCAAACTATTTCCCCTATGTATTATCCAATGCATCACCTTCCACAAACAGTGTTGAGGAGAGAGCATTAAAAACTCAGTCTCCAACCCATCCTGCAATAATTTCAGTGTTGGGTTCAGTCTGATGTGTGGTGATGATATAGTTGCCCAAATCCTGGCAGGAAATGAAGCAGAATTTTTAGGAAAATGGGAGAACTTGAAACTAGTTGTGGAAAGAGCTGGCAATAGTATGCTGCTTCTACTTTTTTACTTGAATAAATCTTTATCACTCAGACCTATCTATATTAGCCTCATAGCTAATATTGGAATATTGGTTTCTTTCTTCCCATGTGTCCCAACCACCAGTCTTTATTAACGTTTTTGGCTTCTGCTCAAGCAAAGCTGTTGTATGTTGAGTTATGCCTTTGGTTCCACTTTCTGGCCAGTAGCTGGTCTGCAGAGTCCCAGGAAAGTTCTTGCTAGCCCTGATATGTGCTACCCAAGAGCCTTTAATCAGGGGCTGTTGAGAATTGTACAAAATGGAATGGTCTTATTGCAAGTTATGATGCATGTTGGGAATGACAAGGCAGAGTGAGCACACACCTGTGCAATTATATTCTGGAAATTAGTCAAGTCAGGTGACAGTTCAGTCATGCTCAGTTGTCAATTTGCCGAGTAATGCTTGCATCAGACACATGTATAAAAACAGGACAGTTGTTCAGCGTAGTGTAGGACGTTGTTGGAAAAAGCAGCTCGTTACTCTGCCAGTTTGGATTCCTGGAAAGTTTTGGATCACTGGACTGTTTATCTGCTAACGAGGTATATGCCTGCCGATTCTGTTTTGTTTGCTCGACTTGTATATATTTTTGTAAATATAGTTCTTGGTGAAGGGAGTCACCGCTGTGTTTGTGTATTTATTTAACACTGTTATCTGGCTGTTAAAGCCCATACTTTACACAGCCCTTCCGCTGAGCATTAAGCACTCTGCGACAGGGGCATGGTGGACTGAAACCAAAACATCTTGTATGCAGGGCCTACCGGTTCTTCAGCTGCTATTATGCTCATGTCCGGCTTGTGAGCTCCTCACAGTCATCTGCTTGGCTTTTGGACTCGTTGGGCCTTTCGTCTGCTCCATCAGGGCTCTTCCTATAGTCTCAAATTCTGTGCTCAAGGGAGCAACCCTGCCTCTGCCTGTGTTCCTTTGGTTCTTCCAAAGGATGTGCTCTATGCATCCACTAAATTGTGATTTATTCTGGGGTTGTTGTGTGCATTCCACTGTGAGCTTTTCATTTCAACCAATTTGTCCCAAATGAGTGATGAGTGATACATCTGGCAATGCTGCTGGGAGGAGGGAGAAAATAGCAGAAATGATACTACCACCATCACACCCCAAACTATGTTCTAAAGGCAAGTCTGGATGAATCACAAGCCGGAATTAAGATTGTCGGAAGAAATATCAACAACCTCAGATACGCAGATGATACTACTCTGATAGCAGAAAGTGAGGAGGAATTAAAGAACCTCTTAATGAGGGTGAAAGAGGAGAGTGAAAAAAAATGGGCTGAAGCTCAACATCAAAAAAACTAAGATCATGGCCACTGGTCCCATCACCTCCTGGCAAATAGAGGGGAAAGAAATGGAGGCAATGACAGAGTTTATTTTCTTGGGCTCCTTGATCACTGCAGATGGCGACTGCAGCAACGAAATAAAAAGACGCCTGCTTCTTGGGAGGAAAGCAATGGCAAACCTAGATAGCATCCTAAAGAGCAGAGACATCACTTTGCCAACTAAGGTCAGGATAGTCAAAGCTATGGTTTTTCCAGTAGTGATGTATTGAAGTGAAAGCTGGACTATAAAGAAGGCTGATCGCCACAGAATTGATGCTTTTGAGCTGTGGTGCTGGAGGAGAGTCTTGAGAGTCCCCTGGACTGCAAGGAGATCAAACCTATCCATCCTGAAAGAAATCAAACCCGAATATTCACTGGAAGGACAGATTTGAAGCTGAGGCTCCAGTACTTTGGCCACCTCATGAGGAGAGAGGAGTCCTTGGAAAAGTCCCTGATGTTGGGAAAGATTGAAGGCAAAAGGAAAAGAGGGCGGCAGAGAATGAGATGGTTGGACGGTGTCATTGATGCAACCAATATGGATTTGACCAAACTCCGGGAGGCAGTGGAAGATAAGAAGGCCTGGCGAGCTCTGGTCCATGGGGTCACGAAGAGTCGGACACGACTGAACAACTGAACAACAACATCTTGCTGTCCTTCTTGGCCACCTTTTGCTTAACAGGAACTGTCTACTGGTAAGAACTACAGTATTTTAAAACCTTTGCATTTCCTAGCAATAGATAGAAAGGCCTTTTCCCCCCAAAACACGAGCAAGCACACAGGCAATACCGGAAGTTTATGTCTGGAATGGCAAACACAGGAAATTAAATGCAAAACTAGGCTACAATGGCACAAAGAATCAGACTCATATAAGCGCATACAAGGGCATTCACAGTTGAAATGTCCCTTCCCAAGCCTCTCTGCTGTTTTCCCACACCAGGCATTGCCAGTCAGTAATATCTGAATGCACTGTTCTGGGCACTAGTATGTCATTTCAGCAAAATCTCATACCTTGAGATTTCAGGCCAAAATGGGAAGCTCAGCAGGCCTTTGGGATATCATTGGTGTGGGTTATTCGGATGCCACAGAGGCAGCGCTGCAATGGCCACTGCCATTTTTTATATAACACATTGTGATATTTTTCAGCCCTTGTCCTGTTGCTGGAAATTGTGGAAAGCTCCATGCCCACTTATGGGCAGTTTTTCTTCAAGCCCCATGCTACTGTTGCAACCAGACACACACACACAAATTGAATGTCCTCCCTCCCCATCACTGTTGACTTTGAGGTTTGCCTTCGCACCAAGAGAAATGGAGAAGCAGAGCCATCCCCTGAGAGTCCAGACACCACCCTGAGACATGCAACCCTACTGGGTTGGTGGACCATTTGCCTTTCCACCCTTCCCCCATCGTAAATGTCTTCCCATAAATGTGCAGCACTTCATTCCAGTTCTTCCATCACAACAAAAACATGAGAGGAGCCTAGGACTTGGGACCTCCTGAGTCCAACAGCCTTAGACAACTGTGGTCAATATGAGTCCCAAAAGTGGAATGTGTTGGCACTATGGGGAGAAACCTAGACATTTTTGTTCTGTAATACAAACCTAAACCCTAAGCAGTTTTTCACAAGCAGGAACTAACCAGCTATTTGATAGTTCAAATAGCTGCTTAGATGCCCTGAACACATCCAATCTTGCCTAATCTCAGAAGCTAAGCAGGGTCAGGCCTGGCTAGTATTTGGATGGGTGACCAGCAGGGAATACCAGGTTCTGTAGGTGCTTGGAGTAGGAACTGGCAAGCCACTCCAGTATTCCTGCTAAGAAAATTCCATGGACTTGGAGTCACAAAGAGTCGGTCACGACTGTAACAACGTAATAACATCATCATCATCATCATCATCATCATCATCATCATCGACGACGACGACGACGACGACAACAACAACAACAACAACAACAACAACAACAACAACAACAACAACAACAACATGGAATCAATAAAAATTGGGCCCAGCCACCAAGGAACGTGCTGATTTTCTGGCCAGACCGCTAAGATCAGAAATGAAGGAAATGTTTTAGTATATGGCCTGCATCCTCTCAAGAAACATTTTTTGTCAGAGTTGAAAGTGGATTGGTAGAAACCAGATGTGGCAAAGTGATAGCTGGTGATGGGCTGTTCTCAGATTTCCTCCATCTCCTCCTTAGTCTGCCACTTCTTTCTCTTCTTTGGGCTCATCCAGAGTGGGAGATTCAAAGCACCTTCATAAGCAACCCATATGCCACTTCTTCACAGGGGGTACCGTTCATTCTGCACCTCCACATATCCAGCATCTTTTATTTGAGAATGTTCTAGGGTACTTGGATGAAAACAACAGCATTCCCATAACATCCCTCTGTCTACATCCTTTGTTGCCGATTCCGCCACTTGATTCTTTCCGTTTTCATTCCCTCACCATGTTTACTTCTCTGCGCTGCCCCATCCCTTTTTATTCTGGTACCAAAGTCTCTCCAATCTTAATTTTTTAAGATTAATCAGTGCTTTTCCATGTTGTATATCTTTCTCTCAGTAACTCCATTAAGACACAACAAAACAAACCTGAGTCTGAAATCTTATTGTGCCACTGCTTTAATGTAATGCCCAATCTTTATTTTAAAGCTTCTCATCAAGACCCCACCAAATTATGTGATACTTTTCAAGAGGCCTAGTTTGAGTGATTGAGTATCTCCACCCTCTAAACTGAATTGTGATAGGGAAAGGAAGCTGCTAGCTAGTCTTTTTGAGGCCAAGGCAACGTGGGCTGCAACTACCTTACAGGCCAAAGGGTTTTAAGGGTTGTTTTCAATAGAGGGATGGTGTGAGATACGGCTGGGTTTAATTTCGAAATCTGATTTTCTGTCTCCATTTTAATATTCTCAGATTTATTAAATTACTGCCCTGGAACTGATCCTTTGCAAGCATCAAGATATGTTCTTAGTTCCACCTACTTCTCTAGTCCTTCTAAATCAGACAGGCAGCAGCTGCTACATGACCATCTTCAGCCATTTTATTTATTTATTTATTTATTTAAAAATTTTTACTCTGCCTATCCCCCTAAAAAAGGGGCCCAAGGCAGTTTAGGTAAAGGCAAAGGTTCCCCGTGCATATGCGTGTTAGTCCTGTCCGACTCCTGGGGCGGTGCTCATCTCATATGAAATGAAATGAAACTACTCGAGAAACAAAACAAATCGAAACACTAATTTTCCATTTTGTGCCCATCTCTCCTTTTTTCCTTTATAAACTATTTTGGGGGTGGTGAGGAAATGACATTATCCCAAATAAATAAAAAAAATAACATGTCTTATTTCTTTATTTTCATTTTGCTCCAGCATTGGTATACATGGCTCTCCTCCCCACCCCAGTTTCATCTCACAACAGTCATGTAAAACAAGGATTCTTGTCTTCACCTGCATGAAATCGCTGAAACAAGGCATTCATGAGAATAACCTTGTGTGTTTTCTCCTCTTATCCCTCTACCTCCCGATGCTCCTGTAGGCAGCATAGGACATCCACGCTTCTGTCCCACCCTACTCTGGAAGTGCTAGCGCCAGCTCAAGCTTCTCAACCCAACTGCTGCCACCGACTCCTTCAAGCTGGGCCTTGAGCATCTCCATTTTGTACCGACCCTTACTATTTTCTATATCAGTGCAGCTCAGAAATGAAACAAAGGCACTTGGGATGACGAGGGGATAGGGGGAGGACTCTTTCCTTTGAGAATTATTGCAAAGAGAGCTGCTAGGAGATGGGTGGAACCTAAGCATTCCCTACGGTTCCAGAAAAAGACCCCATATTCCTTCCAATACAAGGGTCCACCATCTCCCATAGCACCCCCTTCCTCACTGGCTGTCCTGTATAATTGTGGGCCATACTGAAGTAAATAAATAGTCCGCCACTATCCCAGACAATGGGCCTTGGTGATGAATTAATACACTCTGCCTCTCGCATTAGCAGAGTGTGACTGGAACTGGCAGGAGTCTCTGGCTGGTCTCCAGAAACTATTATTGCTAGACAGAGCCAAAGGAGTCTTGGCACGAAGCAGGGCCCACAGCTGGAGATTAGGTAACAGAGTCAGAGCGCTCCGACAACTGCCAGGGTGTTGGCCACTGTGCCTGAAAAGAGGGTCAATATTCTGTTTCTAAAGCTCAGCCCTGCACGCACACAGTACCTCTATAACGTGCAGCGGTACAGCCTGTAACAGCAGGAGCTTTGTTTGGATTTTATCTTGTTTTATTTCATTTCATTTTATGGAAAGGGCCCTGCTCTTCCTAACACCATGAGGTGCTTACACCAGCAATTTATCTCTGGTTTACTAAGTAACAGTGGAAGCGGTTGCTTGCCAGCATCTGCTTTGGTGATTGTTGGGTTTCAAATCCAGTCCCGTCACCTCTGGCACTTTTGTACATTCACAGAGAAAACACATATGAAACGGATAATGTGACATTACTTTTACATTAAGGCTCACATCCAATGCCTCTTCCCGTGATTCCCTAACAAAGGAGGCAGAGTAAATATTTTTAAAGGCCCACTGGTGTAAATTGCATAAACTCCAGTGATGCTTCATTGTCCATTGTAATACTGTGGGAGATTTGTTGCAACAGAGATGTGCAGTGAACTAAGAATGGGCTAAAAGGGAAATATAGGGAGAATGGTAAATCAGACAAATAGGTAAAGACTTAGCTCCTTTGTCTTCAGCACCAAAGTGCACATTGCAATGAAAGCATGATAGCAGCTTCCATTCTGCAAACAAAATGGCCCCAGGTATCTTCCAACAGCTCAAAGTGTCATGGTTTTTCCTTAACACCATCTATCCAGACCACCTGTTCTTCCCAGGCATCACCGTTGCAGGGAGCCCCAGAAAACAACCACTAGGAACAAGCCAGGTGTACACCCTCCTGTACTTTGGGAAATAGATTAAAGCTGTGCCTTTCAAGAACATCCTCCCCTATGAGAGAGCTATCACATTTGAATTTTATTTGCTCTGCTGCTACCTCCGAGGGTTGCCATGTCATCATCATTTGATTAGTTCATTTTGCTTCTGGTGGGTGTTTGCAGATTTTAATGGTTGTAAATTACCCAGAGTAAATTGCCCAGAATAGTGACGGAATGGGTGGTATTATACACCAATAAATAAATAAATAAAATGCTTGAGTAAATTGTATTTTATTTGGAGGGGTCTTCTGTTTGAAAGGCACTTTAATGTTTATGCCAAGTCTTCTTTAAAAATGAAGACTCATAAGAAAGGAGCACTGCATAGCAATTCCATCCATTTTGAGCTTCTCTGAGTGTACATATTTGCCATTAACTGCACTTGGTTTGTACAAAGATAGCTCTGTATGCCTATACAGTGGATATGTATGGACTGTGTGACTGGCAGTTGAATGATTTAATGGCAATTGGTTAGTGGTTCTGGTATATTTTGGGGAGGAGTCTCGTCTATGAGGTGGCTTAGAATGTAGTTTAGAATTAATTTAGGGAGGTAAATCTGATTGAGAAGGAAAAATGGCTGTTAGGTTCAGTCAGAAGAAGCAGTCTGCGCTTGAGGTGAGCAAGAGAAGCCTGTCTAGAGACCGTAGAGCAGTGGTGGTGAACCTCCGGCACTCCAGATGTTTTGGACCACAACTCCCAGAATTCCGAGCCTAGATTGCCAATGACAAAGGACTGTGGGAGTTGTGGTCCAAAACATCTGGAGTGCCGAAGGTTTGCCACCACTGGCATAGAGAGTGTGTGTCAAAAAGAGCCTGTGAGGAAGTTATTTTGATCTTTAAGTACTTAAGAAAGATATTTACATTTTATTGTTGTCTGGAACTTAATCATTCATACCTTAGTAGTTACTAGGGATGTAACTTTTGTATTTTAAGGACTTCCACTCCCATGGGTTTCAAAAACCCTCCAGGCCAAAGCCCTCAAACGGACATGATCTAGAGCAGTGGTTCTCAACCTGTGGCTCCCCAGATGTTCCTGGACTGCAGCTCCCAGAAGCCCCCATCACTCAATGTGCTGGAAGGGATTTCTGAGAGTTGCAGTCCAGAAACAACTGGGGACTCACAGGTTGAGAACCACTGATCTAGAGCATGATTCTTACCCCATGCCCCCCATTGCTTCCCTACTGAGTAGAAAGTGCCCTAGTACAGTGTGAGAATCACGAGGTTTTCTTGTGATTCACAAAGGTGCACGGAAGAGCCAGTTCCAACAGCGTGCCTCCACACATTACTCTCTGGCTGCTGTTGACATTTCAGTGTGACTGTCCTTAATAAATAGACATGTCACCCTATTGGCTCCCTGATATTGGTGCTTTTAAAAAAAATACTACCTTCTCTGTGCATTTTAGCAGAAAGGCCATTGCATGCAGACAAAGTGGTGTATCAAACATGTACTTTAAAAAAAAAACAGTGATTAGAAAGCTGGCCAGGCCCCCAAACAAAATGACAAGTGTTGAGTATGGAAAAGGAAAATATATAGTGTGGGAAGGAGATAGCATCATAAAAATGGATAGTCTTCCACTCGAAGTGGGAAAGCTGGCCGATGGGAGGCTATCATCTGTGTTTAATTGAGATCAATGGCAAAGCATTCATTGGTTTTCATGGCTATAGATTATATTCCGTCAGCTTGTAAAATGTTCTATTTTTATCTGTAGAGTCCTGGAAAGGAACAATCCATGAGCTCCTCGTTGTTCTGCAAGAAATCCTATTTGTGGTGAAACAAAGCCAATGAAGCGCCATATTTATCATGAAAAGTTATAGGGGGAAATGTCTTTTATTTGGTAGGGCCTTGGCTGGCATATACATTCATGGAGTTTAAGCACCTGGCCTACACCGTTGGGAAAAGAAATATATTAAACTGATTTGCAGTGGTTCCCTCCTGCTGCATGATAACAAGCACTTCCTGCCTGCCTCAGCTGGGAAATAGCCCTCAGAAGACATGACCATTTAGGGAAAAAAATAAGAATAGATCAGAAATTATTAACAGAACAGAAGCAAACACAGAGGGCTGGGGAAAGAAACAGGAAACTGCCTAAGTATTTGAATCTTTAATTTGATTTCGGAACCTGTTGGCTGCCAATATCCAATTTATTTTCATGTGAATCCCGTTGTCATTCCTAAAATGAAAGTAGAAAAAAAAGACAAAGCCAATTATGGACCAAGGCAAATTTCAAAAGGAAAGTTATTTCTTGTAAAGTAATTTCTGTGAAACTCCTCTGGAATGCTTAATTTCTTCCCCAAAGTATGTTACAAGACACAGTGCAGACATAAACTGAAAATAGAAGTGCATGGCTAATGAGCTAATTCATGCATTGCTTTGTTTTGGCAGTGTAAATGTTGTTGCTTTTTTGACTGCTTTCCGTATCATATCAGCCCAGCACTTGTATTCAGTGGACACTTAAACTGAGCATTTTCCTTGCAGTTGTAGGTTGGTGGCTACTCTCATGTAATGCCAATACAATTCTAATCAAATCTGAAATGGAAATATGAAATCCTTCCATATTTAGCCAAGTGACTAAAGTACTAAATATTTTCCAACGTGGGAAATACTGAGATTATAATTAATTGATATGTCATCAAAATTACTTTCTGTATCAATGCTACTAGGCCAAAGATTGGGGCAGCAGGGTCAGATTTTGGGTAGATTTGCTGTTCCATTTAGGATTGTCTGTGCCCATGTAATGGTGCATCTTTAAGAGTCTAACTGTGAGTAGGGATGGGCACCACACGAAAAACAAAATGCTGTTTCATCATTTTGTTAGCTAATGAAACAAAATAAAATGAGACAAAACGGGGAAGCAGCGTTTCGTTAGTAACAAAATGAAATGGCTTTGTTGTTGTTGTTGTTTAAAATGAACCAATTCATTTAATTGTAAAACAGCTCCCCTGGGTCCTTGAGGCACTAAATTTGGTGCCTCAAGGACCCAGGGGACCTGTTTTATAGAGTAATGAATCAGTTCGTTACTGTTTCATTTCATATAATTTTTTTTAAAAAAAATCATTTCTAACAAAATGAAACGAATCACGGGGGAACGAAATGAAACGAAACACAATTTTTCAGTTTTGTGCCCATCCCTAACTGTGAGTATGATCACAAAGGGAAATTGATCACAATTTGGACTGCAGTCTGGTATGGTCTGTTTCTCAGCAGTCACATGATGTATGTGGTGAGGTGAGGCTGGAGTGTACACTCCAGCCCCACCTCACTCTACACCCAAGCTAGACCTTTTAAGGTCCAACTGTAGGGCTTCTCTTCTTGGAAGGAATGGAATGCTCCAGGTGGGCCACAACTTCCAGAGCAATCAGGCGTGCATCTTTGAAGCAGGCTAACTGTATTCTATGCTATTTACTCAACCTATGGCAACATTAAGACCTTATTGCAGGTAGGAAAAGCACCAAATATTTTACCTTTCAGCAAAAGCACCATATATTCTACCTT
>JAHTLZ010000016.1:25773537-25792047 GCA_023846285.1 Phrynocephalus versicolor | reverse complement strand
TGTGTGTGTGTGTGTGTGTGTGTGTGTGTGTGTGTGTGTGTGTGTGTATGTATGTAACTGCCCTAGCACAGTAGAGCTGGCACCAAGCTGTTTTTAATAAGGTATTGCCAGTTTTGCAAGCTCATTCTAAGCTATAAAAAGAAGAATTTTTGATAAAGGCTTTGGTTGCCATTCCTGAGTGTGTGATGGCATGTAGTTTTTTCTGCATCAATTCAAGCTACCACATGCCTGAACCATTTTGAATTGATTTGCTTTAATTGGGCAGGGGGAAACTACAGATGGGAGTGAACTCTGGGCTGTTTGTATTTCCCATTGTGCTGTATGATCAATAGTGTGTGGGGGGGAGTGAATCGGCTTGCCCCAAACCCCAGTGTACTCAACACCCAAAGTTAAATCATTCACTGTTTCAATCCAAGGTGAGTAAAACTGGACTTTGACATCTGTAGGCATGCCTCCTATAGTCTAATGGAATGCAGCTTACTGATGATGTAGCCACCATTGCAAATTCATTGGACTGACTGTTCCTGTGTAATGTGAAGTGGAGGAGACTGCTGCTGCAACATCTCAGGCTATCTTCCTGCTGCGTGCATATGTTGATCCAACATCACCTGAGTCATATACAAATGAGTAAAGAAGAGCACTTGTTTAGTTAGCATATCCTCTTAGATGTTGTCCACACCACTGAACATTGTAATCATCCTTAACAGAAGTTTAAATGGAAAATGATGTTGTATTCCAACTTTGGCACTTAAATAGGAGCAGCAAGAGGAGATTGTCCAATTTCATCAGGTTTCTACACTTGTGGCGTTAGTCTGGCTTCCAATGTTTTGATGGCGCTGAACCAATCTTTAAACACAGGACATCTGTGAAGCTAGGCAGTGGATAACCATTTCTGGATCTACCCATATTTTGTTCAGCTTATCGGTAATTAAACAGTCTAAGTTTCTCATCTGTTTCCCCTTTTCGGCTCCAAACCATGATGCATTTCACTTTTCAAGCCATATCCATCTTCACCCTCTGCCGTCTCTTTCTTCCTTTTATTTTCCTCGACACTCTTACCTCTCCATTCATCTCCATTGAGCTGAGGGCGATGAAACAAGAACGAAGGAAGCTTGAGAGCAGATGGAAAACGACCGGTCAGCAGTTAATCGGGCTGCTGTTAAGGAGCTGACCAGGTGCTATGTCCACGCGATCAGGGACGCCAGAACAGCTTATGCCTCCCTGAGAATTGGTGCGGCCTCGAACCGTCAGGCAGAGTTGTTCTGGGTGGTTCGAGACCTCACCAATCCTGGTCAGCCTAGGCCTCCTCCTAGTGATTTCACTAGTGAGTCATTCGCAGCCTTTTTTCAATCTAAAATTGAGGCCATCCATACCGATCTGGACTCCGGTTTCCCAGTCTCTCCTCCAGTGTCCCTAGCGCCGCACCCCCTCGGTCTCCTCGTCTGGTTGAGTTTGGGCCTCTTTTTCCAGCAGAAGCCTCCAGAGTTTTGGCTTGTTGCCAGCCGGCAGCCTCCCCTTTCAACCCTTGCCCTTCTTGGCTCATTAAATCTCCCGGAGGGAGCATGCCAGAGTGGCTTTGGTTATTTCCACCACCTCCTTCAGGGAAGGGATTTTTCCCTCTCGCCTGAAGGAGACGGTGGTGAAGCCCACACTAAAGAAATCAGGCTTGGCATTGGACAATTTGGCCAACTATCGTCCAATTGCCATTGTTCCCTTCATAGGCAAGGTGATCGAGAAGGTGGCCGCTGCCCGTCTTCAGTCTTTCCTGGAGGAAAATCATGTCCTTGACCCATTCCAGTCCGGGTTCAGGCCACTTCGTGGGACCGAGACTGCCCTGGTTGCTCTGCAGGATGACCTCCTCAGGGAGGCTGACAGGGGTTGCTCTACCCTGTTGGTCCTCCTTGACTTGTCAGCGGCCTTTGATACCGTCAACCATGGTATCTTCCTGGATCAGCTGACCGAGATGGGGATTGGAGGCTCAGCACTCAGTTGGCTTCGGTCCTTCCTTGACAACCGACTCCAGCGGGTGCAGCTGGGGGATGAGCTGTCGGCTCCTTGGACGCTCCCTTGTGGGGTGCCCCAGGGGTTGGCAATCTCCCCCATGCTGTTTAATATCTATATGAAACCACTGGCTGAGGTCATCAGGGGATTTAGAGTCTGCTGCCATCAATATGCGGATGACACGCAGCTCTATCTCTCCTTTTCCACCTCTGCAGAGGAGGCGGTACGCTCCCTCGATCTGTGCCTGGAGGCGGTCATGGAATAGACCAGGACTAACAGGCTGAAGCTTAACCCAGAGAAGACCGAGGTTCTGTTCTTTGGGGCACCTTCTGCGGGGTACAGCAGCCCTCTCCCCAAGATGGGGGGTGCTTCCTTCCAGCTTGTGGACAGGGCCAGGAATCTGGGAGTGGTCCTGGATCCGGCCTTATCCATGGAACATCAGGTGATGGCTGTGTCCAGGACCGCCTTTTTCCATCTGCATCAGATTGCCCAGATCCGTATGTACCTGGACGAGGCCTCCCTCAGAATGGTCGTGCAGGCTCTTGTGATCTCGAGGATCGACTACTGCAATGCTCTCTACGTGGGGTTGCCCCTGACTCTTGTCCAGAGACTTCAGCGGGTCCAGAACGTGGTGACCAGATTGGTGGTTGGTGCACGTCGCTATGACTGTATCACCCCAATTCTGGCCCGTCTGCACTGGTTGCCCGTTGTGCTCTGGATAAGGTTCAAGGTCTTGGTTTTGATTTACAAAACCCTCCATGGCTTGGGACCTGAATACCTGTCACAGTGTATCTTCCAAAGATCATCTGAGGCCTGGCCCACAGGAATGTCGCAGGTGCTCTCACTCCGAGTGGCCACGCCCAGGGAGGCGCAGAAATCTGTCAGCCGTAACCGTGCCTTCTCGGTGGCTGGCCCCTCACTTTGAAACATTTCCCCAGTGAGTTGCGCCTTGCACAGTCCCTGCCCGCCTTCAAAAAAAGCGTTAAAACCCTTGCTTTTTAGGGAGGCATTTGGCGACCTGGTTTAGGTTTTTTTTTGGTGCCGTCTTGCCGTTGTTTTTCAACTCCTGTGTTGCGTTGTTTTATTTCTACCATATTTTATTCAAACAAACAAACAAACAAATAAATCCATATGTTACTGTATGCTCATCTCTGTATTTAGATATGGATGCTGAGCATAGGGTGCCTTTGCTAGTCATGTTATATTTGTAAAGCAAGACTATGGGCTCAGGATCTCTCAACATTTAAGAGCCAAAATACATACTATGTAAAATACAATATTATGGATATTAAAGAGAGGAATGGTTAAGGCCAAGTATCAGAGAAGGCAGAGATGGAACTGGAAAAGGTGCAGAAGAGAGTGACTAAAATGATTATTGGGCTGGGGCACCTCCCTTATGAGGAAAGGCTAAAACATTTGGGGCTCTTTAGTCTGGAAAAAAGGTGCCTGAGGGGGGATATGATTGAGACATACAAAATAATGCAGGGCATGAGTAAAATGAATAGAGGAATGCTCTTCTCCCTCTCACAAAATACCAGAACTGGGGGACATACACTCAAACTGAGGGTTGGGAGAGTGAGAATAGACAAAATATTTTTTTTTTACCCAGTGTGTTGTTAGTCTGTGGAACTCCCTGCCACAGGATGTGGTGATGGCATCTGGCCTGAATGCCTTCAAAAGGGGATTGGATAGATTCCTGGTGGGAAATTCCATCACAGGTTACAAACCATGATGGAGATGTGTAATTTCCAGGCTTAAAACCAGGGTACTTCAAGGGCCAGATGCAGGGGAGTGGTATCAAGAGACAGATATCTAGTCTTGTGTGCTCCCAGAGGCATTTGCCGGGCCACTGGTGTGAGATACAGGAAGCTGGACTCGATGGGCCTTTGGCCTGATCCAGCATGGTTCTTCTTATGTTCTTATGTTCTTAATTAGAGAACACCAATGAAGTCAGGTGCAAAATATTACCCCCTGGTGTTTTCTCATCTGAAACTGTCCATATTTTCAAGGATGGTGTTAGCCACAATGAGGAAGAGGCAGGGTGTTTGTTTTGCGTTGCAATCATTGTGGCAGAGCAACATGGCTGTTCTAGGTGTCCTCTGGATTTCAGCAAGAGGAGTGTTCAGTGTCTCCCATACATTTGAAGTATGCTAGAAAGGGGTGTGGTGCCCCATAATCCATAGAAAATGTAGGCTGGTCTGCCACTACAAACAACGCGCCAGACATCTAAACTGCTTTGCCACCAACGTATCCCACAGGTGTAGACAAGAGTTCTGTTCAAAAGCTAATGTGCACACATGATGTTCATGCCTGCAGTGGTGAGGAGGGTCTCTGTCTGAGTAGATTAATATGCATCCAGAGCATCTCATAGCATGCTGAGTGGACAAAAGGATGCAGGGGCCATCCTTTGAAGTCCTCCTTGATTTTTCAGCAACAGAGGAGATTATTTTGGTACCTTTATCAACACTGCCTTTTGTTTCCTCTTTCCTTATTTGAGAAATCAGTGTTTAGATGGAAGGCGAAGATACAGTCAGGTGGATGAAATGTTTCTGAAGGGGTTGAACCCAACATTTGCAAAGCAAACAAAGAGGTCAAATGATTTCCACTCTGGCTTCTTTCCCTCTCTCTTTTCACCTGAAATATGCAGGAAACCATTTCAGAATACAAAGAGTGCTGATGCTAAAGTAACCTCCCTGAGGCCTCACTGTATCCAAAAGCAACACTTCAAGGGCTGCAAGGTGTGGGTTGGAGGGAGGGAGGGAGGGAGAACAAGACCACGAAGGCCATTTTGGTTTCAATTGGCTTCCCCTTAAATTGATTCTTACTGCTGATATAAAAATACATTACTTTCAATTTCACTTGTGAATTCCCCCCCCCAACCTCACTCACAGGTGGCAGTATGCATACACGTATACATGCACGGATGCACACATGCACTCCAAGCAGATTTCAAATGAATTTTGGGGGTCAAATTGTGAAAGTTCCTATTAAAGCAGATACTTGCTTTTCAGTCATCAACGGCTATGTCGGGTTCAGGAAAGTCAATGATTAGGGGTCAGTAGCACAGCCTAAAACAAAATGATGTATTTGTGTGGGTACTCTGAAGATACATAGAGGGATGCCACCTCCCCATTAACATAGATGCACTACACAGGGATGCAAAAATAGGCAATGTCTTTATAGAACACTAAAAGCAGTAAACACTCTACTTCCTGCACCTCTCCTATGCCTGGTGAAATCCACCTTGCCAAGAACTATTGTACTTTAAGTTCTCCACACTTTTAAGTTCTGTTGCCAAAAACACCACTTCATCAGGCTAGCCCCACACTAGTGCTAGCCTGATGAAGTGGTGTTTTTTAGTAATGGAAGCTCATGTATTGCATGATGATTTTGAGTGATTAATAAAGATATCACCTATTTTTGCATTTGTATTTCATTTTGTACTGACCACATGGCTTCCCTATATTTATGCATCCACAAAGCACCTGTGCTTGAGTATGTACCCCTACACCATACCACCATTTCCACCTTTATCCCTCTCTGCTAGGAATATGTGAAAATGTGATTCCATTGACATTCTAACAAGACTCTTCACAAATTTATTCTTAAACATGATGGAAAGAATGTGAGGTATTTTTAAATGAATCTTGAGGGGGAAAACATAGATTTGCCTCTCTAAGCAGAGGATTTGTTCTCAAAACCTACTGTGTGTCTTATCCATCTTTCTGGCCCTGAATTAGGGTTGCTATCTCTCCACACACACACCTCATCTTTTCTGAACTATCTCTTCATCTTTAAAATGACAGACAGGCACAGCATGTTTCCTTCCATTCTGGGAATACTTGCGCCTCTTCAGTTTGACCAGTGCAGATAGCTGAGGATTTTGATCATTGTAGCATTCACCCTTTTACTGTGTATGTGACTGTATAGGAGGGGGAATAATGGGTTAATGTTTATGCCCAAATATGGAATATGAAGGTGGAGCCTTAGTGCTTAAATAGCTCCACCTGAGGTAGTTAGAGTCAGATAGGGCAAAGACAGGGCTAAGAGAGGGAAACTGCATACTTGGAATTAGGAAACTGACAGGCACTGAAGAATAGTGGAAGGGCAGTTAGGGAACTGTCAAGTTTGAGTGAGGGGATTAGAGTGAACTGCATTGAGAAACTTTAAGTAACGGAACACAAGTGAGCTGTATTCAATATCTTATTGTATTCAATAAACTTTCATTTTATTTCTCCATGTTACATCTTGTCTGGAACTCAGTGATTGAACTGGGATACCCTGAATGGTGGCAGAGATCCCCAAGAGTAAATTGGTACAGGTTGATGGTCCATGAGAAGACTGGGGGCCTATGCTAGAGTGAGGTCCCATTTACTACTCTGTAGTGAGGGGAGTGTGGTAACCCGGCCACACACAAAAGGCTGATCTCCACAATCATTTCATTGGTTTTTAAGAACTTGCCAAAGTTTAATATCTCAATTTCAATTTAAAAATAATTATAATTTTAAAACTTCAATAAGAAGAAATAATTGAAATGTCTCTAACCTCTATGTTAGATGAAAGGTCTGAGTGAGGAAGAACCATCTCCCTGGCTGCCTCCCCACTAATCCCCATTTGCTCATGTGTTGCTGATGATGAGAGTGTCAACAAGCATGTGGATAAGAGAGATCCAGCTGACATTGTTTATCTGGACTTTCAGAAGGCTTTTGACAAGGTTCCACATCAAAGGCTCTTGAATAAACCTGCCAGTCATGGAATAAAGGGATAGGTCTTGTCTTGGATCAGCAACTGGCTAAGGTAAGGGAAACAGAGGGTAGCGATAGATGGACACTTCTCCAAGTGGAGGGAGGTAAAGAGTGGGGTCAGTTCTGGGTCCCCTGCTTTTCAACCTCTTCATAAATGATCTAGATGTAGGAATAAATAGCAAGGCAGCCAAATATGCCGACAACACTAAATTATACAGGGTAGTAAAAACTGAGAGAGATTGTGAGGAGCTCCAGAGGGATATCTTGACACTGAGGGAGTGAGCAAACCAGTGGCAAATAAGGTTCAACATTAGCAAGCGCAGGGTGATGCACGGTGGGGCAAAAAACTCAATTACATTTATGAACTGATGGGGTCTGAACTCTCTGCAACAAACCAGGAAAAGGACCTTGATGTCCTGGTGGACAGCTCAATGAAGGTGTCAATCCAGTGTGCCGCAGCAGTGAAAAAAGCAAACTCAGTGCTAGAGATCATTAGGAAGGGTATAGAAAATAAGTCAGCAAGTGTCATTTTGCCTCTTTATAAATCTCTGCTGAGGCCCATCTGGAGTACTCTGTATAGTTCTGGTTACCATACCCCCAGAAGGATATTATGGAAATGGAAAAACTGCAGAGGAGGGCAACCAGAATTTTTAGGGGACTGGAACACCTTCCTTACCATCTGAAGCTGCAATGGCTGGGCCTCTTCACTCTTGAACGACGGCATCTAAGAGGTGACCTGATTGAAGTTTATAAAATCTTTAGAGATGGGCACGAAATGAATTTTTTTATTTCGTTATTTGTTATTCGTTTCATTATGTAATATTATATTATATTATTATAGTATAGTATAGTATATTAACATGTTTCCCTACTAGAATCAAAGCACTCCTCTCAAACCCAACCATGTATAAACAGCGAATATCACCTGTGATGATAAGGCAGAATGCCTTTCTGTAAAATTTAACCACATGTTGTTCCAAGCAGATATTTTTGCATGGAGAAAACCCAAAAACTTTTTTGGACCATTTAGCACCCTCAGTTCCCACACTGAAGAGTGCAGCAGTTCTGGTGTAACATTTCCAGCTGTTAAAGAAATCAAGTGGATTGAGTTTGCTTTGGAGTCTGGAACATATTCTGGAACTAACCCTTGGATGATTTCTCTGCTTTAAATACATTTGAATTAAACTCTTACCAGAGAAGAAAATACTGCTGCTTCTTATTTGTAGCTGGTGTTTCCAGACTGCTATTGTATTGCGCTCCTGGTATAAAACCGATATGGAATTCCAACTGACCTTTCTTCTAAAATGATAGTTCTTTGTGGTTGTGTGTTTGGTTCATTTCTGTCTATACTAGTGGATAGAACACGGCCATTTTAGTGGAGGTGGAACTGTTTGTGATGCCTTGTTAACTGAAATATTATTTCATTGTTCAATTACTCCCATCCCATACCTTTCAAAGTTTGAAGTTCTTTATATCAGATATGAATACCATGGCAGAGTGATGAAACCGTGCCAACATGAACAGTAAAAAAAAGGCCACATATTACAGTATCTAGGGATGGGTATTTTTCTTTTTTTGGAACCAGTAGGTTACGCGAGCCCAGGTGGTCCTTGGAACCGGCTGATACACGCAGATCCAAGTGCTTTACCTTTCTCTGTCTCATGCAGGGTTAAAATCCAATGAGAAAGCATGCTGCAATGTCATCTGTGCTAGATCTGTGATGCTGGCTAATCAGGAGCTGTGCAGGGACAGGCATCACCCCGCCTCCCTCTCTGATAGGCCAGCAGCACGAAGCAGAACCCCACCTGGGCTCACGTGGTTCGTTTCGTAACCTACTGGTTCTGAAACGAAATGCCCATCCCTAACAGTATCTAGGTTTTTTTTTAAAGGATGTAGTTTGTATTAAAACGTGCTTTATTTTGCTATTAACCTTTAAAGCCCTTAACAACTTGGACCTAAGCTATGTCAGGGTCTACATCTCCCTTCATGAGCCTGCTTGGGGTTTAAAAAGATAATCAGGACAGCCCTTTCTGTCAGTCCTGCCACCTTCACAGGTGTGTTTTGTGGGGACATGGGAAAGGGCCTTCTATATGGCTGCCCCCAGCCTCTACAACTCCCTCCTGCAGGAGATTAGAGGCAAGCTTTACCTGAGTGAATGGCTGTCAAGTGGGATTTTTTAAATGGAATAGTGTACCTTACTGCATTGAAGGTTTTTTTTTGCTGTTGCTTATGTTGTTTTTTTTTTATAATGTATTCATTGGTCCTTTTAGTATTCTACTGTATACTCATTGTTGCTCATCCTAAATACTGTATTTTAATTGTCATAAGCTGCCTTGTGCCCCTTCTAAGAAGAAATGCAGATTAAAAATATTTTCAATAAATTTTCAGAGCTTCTTTTTTTTCCAAATGGCAGAAAAGAGGCTTCAGTGCCAATGCGATGATCAGTGTGAGTAGATGTGTTGATGCAATGGTGCTCCTTGGAAAAACAGAATATGGCAAGGACAAAGAACATGGTGGCACTTCAGTTCATTTGGCGTTCAAGCCCCTATTGCCCCACCCAGCATGGCCAACAGAAAGGAATTGTGGGAATGATAAATGAAAGCAGCTGGAAGTCCAAAGTTTCAATTCTCCTGCAATATAGCTGGTTAATACAAGCAATATTGTACTGTGTTGGACCAAACATATCTCTTTCAAAAGAGAGAATACTGTGTAAGCTATGACTGTTTCTAGTGATGGGGATTCCCCCACTTTTCTGCTCTCTTTCTCTTTTTAAAGTCAGCTTTTGGTGATCTAATTCTAAGCAATGGCAGAAGAGCCACACAAAAGAGCATGTGAGAGCAATTATCAGCTAAATGACATCCTCTAGCTGAAAATATGGGCAAAGTGCAGTTATTGAATGAGCACCTTTCATAGAAGCAACCTTCATTTATTCAACCTCTGTGAAGCCTCTTTGAAGGGAAGGCGTTGAGTGAGAAGCGGCATTGCTGAGCATGGAGGCAGTGAGTTTTCAAACATATTTCACTACATCATCTGCTACCCATCCTTCAGGATCAGTGGAGCCCATAGATTAAAGGAGAGAAGAGAAAACCCCAGGTTTTTTAAAAATCCACTGTAAAAAACCGGTGAGCCTGGGAATTTTTCCTATAATTTGCAATCAGCATATTGGTGAGTCTTATGTGCTAGTGTGGGAGTAAAGGAGAAGGTCTGGAAGGTTACATAAGCAATTCATCTAGAGCCTTTTGTTAATGTTATTTTCTTTTTAACGACCCCATTGTGGCATGGAGTTTCTCAGAAGAAACACAATTCTGTAGCTCTTCCTGCAGACTCAGTATAAATGTATTAGGCATTATTTTTATTATCTGAGCCCTAGTGAATAATGTTCAGTTTATTAAACAGTGACTCAACCTTCAGATTCTTTTTCTTTTTTTAATGGAAGTTTCAGTCCCTCCCCCCCCCCCCCGGGGGGGGGAAAAAGATGACCTATTTCATCATAATTTACCCAGCAGCTGCCCTCTCGTTGCAACAACCGGCTTCATTTTCACCCCACAGAAACCCCCTCTCTTTTATCGTTCTGTAAATTATTATTTTTTAAGAACCCCTGCTGTGAATCATGGAGACTCTGTGGCTGGAGACAAGGTATTTATAGTTTTTAAGGAGATTGTTCCCACAAAATGTTAAGATCCCCATCCCCTGCTACTGACATCTAGCATTTGTCAGAATACAAATTCAGGGGGGAAAAGGTCATTTTGGAACAGTGATATGTGGAAGAAATTCCCTGTCCTGTGGGGTTGTGTGTTGCTGTGGGAGATGGCTTTCCAATCCTTTCCATCATCACTAGCCAGTACAGCCACTGCCCATGATGGCAAAGGATGATGGAAGTTGTATTCCAGCACTTTTGAAGGGTAATGGGTTGGGCCATCAATAAAATAAAGGTCAATACCAGACCTCACCCCATTTTGGGTTTTTTTGTGTGACTATTTGACAGTACGTAAAGAGGATTACGGGGTTTGGGAATTGTCTTATACAGTAGAACATGTAGGATTGACCACAGTGTCTCCAGGCTCATGTGACATAAGAGTCTGAGCAAAGAGAGTTTATTTTGCCATATATGAGTATCTTGGAAGTAGAGGCATGAGAATGTTATCTGCATAGGTCACACTATTCTAAAAAATGTTTTACACTAGCTTAGGTAAAACAATCATAGGTTTTTGCAGACAATGAGGCACCACAGGCTACTAGGAATGCACTAAGTAGATGGGGCTTGGTTACTAACTATGGGGTGGATTCTAAGCAATGGGATGTTACGACTCCCCTTGCAGCTGTTTTGGAAAACAACATGCTGTTTTCGCTCTTGCTGAGCATAACAGGAATAAAACTGTTGTCTAATGAACAGTTTTTGGAACTGACATTTTCCATATATCAGGATGATCACAACAATATTGACTTGACTACAACAGCCCGAGTTTCTCACTATCCTTTTAGCCAGCTCTAGACTCCTTTTAAAAACACACCCTCGTGTACTAAAGTTGTGCTACATACATTATGGAAGGGATCTGGCATCAGGCCCCATCAGCCTTGTACATCATGGTCATTGGTTAATGATGACAAGGGATTGGTCTTCAACAACATCTGGAAGACCACAGGTTGTCCCAAAGCTATAGCAAGAGCTACTGTGCAATCCAGTAACTTCTGGAACACAAGCAGCCTTTTCTGTTTGGGACAGCAGTTCTGGACTCTGTCCAGAGTGATCTGAAGAGCAAGATGTGAGGAAGAATTAACATGGCATCTACAATATAAATTTTGATATCCTAAGCATTGGGACTTCTTTGGAAATGTCAGCAAACATGAATGATCTGATGGGTATTGTATAATTGGACCTTCAAAAAACATTTTGACAAAATTGTATCCAAAGGCTCCCAAGTAAGTGTGGCTATTCAATATCAAGAAAACAGATTCTCTAGTGGATGTATCTAGACATTTTTGGAAACAGGAGGCAGAATTAGAAGGATGGTCTGTCTTGCCTACAAGGACTTTGCATATTCTTAACAATAGAGCTACACTGAATGTAAGCATTAAAAACAATATTCAAAGCTAAGAGCAACAACTGTGAAGAGGCATTTTACATCATTTAAAAGGCAATATTAAAGGCTGAAGGCGGCAGGAGAAGAGGAAGACCAAATATGAGGTTGATATGACTATCTAAAACAGGCATGTCCAAACTTCGGCTCTCCAGATGTTTTGGACCACAACTCCCAGAATTCTAAGCTTAGCTTGCCAATGACAAAGCACTGTGGGAATTGTAGTCCAAAACATCTGGAGGGACGAAGTTTGGACATGCCTGATCTAAAATAATCACAAGCTTGAGTTTGCACAAGGTAAGCAGGGCTGATTAAGACAGGGCATTTTGGAAATGGTGTCAACAGACTCTATACTAAATGGGCAGTTACATATAATATATAATTAAATGTGTTTGCCACTGAGCAGTGCAGCAGTAACGTAGATAAAATGTCAGTATTGATATAAAGGGTTGCAGAGTTAGGCTAACAGATAGACAATGACAATGAATAGAGTAAAAACTCATATATTCATATATACATCAAAAATATACACAGCATAACAACCAAGCATTATATACAATATAGCAAACAGACAAACAGAGTGTGGGGTAAACTGTTCTCACCATAACAGTCCCCAAGTTACAAATGGTAAGCTAGTGCTTTTTATACAAATCAGCACTCATAAGATCTGATGCAATCACTAATTAACAATCTGATGCAATCTGATCTAACCATTACAAATCATGATGTTACAATCAGTTCCACCTGCACTTCATCACTTAACATGCCTGTGATTACTTATCTCTAACACTTGTGGAGTAACATCATGACACTGCAGAATCTAACTGCCTCCATTTTACAATTCTCTTTACACATTCTGTTAAATATACATAACATATGTTTTATCAACTTTTACATATCTTGACAAATGGATCATTCATTGGGTCAACCATAACAACAACATCGAACACAAATATCTAATATACAGGCCTAGCTTGTACTACATATACCTAATGCTGTTTTTTTAACATTACCCAAATGTCAACTTAATTCCAAACCCACTTCCTTGGCTCCTCCACAGAGCTGAGGAAGTGTTTCATTTGCCAATTTTATTTATTTATTTAAGCTTTTAGAATGCCCATCTGACAACCAGGCTGCTCTCTTTGCAACATGGCCAAATTAAACAAGGCAGGCTTGCTTTGGTTCATTTCCAGTGATCACATACACTGGAAACAGACCAAAACAGAGTGATCTTACCCATACCAAACAAGAAGTTGTCCCTGGCAGGGCCTAGAAAGGTCCATGTAGAAATGCATTGGGTGTGGGCTGATCTTTGATTGCTATATTTAAGAGTGAACCAGCCTATCCCTGCAATGTTTCAAATAGTAGGCTAAACATTTTGTAAATAACAAAAGGAACTGGTATATCCACTAAAATATTAGGCAAAAGGGGGGGGGGGGACTGTAGGCCCAGTATGTAGAAAATATAATGTTCTTTGTTTCAGTGTAAAATGCCCAAAACATGTTCAGCCTTTTATACTGGAATAAAGATATATTTTCAACATATTGGGTCTAGAGTACTTCTCTTTTTTTGACCTAATATAAACATCTTTGCCCTCCCAGCCCAAAATAACAAGGTGAGACACATGGCTTGGATTAAATAAGGGCCACTACTTTATTAACTTAAACATTAACTTTAACTTTCCCTGAAATCAAGGGAGCCTGCATAGTGCCAAAGGTTAGGAGCTGTGACTCCATCCGAGCACTAGCTTTGGGTGAGTTAATTGAGGTCCCCATTAGAAGCGTGCTGCCCACCTGTTCAGCACGCCTCCAACATGAGCTGTCCTATGCCTTCTCTTCACTAATCTTAAATTCTCATCTTACTTTACCTTGTGCAATTCAGAATCCTGTTTATGGCAATAGGGATACCAAGCACCAAATCCAATGCCTTCTCTGAGGGTATTTGTACACGACCCCTAAACTCTGCCGCAAATGGCTGCCAGCTCCGGAGCTTACAATTGTTTCCCCACCAGCTCCGGAGTTTGCAAAAAATTAAGTGTGACCACGCCCACCTAAGCGCGTCCCAGCGCACTTTTCATGTACCTGCTCTCGGAGGGTGAAAATCCCCAGATCCGGATGTAACCTAGAGTGCCGGTCTCTCCTCGCTTCTGTTTTTTTTTTTTTTGCCTCCCGCCCCTTTAAGAGAAGGAATCAGGACTTTGTCCATATCGTGCATGATTTTATAAACTTCAGTCAGGTCACCTCTTAGGCACCGTCGTTCAAGAGTGAAGAGGCCAAGCCGTTCCAGACTTAGATGGTAAAGAAGGTTTTCCAGATGCCTAATCATTCTGGTTGCCCTCCTCTGCACTTTTTCCATTTCCACAACATCCTTCTAGAGGTATGGTGACCAGAATTGTACACAGTACTCCAGATGGGGCCTCACCATAGATTTCTAAAGAGGCAAAATGACACTTGCTGACTTATTTTCTATACCCTTCCTAATGATCCCTAGCATTGAATTTGCTTTTTTCACTGCTGCGGCACACTGGATTGACACCTTTACTGAGATGTCCACCAGGACACCAAGGTCCTTTTCCTAGTTTGTTGCAGAGATTTCACAGCCCATCAGTTTATAAATGTAATTTGTTTTGCCCCAGCATGCATCACTCTGCACTTGCTAATATTGAAGCTTGTTTGCCAGTGGTTTGCCCACTCCCCTGGTGTCAAGAGATCCCTCTGGAGCTGCTCACAATCTCTCTCAGTTTTTACTACTCTGTATAATTTAGTGTCATCGGCAAATTTGGCTACCTTGCTGTTTACTCCTAGATTATTTATGAAGAGGTTGAAACGCAAGGGTCCCAGTACACAACCTTGGGGTACCCCACTCTTTACCTCCCTCCACTTGGAGAAGTATTCCTTTAGTGGTACCCTCTGTTTCCTGTCGCTTAGCCAGTTGTTGATCCAGGACAAGACCTGTCCATTGATTCCATGACTGGCAAGTCTATTCAAGAGCCTTTGGTGCGGAACCTTGTCAAAAGCCTTCTGAAAGTACAGATAAACAATGTTGCTGCCTTGAGTCCTTTTCCAAGGAGAAAGGCGGGGTAAAAATACTCTAAACTAAATAAATAAATAAATGTCAATGTCAAATGGATCTCCCTTATCCACATGGTAGTTGACACGCTCATAGAATTCCAACAAATGGACACATTTCTTGTATGGAACACCTCCCTAAATGAATTAATCTACCTATGCCTAATTTCATCTTTAACCTGTGAAGAGTCAAAATGAGCTGGTCTTGTGTGACTAGCAAGTCTGGCATCTGCAAATAGCATTAGGACTTGTCAGCCTTAGCTAAGTCGACCAACTCACTAATACAAAATGCCCAAAAAGGTTAACTAAGGAAGACACCTCAAAAAAGTGGACTCATAAACATCATTACATTCCACTCCCCAAGTTGCATTAAGCCTAACTGACACAGCGGGTACATAGGCGTTTGTCCATCCTTCTGCCTCCCATGCTCCTTAGACCAAAAAGAAGAATAATGAATGCATCAAAAGAAGTATAATGAACACTGCATAACTCTCAAGGAATCATGTCATTCACCAAACTCCCCGCCAGGTAAGACAAAGTGTGAATAAGCCTAAATTCACCTGGTGACTTCTAGGGCAGTGGTGGGGTCTCAAAAGGCCCTAACACCCTACTTTCCTTAACTTCCTTTTGTATCTTTTCCCTGACAATATCCTTGTGTCCAATGACTGACCTAAGTTTTCTGGCTGTGCTACCTAAACATGCCCCAACAGCAGGACTACAGAAACCCAGCATAAACCCAGAACTTAGAACACTAGCAGCTGCCCTATCAGCATAAGTTCTTAGTCACTCAATTAACAGTTCAACTTTAATTGGGATGGACCCCTTTTGGAATGGGTGGAGGGACAAGGGGCATTTTATTAGCTCCACTGTCTCTCCCTCCACCTCCACTGGCTTGTCCCCTTGGGCAATGCAGTGCTGTGCACTGCCCATTGCAAATGGAGCACTGGTGCTTGACTCTACATTGACGTCTAACACAAGAGCCTTGGGTGTTGAAATCCCAGAAGACCAGGCGGAACTGAACCAACTGGCCCACCACCTGGCCCGCCCCCTGGTGCAACACATTCCCTATACCTGCCCACTGAATAATTTTCTCCTTCTGTTTGTCATCTTGCTTCCCAAAAGTCTTATCTTCCACCTCTGTTTAATAATTCAAAAATGTCCACATAGTCACCCCTTAATATATTTTCAACAGTCACAGGAGATAAATGATCTCCTAATGGTAGTGACTCAGAATTAACATCCCTAACCTGAACAGCACTAGTGCCCTTCAAGGCAGGAAGGGGCCACTCTGCTTCCTCTGCTGCTAGAACCAGGTCCTGAATGTCTTGTGTATGTGCAACCTTGACAATTGGGGGGGGGTCAATGGTGGTCTCTCCTCTGCGAGCTCCACTGCCATCTGCTGCCTAGACGTTCCTGCCTGTTCACCTTCTAAAATAGCAATATGAGAGAGCATTAGCTCCCCCATCCTCTTGAGCTCCTCCATTCATCTGGCTTTAGATTCCCTATGAGACTACTTAGGGCCAAAGTCCAGCCATTCCTTTTGCCTGTGCCCTCTTTTTCTCTAACGCACTCAACTTTTCCCATATGTCCCTATAATCTGGCCAATCAGCCTCATTCTCTGAAGATGAAACCCTTGTGTGTGGGGCAGCCTTGCATGAGGCTCGTCTCTGTCGCTACCCTCCCACTTCCGTGCACTAGCCTCAAACCCACAACTGAATTAGAAACTTTAAAGAAAAAACAACCCCCCAAAGCTCCAAACCGTGCCCAAGATGCACAGGCTCGGCACCACATGGTGAAACCGAAAGTGGCTCACCGAGACAACTGCTCTCCTCTGATTGCCACAGTGCCGAAGAAGAGGATGGGTGAGTCTCAGGCAGTCCCTTGTATTGACTGCCCTGCCCCCATCCCCTAACTACACAGCACTGCACCTTTCACAACTTTTTCAGGTGGGAGGGCAAAATACCCCCTCCCCTGGACTGATGCCATTGTTGGTGGGGCTGTTGTAGACAGCCTCTAAGTAAGTCCCCTGAATTGTAAGTCAACACACATATAAATTCCTTCGATTAGTGAATCTACTCTAATTAAGATTACAACTTGGGTGCAGCCAGAATTGCAACTAGGGGTCAGGGGAGCATGTGCCCTAGATGCTGCAGTGTGTGTGCGTACTGCCATCATGACAAAATAGTATTTGTACTTTGTACTATTCCGCACACCCCTTGGTGGTTTGTGTGTTTTCTTTAACCAAAATCCATGTTTGCCACTGGTGCCACAGACCCTAGTTGTGGTTCTGCCTTAAGCCACTGTCTGCCCAATTCCATGTTCAGAAAATCAGTTGCAGTACAGCTGCCCTGTCCCATTCCACTCTGACATTCAAGAACAGGGATGCTCGAGTCTCCAAATATTCATAGCTGCATAACTTCTTTTTTCTGCTGTCCTCAATTGAACACGGCTGTTATATGGGTGTTTTCATAAAGTTGTAACATTTGGTTTTATCTTTTAATGGAGAGTTATTAACAGCAATTATAAATGGAAGCATAACTTCTGTATTGTTGTTGTTACTGTTGTTTTGTTTTGTTCCTGAAGCAATTCACGTATTGTTCTGAGCTACATGAAAACCACAACCACCCGCTCATTTCACATATGACATGGATTTATTGATGCAAAGTTTCCATAACAAAATCTTTTTATATTCTCAGCCTATTTTAATACTCATGCTACTATGCATTTGACATACTTGAAACACACATACAAACACATATGACAAATCAGATGTCCCATAACAACGGCCAAATTTACGTACCTCAACATGTCCAGATATATGTGGCTGCACTATAAAATTATACACAAATGTCACATGGCATTAGATCAGTATCAGTCTTGCTGCAATCAGAATACATGCATCTATTCAGGAAAGTTTGTTTTGTGTTATCAAAATGATATGGTTCCCTTTTGGGGTTTGTTTCTAATACTTGAGCTGGAGCAGGCTGTGATTCTCATACCTTTCAGAGTTTTTTCTACACTTTGTACACTGCTAAATAATCATTCTGAAAAATCACCTAGTTAAATACAAGGTCTGGTCTCATCTCATTTTATTTAAATCTAGAAACATTTGAAAACTGAAGGCAGAACTGCATATGTTAAACATTACCAGAATTGTTACAATGGCAACAGGTGAACTTCTCTTGGTTCTACCACCTTCCCAAGCTTGTTTGGTGAGGACATGACTTTTCAGGGGCTGTTCTCAGGCATTGGAATGCATTACCTTGAGAAGCCAGGTTGAGACCATCCCTCTTGTTCTTCCATCATCAGGCAAAGACCTTCCTCTTCAGGTAAGTTTTTAAGCACTAAGTTGTCCCAGGAATGCTTTTTGTTTGTTTGTTTGGTTGGTTGGTTGGTTTTTTAAACAGATCTTTAAATGTTTTAAAACTGTTTCTAATATTGGCTTTATCCTTTATATATGTTTAATTGTTTTTAACATGGTATTTATATAGTATGTTTAAAACTGTTGTTTGTTTCATATATTTATTGGTTGGGAGCCACCATGAGTCGTCTATATGGAGAAAGGTGACATTACATACATACATACATACATACATACATACATACATACATACATAC
>JAHTLZ010000016.1:25743241-25771593 GCA_023846285.1 Phrynocephalus versicolor | reverse complement strand
AAGAAGAAGAAGATTCTATGGGCGTTTATACATGACCCCTAAGCTCCGCTGCAAATGGCTCCCAGCTCCGGAGCTTAAAAATGTTTCCCCACCAGCTCCGGAGCTAACAGAAAATTAAGTGCGACCCCACCCACCTAAGCACGACCCAGCACACCTTTCAAGTACCTGCTCTGGGAGAGTGAAAATTTTTGATGCGGAGAGTGCCGGGCTCTCCTCGCTTCTTCTTCTTCTTCTTCTTTTTGCCTCCCGCCCCTTTAAGAGGAACCAGGAAGTGACGGGGGGGTCGGAGCAACTTCCACCGGCATTCCGGAGGTAAGAGTGCATTCTTTTCTCCCTTTTTTTCTCCCTCCCCTCACGCAGACAGAACAAGGAAGTGCGGAGGGGGTAGGAACGCAGGGAGAGCGACAAACCCTCAAGATCTCTGGTCCGAATTTAAGGGACCAGCGGATCTTAGGGGTCGTGTAAAAAGGCCCTTTGAAAGTCTTCTACAATAGGGGAATGCAGAAGTGAGTTAAATAAGACGCCCCATGTATAAGATGTCCCTCCCCCCTTTCCAAACCAAAATGATAGTTTCGCAAAGGTTCTCTCCATGGCTTACTTCCGTGTATAAGACAACCCTCAATTTTTAGTATAATAATTTTTAGGGGGGGAAATAGTGTACTTTGCTGTTTGAGGAGCAGCAAATGGCACACTCCTCCATATTCACACTCACTAAAATCAAGACATGTACCCTACCCAAAGGGTATTTTGCTACTTGAGACTGAAAATCCCAGAAGCACTCTCTCACACGCACCAGCACTGAAAATAAGTAAAAACAAAGTAAATATCTACCGATCTCTTTGCTCTTTCAAAATCATCCAATAGCAGTTGGCTGAGGCAGCTCCCTCACTCTGCCTATTAGTTGGACTGGTTTGAGTGCCGTGTGCATGGCATGTTATTTAATGTGGAAGAAGCATAACTTTAGGCATGGCCATGATGAGTCCTTTAATGTGCACTGAACTGTATACGGACCCAAGAGAACATTAAAGCATTTGAAAACGTATGTGTAATTGCAGCCTCTGACAAGGTATGATCTTTTACAGAGTCTGTGACCCAAATGTTGGGTGCACCTTGGCTCTGCTCCAGAGGAAAAGGCACCCTCTCGAACCAATTGTCTAGCATGAAGCACTTAATGGTTGTGTGTTTGCTCTAATGTTTATCTAGGAAGTCTTCCAAATCATGCTTTGAGTTAACGAAACCGCATATGGAAAATGAACGCACAACATGGAGCCCCTTCGTTGGCATGAAGCTCTGAGGACGTTAGGCAAGGCCAATTACCTTTCGAAAAGACTGGGCAGCTGCTCCCTGAAAGTCAATCCCAGTCCATGTGCCAATGGAAATTCAAGGTGTGGGACACTTTATCTACAAAACTAACATTGTGCACACAGTGAACTACGCCAGCAAATGGCATGAGAGCCTGCAGACTCAGACAAAAGCATTCGGCATAACCTACTGGTGACCCTAGACCTTCTCGCGGCTGCTCCCCGAGGCTGTGCCCTTTCCTTTGAGAAAAGTTCATGGCCCCGAGCTTTTTAATGGAATTTTCTATTTTAGTGTATCTCTGCTTCATTAAACAGCCTATAATGCACCAGATGAGGCAGATAGAGGGCAGCTTGTTAAAAGTTTAATGAGTAAACATAATTTCCCCTGCCCCTCTCAGCTTTATCCATGGTCAGTCGGCCTTACATGAGACTTGTCTGGGCAGCTGAAGGGCCTCCTGTTCACATCGCAAGGACAGAAAAGGCCGTGTGACGTATCTTCTCTGAACCAGAACACAGTCTCAAGGGGAGCAGTCGGGATTTGGTGCACAGGGTATTGTACATGGCCGTCAGGCAGCTCAAGTCAGATGGAAGCCGAAATATCTCATTACAAGAGAAGATGACTCTTTTGCATGTTGGGTGACCACTGGATCACAGAACCTGGCACTTCATCACAGACAGCACTGGGAAAGAGGGTCAGATACCCATTCTGAACATTTTCACACACACACCCTTGAACTGTTTACTTAGTAGATGGGAGCTGGCTACCGATATACAGAAACAGAGGAGAAAAGGGGGCACAGTTTGCATCGAAAGTGCATTTCCTACATTACACAAATAGAGGCACATTTAGAAATAGTTACTTTTAATCAAGGAGGCAGCACAGTGCAGTCTGCTATAATGACATATGGGCACGAAGCCCAAAATGAACCAGGAAGTTTGTCTGAAATTGTGAAATTGTTGATTTGAATTGGTTCCAGTTCATCCCAACCGAAGAACCCAAACTTTCATGAAGCAACAAACTTCCTGATTTGTTGTTCCCCACAGTGCCCCCCTTTCGCACTACCCCTATCACCTCCCTACCTTTTCCTGTTGCTGCTGCTCTTCTTCTGCTCCTGATAGGTGATACCATCATGAGAAGCCTGCCACAGGACTCTCAAGGTGGCAGTAGGAGTGGAGGAAGAGGAAGCAGCAACAGGAAAAGGTAGGAAGGCAATGGGACGGTGGGAGGGGGGAACCAATCAGAAAGTTTGCTGCACCACCCCACAGTTTATAATGTAGGGAATTACTGGCTGGAATCTTACTATTGTATTCATCATAATTCAATCAGCATAAATTTCAGCAGCAAATTGCTGCAAGTTAGGAAATTAAATATAGGTGCTTGTTGCTACATGTTGAATTGCATGACTCAGTGCTCAGCAGCAAATGCCTACGCTGACTTCTTGTGGTAGTTTCCTGCTAAGATTTGAGTTACACAGGCAGTAATAACTACTTCTGGCGCTGTTGACAAGATGCATACTCTTATACCAGCCAAATCACTCCACTTGGCTTCCTCCATTAGTGGAAGTGATTCAACTAACCAGGAATCTAAAGCTTAATGTTACTCTCAAAATAGCATCCACGGACTGATGGGCTCTATACATGCCAACATTGTAACTCGTGGCTGCTTCTTGGTTTATAGTTGCAGGGTGTTTTGAGGGCAAGATGTCAGCAGCCCTGAAACAGATGTAAGGGCAATTTTTTTCCATTCTTGGTTGGTTTGGGGTCTTCTGCTGGCAAGAGGAGCTAAGTGAAGGGGCTGGACTATGATCATACCTCAAGAACAAGAATCAAGGATCTTGCAGAGTCCCAACTTACAGCTGTGCATGAATGCACTAGACCAGTGGTGGCGAACTTTTGGCACTCCAGATGTTTTGGACCACAACTCCCAGAATTCCAAACTTGTATTGCCAATAACATAATACTGTGGGAGTTGTGGTCCAAAACATCTAGACAGTTTATGAGCCCAAGGCTGATCCAAGACATATGGCTGCCGGGAATAGAATGGCAAATGCCTACCCCGTTCCATGTCAAGATGCACATTACCTAAAGACAGTCAAGTTACTTTAGTGCAGAGGCACCTGCCCTGTCCCTGGCCGTAAAAATAGCTAAGCATTTCATGTCTTTTTCATGACACTCCTAATTGGCTGCCTCACTGCCTAAAAGTAGGGTGGGTCTTTTGTGTTTCTCAACAATTGCCATACCACTCATTAATCAGTGATATTGTTAAGTTCACTCTTCAGTGCAGTACAGGAGGATGACAACAGGAATAATTCATAACAGGAAATCCTGGGCAGAAGGGGGCATCACTAGATTTGCCTACACATTATCTTTCTGCTGTTTTTCTTGCCAGATCAGAAAGTGTTGGACTTTCTTCTGTTCACCACAGGTTCTCAATGCCTTTATTATGACCAAGTCTAAATTTACAACATATGCAAGCTTTCGAGCTGCTCTTAACTAGCTGTCAGGCTGGATGGGGGGACGGGACTGAAAACTGGAGAAAAGGGCAGGGGAGTTCAAAAATGTGGCTGGCCGTTCAATACTCTAGGACCCTGCAATTAAATTCACTTCCAAGAATAGGGGCTTTGGGAATTACAGTCACATCGGTGTCACACAATCTCTTTCAAAGCCTGTTGGGAACATGGGGGGTACTATCCCTTCTCTGCAAGTTCCAAAACAGCACCAGTCATAGATCTGTAATTAGCTCAAGATGAAATAGGTGTGGTTTTTCTGTCTGAGAGCTCCCTACAGAGGAGCTAATCTGTCTCTCTCATTGTTGTCTTTCCACCAGCAAGCAAAGACCTTTTGGCTTCAGGTGGGCCTTAGGCAATGGACCTCATTTGCCGTCGAAAGAGCATTTAATGTAGGGGCATTAAATGTGTACGTGGACCATGTGTCTGTTTGTACAGCTGACATTCACCAGCCCAAATGCATGACCTGTTGCCCTCCGAATATATTTACCAGTCAAACAAAATGTGTGCAATCAAATGTCCATGAGGTGGTGGACAATTGCTCCCAACTAGTTTTCCAGGCCTGCCTACTAAAACCATTGCTACCTTCTTATTTGTTTAGTGTGTGCCGATGCTAATCATTCACAGAATCAGACTGGGAAGGGGCATATGTGGACTATGAGCAGCTACGTCAGGCCTTAGAACAAAACCGTAGGACCTTGTTTGCTGCCACAGAGATATTTTAAATTGCCCAACTTCAAGGATGAAGGTGAGTTTACAGTGCACTGAGTACTAATGTAGTTACTGTTTAACATTATTACTTCATCTTCCAGGGGCTCCTTCTAAACATAACAACCTGATGACAGGCTTCTGATACTTCAGAGGAGATGGGGCCCAGGCCTGAGGTGATGATGAACACCACCTCCCTTCCCCCTCTGTTTTGATTTTCTGCTCTGTTACTTCAGAGCTTTGGCTGGGCATGACCCCTGGCTGCTTTTTTCCATAATTACCAGCTCCTGCCTGATTTACTGTGGAAGTTAATGTCTGTTCCAGCCAAGTCAATCCTCTGCTGTTACAATACACATGAAGACAGTAACCCCTTCATTGCAAGGCAGGCTGCTGTAGGGGAAAAGGGGGTCACTGAGTGAAGGAAGATGAGACTCAAGGAACTTGTTATGCCATTTCATGGAGGCCTTGAAGCAATGCTGACACTTCTGTGAGGAGAATGTTGTGAGTAGGATCTTTCCCAAAAAGATTAAAAGCTTTAAAAAAACCTGAACAGTGGCAGTTTAAAATCTTTGGTCCTTTTCCCTGCTAGCCCTAGTATGTTATGATGCACTGTCAACTGGCTTCCAACTTAAGGTGATCCTAAGAATTAGTGGTGAGGCATGGTGGATCAGTGTGCTAGAATGCTGAAATGTCAGCTGTAAAGTCGGCATCTCAGCAGTTTGAATCCCGGGTCCATGCAGAAGAGTGAGGTCCCGCTGTTTACCCCAGCTCCTGCCAACCTAGCAGTTCGAAAGATTGTAAATGCAAGCAGGTAAATAGGTACCGCCATAAAAAAGTGGGAAGGTAAACAGTGTTCCCTGTGCAGAAATGCATTCAGTAGGCATGGACACCATAGAAAAATGACACGCTGTTTGTCATTTTGTAAGTTTTTGAAATGTTTCAAAATGAAATGAAATGGCAGACAGTGTGTCATCAAGAACCGAACCAAAATGACTTTTTCAGTTCAGACGAACTGAACTGGGGAGCCACTGCTGGATTTCGTTTCAGGCAACAGGCTTGAGCTGTCAAAAACAGCTGGGTGGCAGTGGGGAGAACCGGAGTTGAGGAGGGAGGCTTTCGAATTCCTCGCCCCCAAAGCCTCCCTACTCCTCTCTCCGGTTCACAGCAGGTCAGTGCTCGCCTTCTCAGACCGCTACAATTTTTTCTGTTTTTTGTGGGGGGTTTTACAGGTTGTGGTGTGGAGGGAATGCCCTCCCCCCCAATCTGTCCAAAAAACAAAACAAAACATGTGGGAGGCAGGAGGAGGTGCAACATGGCAGAAGGGAGCAGCAGTGGTAAAAAACCCTCCTCCCTTCTGCCATGTCACCCCTCCCCCCTCCCAGCTGGGGATTTTTGCCAGGTTGGAGCGTGGAGGGTGCAAACCCTGACCTGTCAAAAAGCCCCACCTGGGAGGGGGTCGCAAGGGAGAATGGAGCAAGTAGCGGGAAATTCAAATGGAGTGCTACATGCTCCATTCTGCCTTGCCGCCCACATCCCAGCTGGGGTTTTTGATAGGTCAGGATGTGGGAAAACAATTTGGAATCTGCTGCCACCCAAGTGGGTTTTTTGACAAGTCAGGATCTCCCCCACCTGTCAAAAATACCCACCTGAATTGTTTTGTTACTCATTTCATTTCATTACAAAATGACTATTAAAAAGTCATTTAGTAATGAAACAAAACAAAATGCAACGGGTAACAAAATGAAATGAAATGAAACAGTAATTTTCTGTTTTGTGCCCATCTCTAGTATTCAGCCATACTGGCCACATGGCTGTGGGCTTGTACAACACTGGCTCTTTGGCTTAGGAACTGGAGATGTCATGTCCCCTAGAGTTGGACAGGACTAGCATGCATGTGCAGGGGAAACTTTTAGCTTTAAGAATTAATGACCTCTGAAAGGTCCTGTTGTTAACTGTTTTGCTCAACTCTTGCAAACTCAAGGCTGTGGTCTCCTTTATTAATTCCATCCATGTTATGGTTGATCTTCCTCTTTTTCTGTTGCCTTCAACTTTTCAGAGAATAATTATCTTTATCAACAAATCTTGTCTTCCCATTATGTGCCCTAAGTATGACAACATCAGTATGGTCATTTTTCCTTTAAGAAGAGTTCTGTACTTGATCTACAGTGCCACTGGCACCGCAGGGGAATATGTGGGGGTGGGCAGGCCAGCAGGCCTCTGCCACCGCCAAGGAGCTTTGGGGTGGGGTGGCGATTGAGCCATCGCCACTGCTGGGGAGCTTGGGGGATGCAAGGTTGCACAGATTGCCTCTTCCAAGGGGCGACCTGTGGCCACGGTTCCCTGTGCTTCCTTTGGTCCCCACCTTCCTTCTTTCCTCCCTCCCTTGGTCCCCACCTCCCTCCCTTCCTCTCTTGGTTTCCACCTCCCTCCCTTGGTCCCCGCCTTCCTTCCTGCGGGTGGGGTTGCAAGGAGTCATTGGTGGGGCTTGCAGTGGGGTGGCACGGTCAGGGAGCAACTGGCCCCTGACATATTCTCAGCCACCAAATCTGGCCCTCCTTACAAAAAGTTTGGGCACCCCTGATCTACAATCTACTTATATGTCTTTAAGGCTGTCCATGGTGGCCGTAAAGCACTCTTCCAATCCCACATTTCCAATGAGCTATAAGTTATGTCATTCTTTGGTTTACAGGATTTTTATCTCCTCAATATTCAACTGCCCTCTTACTTTTACAGTCTTTTTGTTCACTTTCATCAAGAATACTTTCAAGTTATTGCTGTTTTCTGCCAGCAATATGTTGTAGAGATGGGCACGAAACAAAAAAATTGTGTTTCGGTTTTTCGTTTGTCGTTGAGAGGTCTGTTTCGGTTCGTTTCTGTTTGTTGTGAATTTTTGGAAAAATTTCGTTACCATTTTTTGTTTTTTCGTTTGTTGTTTCTACCCGCTTTTTGTGCGATTTTTAAAGCATTTCCGTGCGCAGGCATCCCCCAACGCCCCAGACCAGAGGGAAAACACTAAAAAAAATGGATGCTGGCAGAGACAGTATAGACTAGGTATGCAGGGAGGCTGCAAAGGCAGCGGCGGGCGTGGTGCAAGGGTGCAAGGCAGCCGCAGAGTGACTGCACTGCGGGGCAAGGAAGGGTACTCACTGAGAGGTATTCAGCACGCACGCACACAAGGAGGCTGCAGGACTGAAGCTAGAGTCGCAGAGACAGCAATCCCACCCTAACTCCCACCAGAGACTGCAAGGAGGATCGGGGCTGCCAGACCTTTTTATGCCCTCTGTGGCTGCCAGACCTGCCTGCCCACTCTGCAACCTGGACATGCTATTGGTTGAACATGATCCCATCACATGGCTTGCCTCCATTTTGTGGCTGGTGCGACATCCATTTTAAAGGGAAAAGAAAAATACATTGCGATGGGAGAAGACAAAAACAAATGTTTTAAGGACCCCAACCCCCCGGTAGATATTATCAGACAATATAAATAATTATCGCTGCATTTTTACGGATGTCCAGGACGTTTTTTAACATTTAAAACAGCTCATTTCATTGCGCGTCGCCATTAACGGAAACGAAACGTAACGACCACAATTTTCGTGGTTCTGTTTGTTTCGTTTCATTTTCATCACAATTTTCGTTTGTCATTTCGTTACGTAACGGAAATGACAAACGGTAATGAAAACAAAAAAATGTTCATTCCGTGCCCATCTCTAATATGGTGTTATCTGTATATTTTAAGTCAGTGGTGGCGAAAGCTCGGCACTCCAGATGTTTTGGAGCACAACTCCCACAGTTCAGTGTCATTGGCAACACAGCCTTGGAATTCTGGGAGTTGTGGTCCAAAACATCTGGAGTGCTGGAAGTTCGCCACCATTGTCTTAAGTCACTAATATTGCTTCTGCCAATTTTTAGCCTTCCATCATCTTGATCTAATCAGGTTTTCTCTATGGTATGTTCTGTGTACACGATGAACACGTGTGTGTGTGTGGTGTGTCGTTTCAGTCGTTACCGACTCTTCGTGACTCCATATCCACATGGAGGCAAAAGACTCCTTTCTCTAATTTTTTTTGCCCTTACAAAACCATGTTGTTACTCTGTATTCTGTTTTAACTGCAGTTTCTTGCCCAGAGGATATTTTATGCAACAGGACAATCAAAAGTTGGGGCACACTCATTTATTTCAGAACAATCCATACTTTTCATGGAGCAAGTCAAGCTAAGGTTTGTTTTTTCTTTTGGTTTGTTTGCTTTTCCTGAACATGCACATGTTTTTAAAACTCTTCTTCATACCATTGAAAGTTCTTATTGGCTCATCCTGCATATAGAGAGGAAGGTTAGCCACAGAGCAAAACCTCAAAACAAGCAAGAACAGGTTTAGCATGGCTAGAAAAGATTTCTTATAACCCCCAACCAATGTACTTTCCATTCTTCAGGACCATTTGGTAGCTTTGGATGTCATCAACCATAGTATTATTCTGGATCATCTGCATGGATTGCAAGGAGTGAAGGCTGCTTGGCATGAATGGGGAGCAGTTCTTTCCCCCACATACTGAATAGTTGCAAAAAGCAACACGGGGAGCCTTCTGCTTTGCACTCAACTGAGTCTCTCCCTCCTATTTCAGTGTAAATCCACAGTAAGGTTTGGAACCATATTCAGTCAAACATGCTTGACTACCTCCTTGCTTCAGATGTTCCTGCCCAGTGAGAGGGGTGTGGATGGACAACGTAGCAAGACCAGCACACATGGCCCCATGGTCCTTTCACAGGTATAGCTTTAGAATGCCCAAATGGCATTAGGACTGATTTTTGTATTGCTCCCTTGGATATTTGTGTTTTGTGTGTAATTTGATATGCATTATGGGTAACATAAAGTTGGTCTTCAAACATTTATAAAATACTGTACTATTATCATTAATAATCAGTGATGCCAACTAGTGTTAGAATCATAGAACAGTGATGGTGAACCTTTTAGGGACTGAATGCCTAAACTGCGATTCTGTGTGTGTGTGTGTGTGTGTGTGTGTGTGTGTGTGTGTGTGTGTGTGTGTGTGTGTGTGTGTGTGTGTTGTGTTGTTACAGTCATGAACGACTCTCTGTGACCCCATGTTCATGGAGTTTTCTTGGCATGAATACTGGGGTGGCTTGCCAGTTCCTACCCCAGGCGCCTACAGCACCTGGTATTCCCTGGTTGTCTCCCATCCAAGCACTATCCAGGGCCAACCCTGCTTAGCTTTTAAAAACCCACCAATTATTAACAAAGTGCCAATAGAGCAATTAGGGAGCTATGAAGTGGAGATGTTGGGTGCCCACAAAAAGGGCTGCGAGTGCCACCTTTGGCACCCATGCCATAGGTTCGCCAACACTGTCATAGAATGAAGAAAGGGAACTATAAGGCCATCAAGTCCAACCCCAAGCTCAATGTAGGAATTTTAGCATCACATTAGCATTCTGAAAGGCAATTTGTTCTAGTGGTTAGATTTGTTGGAAGAAGACTGTTGGATTGTTGCTGGACTAGTCCTGAGTTCAAATTCTTGTTCAGCTATTCTCTCTCCTTGAGTATTTCATGTACATTGAAGACCTATTGAAGTGGTCTTAAGCTGGAAGTGAATTGACGGCACACAATGACAACAATATCAAGATTAATATTAGTATCGGAAGGAGAAAAGCTAAAGGTTGCAAGTAGAGATGGGCACGAAATGCCAAAATGGCATTTTGTTAAGTTTTTCATTTCTTTTTTTTGTTTCATTTCTTTTTTTTTGTTTGTTTCATTTCATTAGGAAGGAAATTTTTTTTTAAAAAAAATCCATTTTGTTCTCTGTTTTGCTTCGTTTTGTATTTTATTTTTTCCCTAGTGCTGAACAGATGGCCTGTGGGCTGGTCGGCACTTTAAAATCAGCTGTAGCAAGGCCAGATGAGGGTACTTTTTAATTTTTTCATTTTTATTTTTCACACAGACCCAGCGCCAACCAGCTGGCCTCTGAGCTGGTCAGCACTTTTAAAAAAAATTATTTTTATTTTTTTCCTAGTGCTGACCAGCTGGCCTTTGGGCTGGTCGGCGCTTTTATTTAATTTTTTAAAAAAAATATTTCTCTCTAGCACCAATCAGCTGTAGCGGGGCTGGCTTTTTTAAACAAGCGTAGCTGCGCTACAGCTGATTGGCAGCGCCACCACTTTGGAATCCCCCTCCACAGGGCTGGTCAGTGGCAGCAGCAAGGAATGAAAAGCAAAATGAATGAAACAGATTTTGTTTTGTTTTGTTTCATTTTCCTTTGAGAGGGCAGTTTGTTATTCGTTTCATTAGATAATGAAACAAATAATGAAACAAATAAAAATTCATTTCATGTCTAGTTGCAAGACTTAAGTAGGCCACTTCCACTTTGAACTTGGGAATTTGTATGGGAGGCCAGTGATCATTCTTTTAAAAACACAATTCCCTATTAGCTGTTGTGAGTTTTTTTTTTTTTTGCACTGTTTGGCTGTGTTCTGGAAGTTTTTCTTCCTGATGTTTCACCAGACTGTGGCTGGCATCTTCAGAGGGCAAGGAGCTCAGAGAACTAGGAGTGTCCCCAGGGAGCACAGAGAGAACTCCTAGTTCCCTGAGCTCCTTGCCCTCTGAAGATGCCAGCCACAGAGTCTGGCAAAATGTCAGGAAGAAAAACTTTCAGAACACAGCAAAACAGCCCAAAAAACTCACAACAGCTTTCAGATCCCAGCCATGAAAGCCTTCAAGAATATAATTTCCTATTTTTCTTATGCCCTCTTCATATTTCCTTAACATATGCACTGAACGGGGGTATGACTATGCCTGCTAGCCCTGTTATATAGAAGTCCTAACAGCTGCTTTTTGGACTGTAGTTCCAGGGGTCAAGGAAGTAACATTTCCACTCTGCCCTATTGGAAGATGCAACTAGCATTCTAGCATGCACATACAAATCTCCAGCTAACAGAATAAGTTTTATCTTGTCTGCTGAGTTTACATTTTAATTTTCTGGATAGTCTTCATTTAAAATATTGATTTATATTGATGCCCTTATTGGGGGGGGGGTTGTTTGTTTGTTTTCGGCATGCTTCACTAGCGATTTACCGAAGTGATGCCATAAAAAAACTCCAAACCCTTTAAATCCACAAGCAAATCTTTCATTAAATGCAACTTTGCAGAACTTAATCTAATCTTAAATGTCTCTGATGTCTTTAGAAGTCTAGAGTAGATGGGGGGGGGGATCCTTTCTTTTTGTAGTTGGCTTTCCACACAGAAAATGATGCTCTTTTCACAACAGTCTTCGTGCAGCACCTGGCAACCTGTTTCTGAGAGCAGACCTTGCCAGGGAGGCATCAGGGACAGTGCACCGAGCTGCAGTTGGAAATGGAAGAAGTTAGGAAACTCCCCACGCACATAGTGAATGCTGTAGGCATGTGTCTAAGACTGTTTGGGCCAAATCATGTATGGCATATGCTGACTCCAGCTATAGAGTATACAGGAGAATCGCTGGAGCTCAGGGGACCTTCCTGGCTCAGCAGTCTGTTGCTGCTCAGATTCCTTCCCTTCCCGGCCAACCCCCTATTTTGAGGTCCTCGTCTTTCTGAGTAGGGAAGAGATCCTTCTCAAGGGACCCAGCCACAAGGTTAAAGGTGTATGTCAGAACGAAAGGCTTTAGGAACTTTATGGTGTTCATTTTTGGTCCATCCTCGCATTCAGATTGGGATTTAGGCAACACGTTCATTTGGGGCTGCTTGTGATAACTTGATAAATAGAAGAGGCAACTTCCATTGGAGGCACTATACATGATTTAAAAGTATTCTGGCTGGGAATCTTGCCAAGCAGCAACTCCTTCTGTTTGTAGAGGGGCTTTCTCCCCTCCTCTTTGCTTCTTTAAATTCTCTCTCTCTCTCTCTCTCTCTCTCTCTCTCTTTCTTTTTCTTTCTTCACATTCAAAACTCTTACAGACTATCCTCACTCTGGAACTCCAGATGGACAGATGGCCAGTGCTTCTTTTGATGTAGCTTTTATCTTCTTGGCCTGGGGAAGGCTCTCTCTCCCTCTCCCTCTCCCTCCCTCCCTCCCTCTCCCCCCCTCTCTCTCCCTCCCTCACTCACTCCCCTCTTCCTGGCCTGAGGCAATGTTCCACTGGGGTCTCTGGGGAGCTTTGTCTTTCATATGTGTTTTAAAAGAATTGCAAGGCTAGTACAATGGCTCCACAGCTTGACCTTTCACCCTCCCCAATTATAAAGGGCCATAAAGTGGAGGGCTGTTAGCCACAAGGGCAGATCACAGTTCTGGCCACCGATCAAGTTGCTAGGGATTAGCTTTGCCCTAAACAAGGGAGACAGAGAGAGACTGGACGGTCCAAAACAAGCATTGTTTTCTGTTGCTTGTCTATTGGTATTATCACTAGTAGATCTCATAATTGGTGCCAGTCTAATGAGAGGAACAGAACAGCCACAAAGTTTTCCCTAACTATCTGCAAGAGCCAGTGCTCATACTATGCCCTGTCTAGACTCTTGCAATTGTTTATGGAGTGGGATGGGGGAATGAAACCACCAATTTGATTTCAACCCAAAGTCTTGTGAAAGCTAACCTTCTGTCTAATAAAAGCTCAGCAACAAAAGAATCAACTCTGAAGTATATCATATAACACACAACTTTGATTTATATACTGTTTTATCATGTGTTAATTGCCTGTTTTGTTGATTAATCTATTTCTGCTTGTATTCTCATCATTTATTATTATGGGCAAATAGCTGAACTCAGTTCCCTAATTGCAGAGAGGTCCCATCATATGTATTTAGTCACGGTGTAATCCATGAATGGGGGACTTTTGCCTCTCCAGACTACAACTCTCATTTTACCACTGATCATGCTGGGTTGGTCTGATGGGAGCCGTAGGCCAATACCTCCAGAGGGACAAATATTTGCAACTACTTGTATAATCTAAGAATTGTTGTGTCCTGAAGAATAACGAAGGAACTGTATTTTGTCCCTTTGAGGTCCCTTAAGTCAGACTCCTGATCCTGAAAGAATAATTGAAGTTACTGTCTTGGATAAGGCTTGCAAATTTCACAAGAAAACAAGACATAGCACTAGGCTGATAATTTGTTAAGTCAATAAAGCACTATGCCACGTTAGGGGGAAATAAGGAGGGTGTCCAGCACTGCAGGAACGTGTGTGTGTGTGTGTGTGTGTGCGCGCGCGCGTGCGTGAGAGGGAGAGAGAGAGAGAGAGAGAGCGAACTTCAACTACAGACCTGAGAAGATGAATACATTGGATGGGACCAAGGGTGGGAAGAAGGTGATATTAATAAAATGGGACTGTGATCCTGTTGATAATTCGTATTGATTGGGAAATGCAATGTGAACTTTTGAAACTAGCTAATTGATCATATCCAATTGGGTGACAACAGCGATTTCAGTAGTGGAAACCTCCTGTAGTAGTCTCTGATTGGTTTTTAAAAGCCTGACACAAGCTTTTGTGTATGGTGAATCACATGAAGGATTCTGGCTTCTTGGCTTTCATCTTAACCCTTAAATTATTCTCTGCAGGCATCTATTAGCAGCCATGGCAGAAAGTGGAACATAATTTTGTTATTATACATGGCTGCAGCCCTATGCTTACTTACCTGGAAGTTAGTCACATTGAGTGCAGTGGGATTTGCCTCAGGTTAGACATACAGAAGGTTGCTCTATAAGTTGTAACTTGTAAGTAGCCTGCCCTGAAGTATTCAGTTCACTCATTGAGATTTATCAGGCAGTTTCAGGGATACAATAGTTTGATGGTTTGAAAGATAATGCTTCAGATGGTCTTTGGTAGCGTAGGGCTGCCAATTTCTGCTCCTGCTTTCCTTGCTGCTTTTACATTAAGTATAAGTAACATTATCTGCTGTTGTTTTGCGAAAATTGTTGGAGCTCCATTTTTAAGGTTACTGTTTCAATTTCATTTTTAAAAAATCAGTTTACCATTTATTTTCAACTACCTTGACTTGATTGCAAAAGAAACTGGCTGTACATTCCTTAAGCCAGCAAATAAGGGCTACAAACACATAGAGTAGCAACCCCATATCTGCGGGGGATTGGTTCCAGGACCCCAGTGGATCATAGCTTACGCTCTTATCCAGGGTGGCAACAGTGGCGAGGGGGCTGCGGTGGTGGTGGAGTAACAGGAGGCCACCGCCTCCACCACCAATGTTACAAGTGGGTGGGTACCTGTGGGCCATGGTTTTGAGAGGGGGGAATCCAAATAACCCCCTGCCGGGGTGGGGGTGAAAGACTAGTGAAGGATCATCCCCACTCTCTCCCTGCATCCCCATCCACCCCTGCCCTTACCACCAGGCCAGCGCGATGACATGATGGAAATGGAATTACGTATGGGCTGTCTCTTCAGCAGTTGTTGTGGTGGCGGTGGCGGTGGCAGACCACGTGGGTGCCTCTTCCATCACCACCATCAATATTGTGCATGGGTACTTGCAGGCCAGGCCGGCACCTCTTCTGCCACAGCCACCAATGCTGCAGCCAATGCTGTAGCAGCCTCCGCTGCCACCATGACAACAACTACTGAGGAGACAGCCAGTATATAACTCCATTTCTCTCATGTTGCCATGCTGGCCTGGTAGGCCCGCTGGCAGGAGGAGGCAGTGAAGGAAGAAGCAGAGGTCCTAAGGCACCACTCTGCCTGGCAGGGCAGGTCTGCCTCCCCACGCACCACCAGCACCGGCACCTGGGTGGCAGAGTCGCCCCAACAACCCCACAAGCACCCCAGTGAACCCTGCCATGGTGTTGCAGACGGGTGTTCGCAGGCTGAATGGTCTCTGCTTCCACTGCTGCTGCTGACCTTGTGGGTAGGCACTCTCGGGCCATGTGGTCCCCACCTCGACCACTATAGGAGGGCACTTGCAGGCTGTCCCGCCTCCATCACCAATGATGGAGGCAAGAGCTTGTGGGCCATTCCACCTCTTCTGCCACCATTGCTGTCCCGGGGAGGCTCCTCTCGGCCGTGCGGCCTCTGCAGCCACCGCCACTGCGGCACCTGGGCCGGCACACCATCGCTGTCCCTGCCCCTCACACCGCCACTCACCATGCATGGGACAACTGAATCTGTGGATGGCGAATTGGTAGATTTGGGGGTGCTACTGTACCTGCCGGCCTGTACATAATCCAGAATGGCTGAGGCAAGTTGTGACTTTTGGAGTAATACATTTGGAGGTTCCTAGGCCTAACCCTAACCCAAAACTGCCTAAGATGTGTGAATGTGTCTTCCGCTTTTTAAATTGGCCCCTAGTAACACTTAGAGGGTACCTGATCAGGACCAAAATAGCAACCCATCAAGAGTTTAACTCTTGCTCATCCTATTTCCCTTATTAAAAAATTATCCCCTCAAATTGCTCTGTGCTCTGGTAATAAAATTATATGTATGTGAAAGAGGTGGAAAATGATATTTGTGCTTCTCTGTTGTGATGTGTACTTTGATCCTGTGTTTCTGCAAAATACTATTACTTTCTCTTGGCTCGTTATCAAAACCTTGCTTATGTTCCATTGAACTGAGGAATCTACCTTTCTCTGTTTACTAAGATAAAGCACCTGCTGTTGTTTACATGTTCTGAAATGAAGCAGATGAGGCTTACTTCCTAAGTCACTTTTTTACAGTATTTACCGGTGCTATATTTACTTATTAAGCTGACAGCCATTACAAAAACAGTCAGAGAGAATGCAGCACAAACTTACACGTGGAATTACAATAGAGTAGCTGAGACTCTCTAACAGGCTGTATTTGGCACCAACTGTTCTGGGCGGTAGCTCATTGCTTCTGATCCAGGCTGCACATGAAGAAGCAGGCTATATTCCACAAATGCTTAAACCAGATTAAAAATGTTTGTTTTTAAGACATCACAAAACTCTTTGTTGCCTTAGACTTACAAGCCCTACTATATTTTGTGATGGTTATTTCAAGCTCTCTCTGTGTTCAAGTCCAACACTGAGAGCAAGATCCTGTGTATAGGAACTTGGAAATAAATCTTGCTCTGTTAGGATTGCATCCTGAAACACAAAAAGAATCATATCCTTCCAAGTTCATTCAGGCTCATGGTCACACATCTTCTAAGTTATTTTTCCTGTGTATTAAGGACCCGGTTGTAGTTTACCTCTCCCTCTTCTGCTAGCATTCTGGGATTGTGCAGCTTACCTAAGGACATACAGTGGTACCTTGTATAACGTAATTAATTGGTTCCCAATTAAATTACGTTATACAAATTTTTCGTTATGCAAATTATCATTTCCCATAGGAATGCATTGGAAGTGGATTTAATCCGTTCCAATGCATTCCTAAAGGCCCCGCCAGCCACCGCCAGTTCCCGCCTCTCTCTCTCTCTCTCTTCTCTCTCTCTCTCTCTCTCTCTCACACACACACACACACCTCCCAGGGTGGGAGGCCTGTAGGGTTTTTACCCGTAATCGGGCCTTCTCAGTGGCTGGCCCTGCTGCGTGGAATAAACTTCCATGTGAAATCCGCCAAATTGAGTCCCTCCTAGCCTTTAAATAAAGACCTGGCTTTTTAAGGAGGCATACCGCAATCGATAATTTGTTGTGTTGTGTTTTCCCTGTTATTGCTTCTCCCCCCTTTTAAGTGTTTTTAGGGGGGTTGCCTCTTGTCGGATTCTTGCATGTATTATGTGTTTATTTGCTTATTTTACTTGTTTATTCTACTGTTTATTTAATTTGCATTGTTGTTTGTTTCTTATTTGCATTTATGTTAACCGCCCAGAGCCCCTTCTGGGAAATCAGTGCGGTATAAAAATGCAATAAATAAATAAATAAGTTGGGTAGCCCCATCAACCTTACACAATCCAGGATATCTCAGTTGGTCACTCTCCCACGAGGCATGGAGGGGAATTTAAACCTTTGGCCCCTGGCTCCAGAGCCAGGCATATACACTGTGAAATGCTGGGTGCAGGATTCTTGAGAGTGTATAAGAACTTTCCCAAGCTCTGTGAAGAAGTGAATGGCTGATCAACGTATGGATCAAAGGGTTGACCCAAAGCTGAATCCTGAACAAAGACAGAAATATTTTAAAAGTGAAGAATCTTAATGAAATATTGTGGAACTGTCTTTGGTCTTAGGAGCTCTGCAGTGCAGTCGAAGGAGAACATAGAAATGACTTTTTAAGATGGGATTTGGGAATGTGGTATACTTAGACAATGTTTTGATAAGAACTGAGATGTGCACTTCATTGAAACTGCTTAACCCCACAAAAACCTCTCCTCTGTGATGACAGCAGTTTTGTTACCACAGCAATAGGCCTCCAGGCGGTCTTAGCGTCGCAGTGTCATGTCGCAAATGCTCCATTTACAGTTTTACTGCCTCCCATCTCTACTGCAGAATCACAGATGCAGCTGGCAGAAGAAACCACACACCACAGACCTGCAGGTGCGCCTGGGCCCTGTGGGGAAGAATATTAGGTATTTCCTGTTAAACATAGTAACACAGACGCACACTGCAGCATAAGAACAGACAATCTCCACAAGGGCTATTATATATTCAGAGAGGGCCCTTTAGTTAACCCAGTTAGTCATTAGACGTGGAGATAGGTAGTAGGAAGCCTCTCACTGTTGGGTTCAGGTCTAGTTCAGAAATTACATGTAAAATACTACAGATGGAAGTGTCTTAAAGTATGGACAGTTCTTAGTAATGGCTTGGATAAGGGAATTAAGGGAATATTTATCACATTTGCTGATGACACAAAATTGGATGGAATAGCTAATACTGTACCTTGAAAGACAGAAACACAATTCAAATTTCTCCTTGATAGGCTTGAGCACTGGACTGAAAACAACTGAATGAAAATTTAACAGGAATAACTACAGAGTTCTGTACCTGTGGGGGAAAAAAACAAGTGCACAGTTACAAGATGGAGGGATACTTGGCTCAGAAAGTGCAGAGAAAGGCAACCAGAAAAATTAGGGGACTGGGACACCTTCCTTACCATCTGAGGCTGCAACGGCTTGACAGCTTTAAGAAAGGATTAGACAAGTTCATGGAGAACAGGGTTATCAATGGCTATCATTATGGATGCCTAAGGACAACCTCTGGGTTGGAGAGTTAGGCAGGGTATCTCTCAGTGCCATTTGCAGGGAATCGTAAGCATGTGAAGACATATGCTTGAAAATACCCTGAAGCAAATGGTGAACCACTGTGTGAGACAGAATGCTATGTTCTTATGTTCTAATATTCTTAAATTCTACATGAAAGAAGGATTTTGAAACTAATGTAGATCATAAGCTGCATATAAGCCCCATCTGGAGTATTGTGTACAGTTCTGGTCACCATTACTTCCAGAAGGACATTATGGAAATGGAAAAAGTGCAGAAGACAGCAACCAGAATGATTAGGGGGCTGGAACATCTTCCTTACCATCTAAGTCTGCAACGGCTGGGCCTCTTCACTCTTGAACAATGGTGTCTAAGAGGTGACCTGATTGAAGTTTATAAACTCATACACGGTATGGACAAAGTAGATAAGGAAAAACTGTTTTCCCTGTTGCACAAAACTAGAACTAGGGGCCACTCCATGAAACTTTTGGGTGCTATATCTCAAACAAATAAGAGGAAGTACTTTTTCACCCAGAGGAGCACTGGCCTCTGGATCTCCGTGCCAGAAGAAGTGGTGACAGCTGTCAGCCTTGACAGATTTAAGAAAGGATTGGACAAGTTCAAGGAGAACAAGGATATTAATGGCTATCATTAAGGATGCCTAAGGACAACCTCTGGGTTGGAGAGACAGGCAGGATATCTCTCAGTGCCATTTGCAGGGAATCGTAAGCACGTGAAGACCTATGCTTGAGAATACCCTGAAGCAAATGGTGAGCCACTGTGTGAGACAGAATGCTATGTTCTTATGTTCTTATTTTCTTAAATTCTACATGCAAGAAGGATCTTGAAACTGATGTAGATCATAAGCTGCATATAAGCCAAAACTATTATGTTGGTGCAAAGAAAGCAAAGGTTATTTTAGAGTGCATTAACATAAGAATAGCCTCCAAATCTTGTGAAACATTAGTTCCTCTCTCTTCAGGACTAGTTAGACCTTGCCTTGAATATCGTTCTGGACACTGCAGCTTAAGAAGATGCTGAAAAACTGGAGCAAGTTCAGAGGAGAACAACAAGGGTGACCAGGGACTGGAAACCAGGACTTGTCAGGACAGACTGAAGGAACTGGTCATGCTTAGCCTGGAGAGAAGAAGACTGAAGCGAGTTATGTCCGCATTCTTCAAATACTTGAAAGGTAGTCATACAAAAGAAGTGCAGGATCTGTTCTTGATTATCCTAAGTGCAGGACTTGTAATAATGAGCTCGAGCTACTGGACACCAGATTCAGGCTGAACATCACGAAAAACTTCCTTACTGTAAAGGAAGCGAGACAATGGAAACAATTATCATTGAGAAGTGCTGAGTGCTCCCACATTGGAGGCATTTAATAGAAAACTAGACAAACATTTGTCAGGCATAATTTGGTGTGAATCCTGCAATCTATGATTTTTGCAACCAGACATAATTTCTCCTGGGTTAATGAAGTCAGAGTTTGGACAATTAGATAAAACTAACCCATTCCTTCAACTTGTAATCAATTCATTTCCCTGGGAATTATAACAAAGATGTAATATTATAGTTGTAATATTATATTAAAGATGTGACATTATAGTTGTAGTTTGGTGATGGATAACTTCATTCCTTTTACAGTGCAACTGCATTTTTAAAGGTTAGACTGATTTGTACATAGTTTTATAGCTCACAGCCTTCTAATGCCTTTCAAGTCAGTAACTAAAAGTAACACTTTCAGTTACTTTCAAGGAAAGGAAAATTAAATTGTTAATTTCAAAATCTACCACTGTTTCAAAAAACTTAGTATCATTTGGGCCTTGTAACTACAATCAACTTTTTTAAAAAGTAACTTTTCAACTTCTGAATGAAAAAAAAATGTGATGAATGAAGCTCTACCCAAGGCTAAGATCCTATTCAACACTAGAATAACTCTGCTTTGCCACTGTGTAAGTATTGCTCACCACTGAGACGTTGTAACATCTGCTTGTGCAGTGAGCTCCTGGATGCATAGTCCACAAGGGATGACCCACGCATAAGCCGTATTCATGTATCAGATTATTTAGGCTTCCAGTATTTTTTAAAAAAAATCTGATGGCCATTTCTAATTTCCCTGTAGTGAGAAACATGTGAAACATTTGCAGCTGTTACTCGGGTATCTCACTGTATCCTGTTTTCATCGGTGACACCTGAAACACAAAAGGCAAGGGCATCAGTCGCTGGTGTTTCACCTTCCTTTGAAAAATCATGATGCCTCAAGTTTTCCTGGCATCCTATTTACCTTTGCAGACATGGTCTTTGACTTGGCTAGCTGCTTCAGTTCTTCCCAAATCAGTGAGTCCTCAAATCTTTATTCATGCTTGAAGATACTGGTGAATTTTGCTTGTGGTACCAGAAAAAACATTATTGATAGTGCCGGGAGATGAGGGACAAGAAAATACATAGTTTTCAAGGAAATGGGATGGTTTCAAAGAGAGAGGTGACAATAATCGGTAATGCCCATCTGAAAGAAGTGAAATAGTTTCTTTTTCACTTTCCATCTTCTTTTTCCTAGCCACCTCTGACACTGCAGACCTTAGGAAAGGGTCTGGCTTGTTTCTAACTGATATCTAACTCTCCCTCTCCCTCAGAGCCTTTCCAGCTGCAGAGCATGCAAAAATCTTATAAAGCAGGCCTGCACAAAAGGTAGACTGCAGGCTATCGGTAGCCTGCGAAGGGTTCAAAAGTAGCCCGCCGGCCATCAATTTAAAAAGTGAGGGGATAAGTTCTCCACCCCTCCCTCCCCCACCCCAAGGACCACTACTGCCCTAGCAAAGTTCTGGGTCTGCCAGCCCACTGTCTCAGCCAAGTAGGGCAGTTCAGGGGCCACGGCGTGGTCCCTTCCTCCCCCCACTGGCCAGATGATTGGCACGCCACTGTCTCATGATCAGCTGAGTTGCTGGCATGGAGCGGAGGGAGGGGAGGGGACAGGGAGAGGCCCTCTCCAGCCTGGCTGAGCAGCCTTGCGGCTGCGGCACCATCCACAGCAATGGAAGAGGAGGAGGGGAGGAGGAGGGGAGGAGGAGGTCCAGGCCGGGAGCTGTGCGCACTCGGCCCTTTCTGGCCTGGCCAGGCAGACACTCGTGCACTCCTGTAAGTAGACCATGGGGGCCCTTGGGGAGATCAAAGTAGACCGCAGAGCCGTTTGGGAGAAAAAAGGTGACCATGGGCTGCTCAAAGCTGGACAGCTATGTTATAAAGGAATAAATAGGGGGGAAATGGCTATAGTGTCACATGAAAGAGGGTGGGATGCCTCCTCTTTTCCACCCCACTTGGAAAGACTAAGCAGAAGAAAGTCATCACAGGTATTTTTGTCCAGCATTTCGGCTGTGTTTGACAACTATATACAAACACCTAGTTGACCTTCTTTGTTTGTTCTGCATAATTTTCTGGAATAGGAAGCTGAGGCTGGTTCATTTGGTTTGTTTAACCGAGTGTGGAGAATGTAGAAATGGAGCAGGTGAAGCCTTTGTGTGTGTGTGGGTGGGGGGCTTGGAAGCAAAACGGGACTCCAAGCATCACCTGCTCAATTTCTGTATGTTGGGCTGTGCCAGTTTATGGAGAAAACCTTAAGAGAAACATTGGCAATCCAGATTTGGGCATTCCTCTGAAACTGAAGTGATGGCTTGCACTTCCAAGATGGCTCACATGGTAAATGATACACGCAGATGTTTTCAATAAGTGGGTTTGTGTTTACACACTGCTGACACACTGTTCTGTTACCTGAAACTATCCAGGAATTCCCGCCTTGACTCACAAGCCTGGCAAGCGGTGTGGATGGCAAAAATGTATAAAAAACAAGATGCCTTCATGGGACTTGTTCCTTCGGTACATTGGAATTGGCTCTAAAATCAGGGGTTGCAGAGGAAAGTTTTGCCTTTGAAAGATGAAGATCACAGATGCATCTAACAATTAAAAGGGCTGAAGAAACTAGCCGAGAAAGCTCAGGAGTGCAGGGCAACAAGGCCAAGAAAGCAGAGTTTCAAAATAACAGATCAACCATCGTAAAATAGCAGGAGCTGCAGCAGCACAATAACTGTGCGACAGCCACACAAAACCAGTTTAGGTTGTATTTTAAAAGGTCATTTTTTAAAATAGGAAAATCTGGGGCTGGCATTCAAAAGATATAAGAGGAAGCACCAGATGAGCTTCCCTTGGTACAGCATCCCAAGGACTAGATCTACACACCAGAGAAATGTCAGGTCAAAGTGCAGTAAGAGGTTTCCTAATTAATGCCCCACTTCTCTCCTTCTGCTGCAGAAGGGCTCCTGGGGCAACCACTTCTGTGGCCTCCAATAGGCCTGGGAAGCCCGTTGGAGGCCTGTTCGGGGCAGCGCCAGGCCTCAGGTAAGTGTAGGAGGCCCCAGATAGGTCCAACCCAACCCACCATCGGCATATCACAAATTTTCCATTATTGCGGGTTGGGTCGGATCCCTAACCCCCACGATAGGTGGGGGATTTCTCTCTCTCTCTTTCTCTCTGTGTGTTTTCAGCAACCTTATTTTTCAAACATTATCTAGTCATAGAGCAGCTAGTCAAGTATGTATATGGCTACAAACTGTGTTTTATTATTGTCAAATTAAAAACATAGAGTAAAATTCAGTTGCTAGTCCCAAGCAGAGCAGATTCCGCAGCCTAAACCATGGTGTGGACATGGATCTCTAGCCAATTTCATTTGTGAGTTTTGGCATTTGTGTGTACAATATGTGGTCCATGGAGCCCCAGAACGAATCATCTGAGTTTCCATTATTTCTTATAGGGAAATATGCTTTGATATAAGAGTGTTTTGGTTTAAAAGCATGTTTCTGGAATGGACTATGCTCATCAACCAAGGTATTACTGTACATGAGGGAAAAACCCATCTGGAAGCACCGGTGTATCCCACGTGCCATCAAGTCAGACCCAACTTATAGTAATCCTAACAGGTGTTTTAAGGGGAGTGAGGTGTAGAGATGGGCACGACTTGGAAAAAAAATTTTTCGAGTTGTCGTTTTTCGGGACGGGTCCGTTTCAGCCCGTTTCCTTTTTTTGCGAAAATTTGCAAAAATTAGTCGGTTCGTTTTTTTTGTTTTTTCGTTTTCGTTAATACTGGTTTTGGGGGGGTTTGCGGGCTCCTGGAGGCACCTCTGTGGGGTGGGTGCCTCCTCTGGCCCGCTAGGAAGGGAAAGCGGGCTCCTGGAGGCACCCGTGGGTGCCTCCTATCCTCACCCGCTAGGAAGGGAAAGCACGCTCCAAGAGACCACTCAACATGGGGGTCTCCTCTCCTCACCTGCTGCTGCAAAAGGGCATGCATAGCCATATGGATATGCATACCAGTTGCAGACTATGAGAGCAGTGGACTGGCAGAGACCAGAGCCATAGGGTCATGCCTAAGGCTCTCGCACCCGCTGTGTCCCACAAAGAAGGGAATCGTACTTGTGTAGTGCAATGCAAGTAGATCCGGCTTAGGGTTAAGATGGGTTAGTGCAAGGGCTAGGGTTAGGCTAGTGACGGGTGAGGTTAGGGTGGGCTAGTGGGTTGCACCTCTGGGTGCCTCTCTGACCCACTAAGAAGACAGTGCACTGTGACATATGGGTAAGGAGTCAAGGATTAGGGTTAGGGTTAGGGGGCTAGGGCAGGGTTTAGTGGGCTTTTTGGCACATCCCAGAAGTCTCAGTGGCCAAGTGGCCATGCGGTTGGTGGGATGGCTCCAAAAATTTGCATGGTCCACTCCCACATGGCAACTCGGCCAGCCCATCATTGCGCAGGTGTAAATAAAATAAAATAAAATAAAATCAATGGAGGACAGAGGAGGAGAGGAGAGACATTTTGTTGCAAGAAAAAACCCACTGCTACTGTAAAAAATCTGACAGTTTATAGCAATTTTCGCATGTTTCTGTGGTGCTTGTGTGTTTTTGGACCACGATTTCAAAAAAAATATTGCAGTCGCCGCCCCATTTTGGATCCCCCGCCCGCACCGCATGGCATGGCGACTCGAGTCCGGTTGCCCAGGACAGGAGAGGGGGGGAAGCCGGGACCCCCCCCTCCAGAAACCACCCCTCTGGTAAGTGCCCTGCACCCTTAGTCAGGCAGGCATATTTCTGCCTGCTTTTTGGCCCGGGAATGGGGGGGGGAGTTTAAAATTTTTTTTCTGTGCCGTGCCGCTTCTGCTTGAATTGCGGAGGCCGGCGGCGAGACTCGTCCGGCTTGTTGCTGCGAACCTGCGGCGAGTCCCACCGGAGCAGCCCAGGACAGGACGGAGGAGGGGAGGGGAGGCCGGGGACCCCCCTCCAGAAACCACCCCTCTGGTAGGTGCCTTGAGGCACGGCAGGGATATTTCCGCCTGCTTTTTGGCCGGGAATCTTTTTTTTTTTTTTTTACTTTTAAAAACTTTTTTTCTGTGCCGCTTGGCATCGCGGGATCGCCGCGATGCCAGGAACGACCACGACAAATCAGACCAAATTGTTCGTTCGTCGGTTCGAGTCCGAGTTCTGGCGGAGTAATTCCCGTTACCGTTTCCGTTGAGTAACGGAAACGAGTAACGGAAACGGAAACGGGAATACCGCTAAGTCGTGCCCAGCTCTAGTGAGGTGTTTTAGGGATGGATTATCAATTCCATCACTCAGTGAGTTTCCATGGTTGAACAGAGGTTTGAACCCAGTTCTTCTGAATCTTGGTCCATCACTTTAACCACAATACCTCATTGGGTTCCCAGTTGTTGTTGTTGTGGTGGTGGTGGTGGTGTCGTCGTTACATTCATGACTGACTCTTTGTGAGTTTTCTTGGCAGGAATACTGGAGTGGCTTGCCAATTCCTACTCCAGGTCCCCAATATGTATCATTAAATATATGGAGGATCAATACTATATTACTATGCTTATCCAACAATGGGTTTAGAAAATATATGTGTCATTTTATAGAAATGATAATCTGGCACAGCCTGTCTTTCATTTCATTTTTCTCTTTCTCATGCTTAGGTGCAAACATTCTTTCCAATGGAGCCTTTATTCTTTCTTCCTCTTTAAAAACAAAGAGGCAGAAAGAATATCTCTACATAATGTAAATTTCTCTACATAATGTAAATTTACTATTAAAAATATACTAGCATGGTAAGATGCTAACAGTGTCTCTTAATGGTCCTGGCCTTTTTTCGTATGATGGTAATGGTGGTTGTGTTTTGTTTTTCCCCCATTAGTGAGAAAGGGAATTAACAACATTGCTTGGCATTTTAGGAAGGTGGTAAAACAGCTGAAATTAAAAAATTACTTGAAGTTTAGGCAAGTTCTTGTTCATGGTGATTCACCAGTTAATTCAGTTCTCATTTTTGGCATGGATGGCATAGATACTTAACTGTAGAATACTGACTTTAGTACTGTTTGCCTAATCGGGAAACGGTGACATCACTGCCCTGTAGCAGAGCCTAGAATGTAATGTTTCCATTTAGGGCTTATTTTTATCTGTGCACAGTAGGAGGGCAGACTCAAAATAGAACTGAATTAAGTGGGAGAAAGTGCATATACATTCAAATGCAAGTCCCTGCTTTTTTCCCTGTGTATAATGCCATCATTAATCTGCTTTCTCCAGCTCCTGACATAATGTACTTGATCATATGCTGATCTACTTTAGGTCAAAGACCAGATGTGCCAACTGAAACACACTATTACCATATTACTCTTATTATAGTACATTGCACTTGATGGTGTGTTGGAGCAATAGATACAATCTGGATTTCTATCATTACCCATGGAGTCTGCAATGAAATATTACAGCAGGACATGCTTCTGCTTAGAGTTCCAGCACAACCACCCATGATCAATTCTATTCGTCTTCCTTCTTGTTTTTCTGTCCCCCATTATGAGTAGACAACCACACAAGCTTCTATGGCTACAGAACATGTGATTTCTCATTGGAGTGCTTGTAACCTTCTTCCTCCCTACCCCATGGTTTTCCTTTTTGAAACATTTTTGTACTCCTGCGTACTTCAGGAATTAAGAGGTTTCCAGAGGCAGGTGGCTAGTGATTGCCATGGGAGATAGAATATGGGTCTTAAACAAGATGAGGAACCTGTGTTGTGAAGGCTGGGGCTGATGGGAACTGAGAGTTCAATATGATTCTTCACCCATTTAGAAACACAAGGTACTGCTTTATGCAAAGTCCTAATCTTGGCTCGTTTGAGCACAATTTCCAGTCTGGCTTGGTAGCAGCTCTCCAGGATTTCTGGAGCCCTACATGGAGATGGATGCTGGGGAACAAAAATGGGAAAGCAGATGTTCTATAGCCGAGCTATAGCCCTTCCTGGAGGGACTCTCAATTAAATGGACTGACTGGATCAAACAATGATTTTTTTTTACAGCAATGATTAAACCCAAATATTGAAGTTGGGAATCTGCAGTTTATTTCTTCTTTTTCCATTGGACTAGTTAATCTTTCCAAACCTGGTGAATCCCACATATATCATCCCCAGCCAACATTAGTATTGTGGGTTGGGCATAATGGGTAGTCCAACATATCTGGAAGATACTATATTGAGGAATAGAGATGGGCACGAATAAAAAAAAATGGCGTTTCATTTGTCGTTTGTCGTTTAGGGGGTCCGTTTCGGTTCGTTTCCATTTTTTGCGAATTTTTGCAAAAATTTGTTTTCGTTTTCATTTGTTTCGTTACTGTTTCGTTATGATTTATTTCAATTTTTTGTGATTTTTGTGATTTTTTAAAGCAATTCAACTGTATTGCCGTAATGAAAACAAAACACACGACAAAATTTTCAGTGTTTCTGTTCGTTTCGTTTCATTTTGGAGACAAAATTCGTTTGTTGTTTCGTTGTGTAACGAAATGAAAAAACAAAAACGGAAACAAAAAATTGTTCGTTTCGTGCCCATCTCTATTGGGGAACATTGTTTCAAAAGCAACGGGGAGCGTGTGTGTAAATGAGGTGCGAATGAACATAGGCACAACATGTCTTAAGAGAAGACTTGCCCTGGATCTTTTAGCTGCACACTCTCTCTGATTTTCCCTGCTCTTTCACCTTTCTTGTAACGTAAAACTCCCGAAAATCTGAGAGCTCTTGAAGAGGAGCTGCACTCTGTGCCCAGCTGTTGACTTGCCTGAAGGTGAGACCTCTGCTTAAATTCATGGCTCCAGCTGTCAAAAGCAAAGAAAAGCAGCCTTTCCTCGGCGGCTTTCTGCTTTGGGTAGAGTTTGACATCTTCCTCAGTCAGCAGAATTTAATCAGCAACGAGTACCCACACGGCTTCTCAGCTCCACCACAACTCATTGGGGAAGAGGGTGGAGGCCAGGGACAAACCTTCACTCACAGAAAAAGGGAAGGCAGCTAAAGGCACAACTTGTCGAAAGACACGTGCTCAGTGAGGCCTGCAGGAAACTGAGCGCCTCACGCTGGCTGGAGAGAGCGAGAGCCCGGATCTCCTTCTGATTAAGGAATTACTGCTTCCTTTAAGCGCCCAGCTGAACTCCCACTTGGTACAATAAGCTCTGGCTGCTGCCCATGGTTTGCTGTGCTTCCATCACCTGCTTGCAGTCGTTTATGAAACAGCATCTTAATGGACAGAAGACAGTGATCAAGAGGAAGCAATGGTTTAAAAAAAGAATCTCTAGAACCATAGGACGGCTTGTGTCAAATCGTAGCACAAGCTAAGTAAACTAAACCCTAGAGATTCACATGTGAGAGGTCTCCAAACATCCAACAAGCAAATTAAGTAAACAAAATTACAAAAATACCCTC
>JAHTLZ010000016.1:25714478-25743201 GCA_023846285.1 Phrynocephalus versicolor | reverse complement strand
CTCTAGTGAGGTGTTTTAGGGATGGATTATCAATTCCATCACTCAGTGAGTTTCCATGGTTGAACAGAGGTTTGAACCCAGTTCTTCTGAATCTTGGTCCATCACTTTAACCACAATACCTCATTGGGTTCCCAGTTGTTGTTGTTGTGGTGGTGGTGGTGGTGTCGTCGTTACATTCATGACTGACTCTTTGTGAGTTTTCTTGGCAGGAATACTGGAGTGGCTTGCCAATTCCTACTCCAGGTCCCCAATATGTATCATTAAATATATGGAGGATCAATACTATATTACTATGCTTATCCAACAATGGGTTTAGAAAATATATGTGTCATTTTATAGAAATGATAATCTGGCACAGCCTGTCTTTCATTTCATTTTTCTCTTTCTCATGCTTAGGTGCAAACATTCTTTCCAATGGAGCCTTTATTCTTTCTTCCTCTTTAAAAACAAAGAGGCAGAAAGAATATCTCTACATAATGTAAATTTCTCTACATAATGTAAATTTACTATTAAAAATATACTAGCATGGTAAGATGCTAACAGTGTCTCTTAATGGTCCTGGCCTTTTTTCGTATGATGGTAATGGTGGTTGTGTTTTGTTTTTCCCCCATTAGTGAGAAAGGGAATTAACAACATTGCTTGGCATTTTAGGAAGGTGGTAAAACAGCTGAAATTAAAAAATTACTTGAAGTTTAGGCAAGTTCTTGTTCATGGTGATTCACCAGTTAATTCAGTTCTCATTTTTGGCATGGATGGCATAGATACTTAACTGTAGAATACTGACTTTAGTACTGTTTGCCTAATCGGGAAACGGTGACATCACTGCCCTGTAGCAGAGCCTAGAATGTAATGTTTCCATTTAGGGCTTATTTTTATCTGTGCACAGTAGGAGGGCAGACTCAAAATAGAACTGAATTAAGTGGGAGAAAGTGCATATACATTCAAATGCAAGTCCCTGCTTTTTTCCCTGTGTATAATGCCATCATTAATCTGCTTTCTCCAGCTCCTGACATAATGTACTTGATCATATGCTGATCTACTTTAGGTCAAAGACCAGATGTGCCAACTGAAACACACTATTACCATATTACTCTTATTATAGTACATTGCACTTGATGGTGTGTTGGAGCAATAGATACAATCTGGATTTCTATCATTACCCATGGAGTCTGCAATGAAATATTACAGCAGGACATGCTTCTGCTTAGAGTTCCAGCACAACCACCCATGATCAATTCTATTCGTCTTCCTTCTTGTTTTTCTGTCCCCCATTATGAGTAGACAACCACACAAGCTTCTATGGCTACAGAACATGTTGATTTCTCATTGGAGTGCTTGTAACCTTCTTCCTCCCTACCCCATGGTTTTCCTTTTTGAAACATTTTTGTACTCCTGCGTACTTCAGGAATTAAGAGGTTTCCAGAGGCAGGTGGCTAGTGATTGCCATGGGAGATAGAATATGGGTCTTAAACAAGATGAGGAACCTGTGTTGTGAAGGCTGGGGCTGATGGGAACTGAGAGTTCAATATGATTCTTCACCCATTTAGAAACACAAGGTACTGCTTTATGCAAAGTCCTAATCTTGGCTCGTTTGAGCACAATTTCCAGTCTGGCTTGGTAGCAGCTCTCCAGGATTTCTGGAGCCCTACATGGAGATGGATGCTGGGGAACAAAAATGGGAAAGCAGATGTTCTATAGCCGAGCTATAGCCCTTCCTGGAGGGACTCTCAATTAAATGGACTGACTGGATCAAACAATGATTTTTTTTTACAGCAATGATTAAACCCAAATATTGAAGTTGGGAATCTGCAGTTTATTTCTTCTTTTTCCATTGGACTAGTTAATCTTTCCAAACCTGGTGAATCCCACATATATCATCCCCAGCCAACATTAGTATTGTGGGTTGGGCATAATGGGTAGTCCAACATATCTGGAAGATACTATATTGAGGAATAGAGATGGGCACGAATAAAAAAAAATGGCGTTTCATTTGTCGTTTGTCGTTTAGGGGGTCCGTTTCGGTTCGTTTCCATTTTTTGCGAATTTTTGCAAAAATTTGTTTTCGTTTTCATTTGTTTCGTTACTGTTTCGTTATGATTTATTTCAATTTTTTGTGATTTTTGTGATTTTTTAAAGCAATTCAACTGTATTGCCGTAATGAAAACAAAACACACGACAAAATTTTCAGTGTTTCTGTTCGTTTCGTTTCATTTTGGAGACAAAATTCGTTTGTTGTTTCGTTGTGTAACGAAATGAAAAAACAAAAACGGAAACAAAAAATTGTTCGTTTCGTGCCCATCTCTATTGGGGAACATTGTTTCAAAAGCAACGGGGAGCGTGTGTGTAAATGAGGTGCGAATGAACATAGGCACAACATGTCTTAAGAGAAGACTTGCCCTGGATCTTTTAGCTGCACACTCTCTCTGATTTTCCCTGCTCTTTCACCTTTCTTGTAACGTAAAACTCCCGAAAATCTGAGAGCTCTTGAAGAGGAGCTGCACTCTGTGCCCAGCTGTTGACTTGCCTGAAGGTGAGACCTCTGCTTAAATTCATGGCTCCAGCTGTCAAAAGCAAAGAAAAGCAGCCTTTCCTCGGCGGCTTTCTGCTTTGGGTAGAGTTTGACATCTTCCTCAGTCAGCAGAATTTAATCAGCAACGAGTACCCACACGGCTTCTCAGCTCCACCACAACTCATTGGGGAAGAGGGTGGAGGCCAGGGACAAACCTTCACTCACAGAAAAAGGGAAGGCAGCTAAAGGCACAACTTGTCGAAAGACACGTGCTCAGTGAGGCCTGCAGGAAACTGAGCGCCTCACGCTGGCTGGAGAGAGCGAGAGCCCGGATCTCCTTCTGATTAAGGAATTACTGCTTCCTTTAAGCGCCCAGCTGAACTCCCACTTGGTACAATAAGCTCTGGCTGCTGCCCATGGTTTGCTGTGCTTCCATCACCTGCTTCCAGTCGTTTATGAAACAGCATCTTAATGGACAGAAGACAGTGATCAAGAGGAAGCAATGGTTTAAAAAAAGAATCTCTAGAACCATAGGACGGCTTGTGTCAAATCGTAGCACAAGCTAAGTAAACTAAACCCTAGAGATTCACATGTGAGAGGTCTCCAAACATCCAACAAGCAAATTAAGTAAACAAAATTACAAAAATACCCTCCGTGTCTTAGTTTCATTGTGTATGTGATGTTCTGCAATCTCTTGAATTTCTTTAGTGGTTTAGTGGCTGAAATCCTGTTCACGCAGCTACGCCACATTAAGTTGATGACGTCGCCTGCCCACAACAAACTGGGAGTTGAGTCATGGCTACTGGACTTCTTTTTTGAAAAAGAAGTCCAGTAGCCATGACTCAACTCCCAGTTAAACGAACCTGGATGACTGAGAATCTTCACAGACGTACTGCCCACAACAGTTTTCTGGAAATGAAAAGACCTCCCTAGGTACTAAGGTCACCATGGAATCTCTTTCATTGTGGGGGAGCCATTGGAGGCTATAGGGTGGGCTTAATTTCCAAAAGGCTTTGCTTTCCAAAAACCACAGGCTTGCCATTTCGGAAATTAAAGACCTTCCCATGTCCCACAGCCCCCCACCAGCACCCCCAGAATGAAAGGGATCCTACCAGAACTTTCAGAACTTTTTTTGGGGAGGTGGGATCACAGGAACTGATGATGTCATCAGAATAGAACAAATAGTCTCTGGCCCTTAGTACTGTATGCAGTAGTTTAGGATGTCCGGTTTTCAGGCAAGGCCATTGCAAATTATGCTGACATCTAAAGTACAGAGCAAGATGGCACCCCCTCATTTCATTTCACCTAGAAAAGGTAGCCACATGGATCATATTATTAAGATGGTTGGTGAAGAAGAAACTGGCAAGTAAAAAAAAATGACTGATGTGCTTTGCTGTGGAATTCCTTGTTTACTCACTTTTGATACATCATATGTGTCAAATTTATTATACAGTTAATAACTTATACAGTTATTTTCACTGTAGTTTTCCTACAAATCTGGTTCGTGTTTTTTTTAAATAGAGAAGATCAACATAATTGCCATTGATGAGATGCCACTTCCTGTCTACTGTATTTAAAGTGGCTGGAAGTGGTGGTGACATTTCAAGAAAAATAAATCTATCAAGAGTGTGAATCCTACCATTATGCCGAGTGAGATGGCCACCTCCATCCAGCCGATTCTGGATTTCAGAGAATATTGCTTATTACTTTTCTATAATAGCTGCGAAGGTTGGAAGGAATGTTTGAAGGGCTTCCTTCCATGATAGTTATATAATCTGGCAGGGTTTGGATACTCTGCAGCTTGATTTGGGTATAATGCGGCAGAGTCAATTGGTTGCTCAGTTTTGGGCAGCAAAATATCTCGGGTTGATAACATAATTATCACTACCCTTGTCTCTATTTGTTTATTATTCCATTAGTTTATCCTTAATGCAATGGAAATAGGGCATAAGTCAGCAGGGGAAATCAACAAATAACCTGGAGGTAAGCCATAACTTCTTTACTGGCTGGCAGTAACTACACATTTGCAGTAACCTGCATTAAGATTTTCACTGTGCATTATCTGCAAAGCAGAGCAAAACTGCTCCAAAGACATCTCCTCTTTTAATGTGGCAAAGATTGGAATATCTGGTTGTTATTTATTTATTATTATTTATTATTTACATTTATAAACCACACCGACTTTCCAATAGGGAACTCTGGATGGTTAACAACAAAGCAAAATATAAAAGCAGATAAAAACAATAAACAACATGAATTAAAAACACAAATAGAGCCGACAAAGGCAATAAACAACCAGACAAGGGTAACTAATGATAACTAAACCAGATGCATTAGTGTTCGCCAAAATTTTTTCAGTTACAGCTATCTCACCTGGGGAAGATCTTGATCTTCGGGAGGTCCGGCTTTTCCTCTTCCTCCCGTCACGTGACTGAAGATGTGGGATAGCAGTTCCCATGTCCAAGGATATTAAAAAAGGCTAGCTGAGCAGTGCTCGGGGGGGGGGGGGAATAAAATATATTTTTAAAGTGCCAGACCAGCCAGAGGACCAGCTGACTGGTGCTAGGGGTGGGTGGAAGTTTAAAAAACCCAGCACCAAATGGCCCCAGGAACAGCCGGTGGGCACTATGAGGGGGGGAAAAAAGAAAGAAAACCAGATCATCTACACCAGGGGTGTCCAAACTTTTTGCAAGGAGAGCCAGATTTGGTGAGGTGAAAATGTGTGTGTGTGGGGGGGACCATTCAGCCACATTTGGCCCTGGGTTGGGCTTTGGACAAGTCTCTAGGACATGCAAGAAGGAGGGGAGAATGCTGCGGCAATGGATCCAGGGGCGGGTAGGCTGGGCAGGTGGCTGGGGGAATGGACAGAGGCAGGGAGGGCAGGCAAACCATAAAACTGCAAACTGATGTCTCCATCCAGTATGAGGAGCCAGCTGGTGGAGATGCGTTGCAGGCTGAGCCGGTAGGGAGAAGAGGCCGCGGGCCACTTGAAATTTGAAAGCGGGCCACATTTGGCCCATGGGCCTGACTTTGGACATGGCTGATCTACACGGTTCCACGATGTCTGCCTCTTTAAAAGGTGGATTTTTTTAAGCGAGGCAAAAAATTCCCTACCTCTCTGGTAGGTCTTGGAAAGCTCATTTATGGGGGCGTTACCGGGTTTTCTTTTTCTTTTTTTCAAAAAGCCTGGTGGCAGTGGAGACATTTTTGAACACAGTTTATCTACAAATTTCATCTGCATTTAAAGGGACATGGGATGGACCCCTAAATAGTCAAGTTTTAAGGCTCTTTTATGCCCCGGTCGCACGTCCCTTTAAAAGCAGTTCAAATTACTAGATAAACTGTGTCTAAAATGTCATCACTATGGCCACCGGGCTTTTTGAAGAAAAAGAAAAGAAAACCCTGTAATGCTCCCTTAAGTGAGGTTTCTAAGACTTACAGGAGAGGTAGGGAATTTTTTTGCCTCACTTTGAAAATCCAGCTTTTAAGGAGGCAGACACCGTGGGACCACACAGATAATCTGGGTTTCTTTTTCTTTCTTTTTTCATGGCACCGACCGGCTGTTCCTGGGGCCGATTGGCACTGTTTTTTAAAATTTCTCTGCACCATCGGAATAACAGGAAGATCCCCAGCCAAGTGGCCCATTTTTTTAAAATGCTAGTGCCAACTGCTGGCCAAGGGGGCTGAACTGCACTTTAAAATAACAAAACAGCTTTGGACGTGGGAACTCCTGTCCCACATATTAAATCACGTGATGGGACGAAGAGGAAAAGACGGACCTTCAGAAGATCAGGATCGAAACCCAGATGCGACCACGGCCTTAAATGCTGACAAAGACTCAACTAGCTGAAGCTCACTCACCATTTTTTTTCCAGAGCTCTGGCCTGGCCACAAAGGATGCCCAACTATGGGTAGATATATTGCGGGCTTCCCTAGGGGTGCCCACCCGGAGCAAGAGGGACAGCAGAGCTCTGGTGAGCCATGATGAAGCTGACCTCTGGGAGATAGGCTCCACCAGATACTCAGGTCCCAAGCCATGGAGGGTTTTGTAAATCAAAGTAGATGACCTTCTCTGCTCAGGAAGAAAGCAACTCCTCTCTTGCCATGTTTTGAATTTGGTACTTGCTTTGATAAAGGGAGCATGCTCTTGAAAGCTTAGCATTGCTATTTTAATAGCAGCCTAGAAGGTATCACCTGTCACATGCTTGCTTCAATAATGTTTTGCCCTCCCAGAGCCAAAATGAACACACGAGACGCCAGCAGTTGGGATAACCATCGGGCCAGGTTTGTTGCCAACAACATACACCATCAAACATTACCATCAAAATGTCACCAGAAGGAGGGGGCTGACGTAGTGCAGATATGACGTGGGTCCAGGGGGTCAACCCCAGCCCCCCCCAAGTGTATTGCAGGTTAGAGCGAGACTTAAGCCCTTAGGGGGCGCCATTCCACCGAACGGTACCCCCTCGGCCGGCAGTAGCTATATTACCCCCACCGGGCCGTTAGGTGCCATCACATGGCCGGTCCCCACCTGGCAGTTGTATCAAGAATCCCTTCCCCAGACACTGTAATCTCCTGATCCGCAACGCCTGTGTTTGGAGTTTATAGCTTATTGTTCGTTCTTCCTCACCGCCTGCTTACGTAATTCCGCACTACCCGCCAAACCATTGAATACCTGGCCCTGACCCGTGCCCTCTGGTATCAGTGCAGGATAGGCAAAAAATCCCATAGCCTGGCTGCCAATTCTGGGCTATAGGCAAAAATTCCTATCTGGCCCTGTTTGGCGACCAGCAAGCTCGCACTGACCCGATTTGAGGGTGGGCGGGTGGGTGCATGCAAGGCCGGAATGAGGCCGGGGAAATGGCATCGCCTTGCTTTATAGGGGAGGCGATCTCGCGATCTTCCCCGGCCTCGCAAGAGCGCCCAAATCATGCCTCGCTGTATTCCGATCTGGGAGCAACAAAGGAGAAATAATCTTCAAATGCTACCTCATTCTACTTCTCATCTTCCTTTTCCTCAGCCTGTCTTTCTGCTATTTCAGTAGGTTGGGTTGAATGACCAGGTCTGCTGACCACTTGATATCTGTTGGTCAGCACTATGAAGCAGAAGTCCCAATGTGTTCTGATACATCCATCTGGAAGTTGTTGGAAAGGGAGGCTACCCAACAGGTATGGATCAAGCAGTCCAATACTGTATCTCGATGGGTGTTCATTGTAAAACTCACCATTAGAGATGGGCACGACTAGGGAAAATGACGTTTTCGAGTTGTCGTGTGTCGGAGGCGGCCCGTGTCGGCTCGTTTCCGTTTTTCGCGAAATTTCGCAAAAATTTGTCGTTTCATTTTTCGGTTTTTCGTCTGTCGTTATACTTGTTTGGGGGGGTAGCGGGCTCCTGGAGGCACCTCTGTGGGGTGGGTGCCTCCTCTGGCCTGCTATGAAGGGAAAGCGGGCTCCTGGAGGCACCTCTCTGGGGTGGGTGCCTCCTATTCTCACCTGCCGGCGCTGCTACAAAAGGGCATGCGTAGCCAATTGGATATGCATACCAAGTTGCAGACGCAGCAGACTGGCAGAGGCACCCCTCTTTTTGGGGTGCTTTCCCTGCATCAGTCAGTGAGAGACAGGCACTCGCGGGCAGGGTTTGCATGGCACACAAATGCTGCAGCAGGAGTCAGCCAGAGCCACAAGTGATGGACTGGCGGACTCTCCCTGCATCCGCTGTGTCTCACTAAGAAGGGAAGCGTACTTGCATGTGCAATGCAAGTACAGATCTGGCTTAGGGGGACAGAGGGTTAGCGCAAGGGCTAGGGTTAGGCTAGTTACGGGTTAGGTTAGGGTGAGTATTGGGGTGCACCTCTGGGTGCCTCTCTGACCCACTAAGAGGACAGTGTACTGTGGTGTATGGGTAAGGGTTAGGGTTAGGGTTAGGGCTAGGGCAGGGTTAGTTTGCTTTTTGGCACATCCCAGAAGTCTCAGTGGCCAAGTGGCCATGCGATTGGTAGAGTGGCTCCAAAAATTTGCATGGTCCACTCCCATGGCCAGCCCATCATTGCACAGGTGTAAATAAAATAAAATAAAATAAAACAAAATCAATGGAGAGAGGACAGAGAGGAGACATTTTGTTGCAAGAAAAACCCACTGCTACTGTAAAAATTCTGGCAGTTTTAAAATAGCAATTTTCGCATGTTTCTGTGGTGCTTGTGTGTTTTTGGACCACGATTTCAAAAAAAAATATTGCGGTCGCCGCCCCATTTTCGATCCCCCGCCCGCACCGCATGGCATGGCGAGTCCGGCTTGTTGCTTGCGAGTCCCCACCAGAGCAGCCCAGGACCCACTCCCCCAGAAACCACCCCTCTGGTAGGTGTTCTGCTTCTGCTTATATATACCGCCCCATACTACTACAAGTAGTCTCTGGGCGGTTTACAATTTTAATTACAGAGTGCAGGCTACACATTGCCCCCCCAGCAAGCTGGGTACTCATTTTACCAACCTCGGAAGGATGGAAGGCTGAGTGAACCTTGAGCCTGCTACCGGGGATTGAACCGAGGTCGTGAGCACAGTTTTACCTGCAGTACGGGAATCAGGGTTTTTTTACTTTAAAAAACTTTTTTTTTCTGTGCCGCTTGAATGGTGGCGAGGCGGCGAGGCGGCGACTTTGGCGGGACGATGAGCGCAGCCCAGGAGGGACAGGAGGGGGGGAGGCCGGGGACCCCCCCCCCAGAAACCACCCCTCTGGTAGGTGCCCTGAGCCCTCACTCAGGCAGGCATATTTTCGCCTGCTTTTTGGCCAGGAATCGGGGGTTTTAAAACTTTTTTTCTGTGCCGCTTGAATTGTGGCGGCCGGCGGAGAGTCCGGCTTGTTGCGAGCGACTGCGAGACGACGAGGATTTCCCCCACTAGAGCAGCCCAGGACAGGAGAGGGGGGGAGGCCAGGGACCCCCCCCCCGAAACCACCCCTCTGGTAGGTGCACTCTCAGGCAGGCATATTTTCGCCTGCTTTTTGGGCGGGAATCGGGTTTTTTAAAAAAACAAAACAAAACAAAACTTTTTTTCTGTGCCGCTTGCTTGGCATCGCGGGATCGCCGCGATGCCAGGAACGACAATGACAAATCAGACCCAATTATTCTTTAGTCAGTTCGAGTTCGAGTTCTGGCGGAGTAATTCCCGTTACCGTTTCCGTTCTGTAACGAAAACGAGGAACGGAAACGGAAACGGAAACGGAAACGGGAATTCCGCTAAGTCGTGCCCATGTCTACTCACCATCTTCAATTAAATAAGGTAGGGCATACAGTAATGAGCTGTGTTCTATTAATTCCCGCCCCTCCCGCCATGGATTTGTCTGCTGTGCCTCCTCCAACTCTTCCTTTGAGCACTAGTGTTCTGCCAACGGGGTCCTCTTGGCAGGACTAATCTCACCATAAAGTGAAATGCAAGCCAGTCCCAGCTTCTTTCTGATTCACAGCATCTTCAGCAGAATTCTTCCCTTCCTCTTTCCCTGGGAGACACAAGTACAGATAGCAGATTGTTAGATGCACAGAACAGGTCCGAGTGATGGAGATCCTCCTATCTTAGACTCCAAACAGCACTTCATGAAAGAATTTAGGCACGGTGCTCCCATAAATCAGGACTTGCACCTCGAGTGCACTTGCAAATGGGTGTACCACATTGACTGTGAAGTGTGAAAGACTTTTCAGGTCTGCACTGAACGATGGCCGGTAATGTAACCGTCAGTCTGCGAAGCAGCTGCCCTTCCACAAACATCTGTTCACACCTCTTGTTAACTAGTGATATAGGTCACGGTTTAACCGAGTACAAGCCCATATACAGCCAGATCACATTTTCCTTCTCAGAAATCTTGAATTATAAAACCAAAAGGCTTGATCTAAATGTACATGGCAGATGTAAAGGATATGGAAGAAAATGACTGATAAATTCCATGTAAGTAGCCAGAATACCTCACAGGAACATTTTCTGTATTCCCATACATTGGCCCTTCTCTTTATCTTCCTTCCATCTTCCTGAAAATGATATATCTGGGGACACTGTATTTTATTCAAAATATTTTAATGGCTGAAATCATTTGCTTAGTTCAATAAGTTCCACTACAGGTATGCCCACCATAATAAAACTTGCTACACTAAGTAACAGAATTTTGCTTCACTGTGGTGATTTGGTGAGTCCACTTCTGTGTAAGTTCCATTTATACTCTTACTGTGGCCAGTTTTAGTGGATTAGGTCACAACTCAATCAGGCTCATTTGAATCAATGGAATTTACAGAGAAGCTGACTCATCAAATCCCCACAGATTCAGTGAGTCTTCTCTACAACCGCTTACTACACTAAGCAACAGGATTTCAGTCAACAGATTCACTGAACTAACTGTCAACTACCGGTAATTATTGCAGCTCTACAAGTCATTTGGTTAGAGGGCTTTGACATTGATCTTGACTGGATTATGGTTCTCTTTTGCTCTCTGGAGACTTGAGAGGAGAATAAGGGGGGAAAGTCTTGTAGTATCTTTAAGATTAAATAGGATTTTTTTTTTTAAAAAAAATAAGTTTTCTTGTGTCTGAGCACACACTTCTCCAGAGGAAGGGAGTGGCAGCGTCTTGCAGGGGAAGTCTGAAAGTGTTAGTAAGAAAGGTGTGCCTGGGGAGGACAGCAATAAGGTGCATTAGCTAGACAGCTGTGGGGTATGTTATCAGATAAGATTGCCTTTTGAGAGAATAACAGCTTGAAGGGATAAACTGGAAAAAGAAATGTTATGATTGTCCATCACTCAAATATATCCCCCATATGCACAATTCCCTTCAAAATACAGACAGAAAAAAAGACACACAAGGTCCTCCAGTTATTCATCACTTTGCATGTCTCACTTTCCCACAACTGTATTTATTTTTTATTAAAAAAAGCAAATCATATTCTCGGCCGTTACATGAATATAAGCTGTAGTTTGTGCAGTCACAAAACACTAACTTTGTTTCTTATTTGTTTCCTATTTGGAAACAAAGTCCTCATAGATTGGAGGAGGGCGCATGTTGTCCCCATCTTCAAAAAGGGGAAAAAAGAGGACCCAAATAATTACTGCCCAGTCAGCTTAACTTCTATTCCTGGAAAGATTCTAGAACAGATTGTTAAGCAAGGAGTCTGTAATTATTTAAAAAGCATTGCTGTCATTACCAGAAGACAACACACGTTTCTTAAAAACAAGTCATGCCAGACTAATTTGATCTCTTTCTTTGATAGAGTTACAGGACTGGTGGATGAGGGGAACACTGTGGATATTGCTTATCTAGATTTCAGTAAGGCCTTCAATAACATACTTGCAAAGAAGTTAGTAGAATGTGGGATAGATAGCGCCACGGTTAGGTGGATTTGTATTTGGTTGACTGATTGCACCCAAAGGGTGATCATAAATGACTTCTCTTCAGGTTGGAGAGACATGACCAGCGGGGTGCCCCAGGGTTCTGTTCTGGGTCCGGTGCTATTCAATATCTTTATTAATGACTGGGAGAAAGGAATCAAGAGTATGCTGATTAAATTTGCAGATGATACCAAATTGGGAGGGGTGGCTAGTTCCCTAGAGCAGTGATGGCGAACCTTTTAGAGACCGAGTGCCCAAACTGCGATTCCAAACCCACTAATATTTTCGCAAAGTGCCAATATAGCAATTTAACCTGAATACAGGTGGCTGTGAAGGGGCGATGTTGGGTGCCCATAGGAAGGGCTCCAAGTGCCACCTCTGGCACCCGTGCCATAGGTTCGCCAACACTGCCCTAGAGGATAGGATGAAAATCCAAAATGACCTTGACAGACTAGAGTGCTGGACCAAAGCTAATGGAATGGGTTCTAACAGAAAGAAATGCAGGGTGCTGCATCTAGGTTAAAAATGAATTGCACAGATATAGGTTGGGAGACACCTGGCTGGAGAATAGTACAGTGGTACCATGACTTACAACAGGCTCAACACCTGAGCATTTCTACTTACAAGCAAAATAATTGAAAATGGATTTCTGAACAAATTCAAGTTACGAGTGGAAATTCATTTCTAATTATGAGGCTCGCCAGTGGGTTTCAAAGGGCTAGAGCCGGGCTAGAACCTGAGGAAGCTACTTGGATGTATAGCAAAATGTTTCAATCTCAAAAGAAAAGAAGTCCAGCTGTCACAACTCAACTTCTGGACTTATTGAATTTCAGAGTATTTTTAAAAAAAGTGTTTCCATGTTCATCAGTTATCCCTACATCATTTATTTATTTATTTATTTATACCGCCCCCTTAGTACAAACTGCCCTGCCCTGCACATACACAAAACTTACTCTGAAAGGGAAAGAAACAAATGCTCCATGCAGTGCATCCAATTAATTTCAAATTGACAAACTTAAAGAATATCTAAATCCTGGAATTCCAATTAAAAATATTTACAGGTACCTGCATAGGTTATAGGAAACGCCTGCCTGCACAACCAGGTATGTTAGGGGATGTGTAGAAGAAAGGGTTGATCAATGAAGTTGGAGACAGACACCAAGGCCAACTGCACACTAAACCCTGGGGAGCAAGTCGCTTTTGGAGAAGTGTTTTTCTGGCGAAACAAATGAGAGAACTAGACCTAAAAAGAAGATAAAATGTAGGCTAATTATTAAAGGATGCTCTGCTCTTTGAATGCCCTTTAAATTACAGTTGTGAGTCATGGCCAAGGCACAATAAAATGTCCATCTGGAAGCAACTTGGACTTTAAGATGTAAATGAAAATAAGTAATCATGTTTACTTAAAAGTTAACTACATCAGTTTAAGTTGGATGTACTTCAGATAAAGTAGGTTTAATATGATAGCGTTAAAATGAAACATATCATTATTTCTAGCATGGGACAATGCTTGCTGTCCAGAAATCCCTTTTTGTCTTTTTGCACCTCTGATGGCTTTCCCCCTCCAAGTTTTGTCAATGTCTTAACCTCCACCATACTACAATGGATATGCCAAATCTTTATTTATTTATTTATTTAGAATATTTTACCCCACCTTTCTCCCTGGAAAATGACCCAAGGTGGCTTACAATACTGAGAAACAATATACAGCAAAGAACATTCAAAATATATTCGAGTTAAGAGCAGAGAATTAGAAGAGGCATCTTACAACAATAAAGGGTAAAACTGAAGAAACCAAGAGCGTGCAAAAAGAAAAAGAATTTATTTATTTATTTATTTATTTATTTATTTATTTATTTATTGAGCTTATATACCGCCCGTCTTCTGGATGGAACTCCGGGCGGTTCACAACAGAAGGAAACAAACAATATACAAAGTTAAAAACAACATTACCATGAGGCAATACACAATACACATAAAGAAAACCAGTAATAAAAGGCAGATGGCGGAGGGGGAAAAAAGTTTGCAGATGACACAAAACTTTTCTGTGTGGTGAAAACCAGAGAAGATTGTGAAATGCTCCAGAAGGATCTCTCCAAACTGGGGGAATGAGCTGCGAAATAGCAAATGCGTTTTAATGTAGCCAAATGTAAGGTAATGCATATGGGGGCAAAAAAAATTCAAAACTTTTATCTATCAACTCATGGGCTCTGAGTTATCCGTGACGGATCAGGAAAGAGACCTTGGTGTGTTGGTGGACAGCTCCATGAAGGTGTCTACCCAATGTATGGCAGCGGTGAAGACGGCCAATTCCATGCTAGGGATTATCAAAAAGGGGATTGAAAATAAAACAGCCAACATTATAATGCCATTATACAAAACAATAGTAAGGCCCCACCTGGAGTATTGTGTACAATTCTGGTCACCGCATCTCAAGAAAAACATAGTGGAACTGGGAAAGGTGCAAAAGAGAGCAACTAAAATGATTACTGGGCTGGGGCACCGCCCTTATGAGGAAAGGCTAAAACATTTGGGGCTCTTTAGTCTGGAAAAAAAGCGCCTGAGGGGTGATATGATTGAGACATACAAAATAATGCAGGGCATGAGTAAACTGGATAGAGGGAAGCTCTTCTCCCTCTCACAAAATACCAGAACTAGGGGACATACACTCAAATTGAGGGCTGGGAGAGTAAGAACAGACAAAAGAAAATATTTTTTCACCCAGCGTGTTGTTAGTCTGTGGAACTCCCTGCCACAGGATGTGCTGATGGCATCTGGCCTGGATGCCTTCAAAAGGGGACAGATTCCTGGAGGAAAAGTCCATCACAGGTTACAAACCATGATGGAGATGTGTAATCTCCAGGCTTAAAACCGGGGTACTTCAAGGGCCAGATGCAGGGGAGTGGTATCAGGAGACAGATATCTAGTCTCATGCGCTCCCAAACGCATTTGCTGGGGCCACTGTGAGATACAGGAAGCTGGACTAGATGGGCCTTTGGCCTGATCCAGCATGGCTCTTCTTATGTTCTTAATTAACTGTCACCAAACACCTCCCAAAAAAAGCAAGGTCTTTAAAGCTTTTTTGAAGGCTGACAGGGACTGTGCAAGGTGCAACTCAGATGGGAGATGATTCCATAGAGTAGGGCCAGCCACAGAGAAGGCTTAGCCATGGGTGACCGTCTTCCGAGCCTCCCTGGGCGTGGCCACCCGCAGAGAGTATGCCCGCGACATTCAGGTTAGTCGGGCCGAGGTTGACCACTAGGAGATTCGCTCTGCCAGGTATTCAGGGACCAGGCCATGGAGGGTTTTATAAATTAAAACCAGGACCTTGAATCTTATTCGGGACGCAACGGGTAGCCAATGCAGGCGAGCCAGAACTGGGGTGATGTGGTCATGACAACGCACACCCGCCACCAGTCTGGCTGCCGCATTTTGCACCTGCTGTAGTTGCCAAACAAGAGTCAATGCAATCATGCATGGCAATCCATCTAAAAGTCACATAATAGGTAGCCCGTGATTCATGGAAAACTTGCCTGAAGAGGTAAGCAGGATTAGCCTAGTTAGCACTTGGAGGGGAATACCAGGATTATGTAGGAGCTAAGAAGGAATCCTGCTTAAAACCTTGGCGAGTAGCTACCAATCTGTGTTGGCACAACTGGGCTAAGTGGATGAATGTTCTTGCCCAGTAACAGCAAATGACTGTGTTCCTAATTGTTTACTCACTTGTTAGCACATCTATGAGTCATTTTTGCTTTCTCTACCCCTGCCTAGCCTGCAAGTCAACTGATAGGAAAGGAGTTGGAGAGAACAGGTGGCCAGGAACAGAATCTTGACTTCTAATGGGACAAAATGTTCAGAGATGCTATTCCTGAGCTAAATTTTCCATTGGAGCAGCAGCTACAGCAGTTGTAGCAGCAGCAAGGATCTAATAACCTAATAATTCAACAGAAGATGGCAAACCGCCCAGAGACCTTTGGGTAGTGGGCGGCATACAAGCTATATAAATAAAAAAACCCACGACAGAAACTCAGGACAATGTTCCTCCAGAGCTTCTTCAGCATCCTACCTTCCTATATTTATTTATTGTATTTTAGAGTATTTCTACCCCACCTTTCTCCTTGGAAAAGGACCCAAGGCTGCTTACAGTCCAGTAAAATTAAGACAGGTTCAAGTACAGTGGACCCTTGTATAACAAACACTTTGTATAACATAAAATCTGTACAACATAAAAAATCTGGAGATAGGGGAAATTTTGAAGCTGAGGCTCCAGTACTTTGGCCACCTCATGACGAGAGAGGACTCCGTGGAAAAGTCCCTGATGCTGGGAAAGATTGAAGGCAAACAGAAAAGAGGACGGCAGAGAATGAGATGGTTGGACGGTGTCATCGATGTAACCAATACGGATTTGACAAAACTCTGGGAGGCAGTGGAAGATAGGAAGGCCTGGCAACCTCTGGTCCATGGGGTCAAGAAGAGTCGGACACGACTGAACGACTGAACAACAAAAAATCGCCTATGGGGAGAATCCGTACAACATAAAAATGGGATTATTCGGTTTTCAATGCATTCCTATGGGAATTTATATAAAGGAAAATTTGCTTAACGTAATTTCATTTGAGAACAAAGAATTGAGGGACATCTTACAGCATTAATAGACAACATTAGATTAAAGCAACACGGTTATAGCAAGGGAAATTTTAGACATCATGTTTCCAAACTTGGCTGTTTCTGTGGCCAAGGTCAGGGTGACATCTGTCATTACGAAGCGTTGATTTACATTTTTACTAATACCCTTGTCCCTTCAGTTGGCAGGTATGTGCAAAGAATGAAGTCTGTGTAGGCTATTCTAGCTAAAGGGGAAAGCACTTGACCTCTCTAAGGGTTTGGGGTCTTGTCCCATGCAGCTTTTCAGTGGCAGCCTATGCAGCAGGCCTGGTTTGCTATCTAAGCAGAGACCAGGCATTAGATCTACTAATTACCTCAGATGGAAAAAAGGTCCGGGCTGCTAGAAGTGACCTGCCAGAAGATACCTTTATAGTCCTGATAACAAGGCACTTGGCGATACTTAAATGTCTACAGCCTGAGCTTGCGTGACAATCGTTTTGTCACATATGGAAAAGCAGTTGCTGACCTTTCCAATGGCGCAGAAGGGAGGCCGAATGCCGTTACTTAAAGGTGCCTCAGCGCCACTGCCAACTTGTAACAACTGGCCGTGGAAAAAGGATACAAGTGGTCTCCCAAGGGCGGACTGTGCCTGGAAAAGTAGGTTACAGCTTAAATTATTAGTGTTTGGGTCCAGGCCTGCCCTATGATGAGACAGTGAAACAGCTGCTACTGGCAACAGATTCAGAGTGCCACAAAAAGGAAGCAGATTCTCTACTCTTCCATTCCTCTTTACTGTACTTGTGCTGCCAGGACTGAGAGAGCGAGCGTTTGCTTCCTGTGGGTCAAAACTCTTTATCTGGCTTTGAGTTTTATGGCATTTCCCTTGGGTGGGGTGAAAGGAGGGTACTATATGCTGCTCTGAACCAAGCAGCATAATGCCTTACACTAGTCCTGTTTAAGATAACCAGTTTAAGGACTAGTTACGTGACTGGGTGAGCAAATGCATTGGGACAAGTGCACATGACTGGTATGCACACAAAACACAAGAAATAAATTTAAAAAAAAAACACCAAAATTTGAGCAAAGTTCTCACAGTGGCAAGGCACTGGGAAAATGTCTCTTCCTCATCCTTCTCCTTAACTCTCTGGTTGACTACACAGGCCCCTTAAGCACCGTGGGTCTTCTTTTCCCCTTAGTAAGGGGAGGGAACGCTGTGTCTCAAATGGAGATTGGGTTGAGGCTTCGCTCATAGTAGAGCTCTGGAGCCTCGTAGTGCAGTGGTTAAATGCCTGTACAGTAGTACCCCCGTATCCACTGTTTCAGTTATCCACGGTTGGCAGAAGAAAAAAGTAAATAATTCAGCAGCCACAAAACAAGCTGTAAAGCAAGTTGTTGTCACAAATAGCATCTGTAAAGCAAGCTACTGTCACAAACACCAGCCATAAAGCAAGCTACTGTCTCAAAACAGCAGTCATAAAGCAAGCTACTGTCAGGAAACAGCAGTTTAGGGGTGGGTGAGCAGGCGTTCTCTCTTATCCACAGTTTTCATTATCTACGGGAAGGACTGGAATGAATCCCAGCAGGTACTGTCCTACTGTACTGCATAAAAACTGTGCTCACAACCTGGGGTCCAGTCCCAGGTAGCCGGATTGTGGTTGACTCAGCCTTCTAGCCTTCTGAGGTCGGTAAAATGAGTTAAAATGAGGGGGCAATGTGTAGCCTGTATAATTAAATTTAGAGTGTTTGAAGTGCTCTGCGGCAGTATATAAGCAGAACACTTTGCTTTGCTGGTTATGAGTCAGCCGCCTCCCTCCCTCTCTGGTGCACAAGGTGTTGCAACTAGACTGAAGCCACCATGTCTTGCTTCAAGGCTGGTTGTTTGACTCCACATGCCACACCAGCTCTGACTGCCAGACACTCTCGTCTTCTCTAAGTATGTTGTAAGCAACATAAAGTTGAGGGAATGGGCAGGCCCATTAGTCAACATGAAAGATGGGTTAATAACTGATGAAAATAGAAGCAGGGAAGTACCCGGGGCCTTCTTTGCTTCAGATTGCTTGAAAACTGCAACCAGATGTTCCGTACATTTGTCAGTAATGGCAAAACAAGAATGCATTTTAAAGTGGGTGCGTACCAGTCAAATAACATATAGCAAAAACAATGTATGAGTCAGTTAGTAGGGTATGACTATCAAGTCTTCCCTTGATAGTTTTTTAAGCTTGAGGCAACTGCTTCATTCTGCCTAAAGGTAGGACTGTTCCTGCTCCTCAGTCCACATACAGAAGCTCACTGAACTGGCAGATGGATTGTAATTCATTGCTGCTGCTGAAAAAGCATTCTCTACCACAATCAAGGGCAACAGATTACGGTATGGCATGAAACAGGTCATATGGAACACACTGTACTGCTTTCCAAAAGCTTTCCCTGTTCTTCAGCACATGCCACCTGAGGCAGCTGTCTCACTCTTGGCCAGACCTTCTTCTCCTGTGTTTTGTGGTGCCAGGCACTGTACTGGGAATAATTCTACAAAATCTTACTTTCTGTTTCTGCCCATGCCTCAGAAACCCGTGAGATCAAATCTTTAAACATTTTGATTAAGTGAAGTCAAACAAAGGAAATAGGACTTTATCTAGAATCTACAAGTTGGATTCTAGAAATAGTCCTTGCCTATTTGCCTGGTGCTCTTTTCCAGCATTTGTTTCTGGTATCCATCCCATTGATTTACACCAGTTTTGATTGAGATTTGCTCTCTCTCTCTCTCTCTCTCTCTCTCTCTCTGACTCCAAGGCTTTGACATCTGTAGGGCAAGAAGAAATCCATATAAAAGCTCCACCTGATAAATTTCCAGGTGCTCTTGTGAATTAAGTTCACAAGAGTCTTGTCAGGAAAAAAAAAGTTGGCATCCTTATTTGGGGAATAATAATCAGGGTTAAAGCCTCAATCTGGGAGTCATAAGGTTGAGCAGATTTTCAAAGAATCAAAACTCTCAAGTCAGTCAGAAATCTTGAGTTGTTTTGCTTTACTTCACATTCAACATGTGACCCAGTTAAAATGGAAAATTAAGTGTTTAATAATTATTATCAAAACAAAAGCAAGGTTTTAGTACAATGTACAATTGTGACAAGAACAATGGTAATTTCAGAATATTTATTATTATTATTATTATTATTATTATTATTATTATTATTATTATTATTATTATTATTATTATTATTATTTTGTTACATTTATATACCGCTCCATCTTCCTTCTGGAACTCTAGGCGGTTTACAGGATAAAAACAACACAGAGAGAAACAATAGCATTGTATAGAATGGTTCTGATTTACATAACCATGTAACTACTTTGCAATTTTAGAAATGCTCATTGCAAGAACATTTTAAAGAATTTAACCTAGAAATACAATGTATACATTGTGACCACCATTACACGTATCTTTCTATTTGCAGAATTCCTGCTTAGGTAACATAAAAGAATATGGCTATTTTTCACGGCACTGTATCTCCTATGACAGCAGTTTGTTAAGTATTTCATATTTGACAACAAAGGATCAGCTAGTCGCTATTAGCTATGTTCTGAGTTTTCAGAATATTGGGTTAATGTCTTCTTTATGCCATCACATTGCCTCCTGCTGATGGAACTGCAAAATGCACATGGATTTCTGTTCAAGGATAAGTGTCAAAAAGGATCTTCATCATGGTCTTTTTAGACTTGGAGAACTGGAAGGGACTCTTATTGAATCCAACCAGTCAAGAGGGCACCATGAGGAATCCAACTCCCACCCTCTCTTTCCACAGCCACATAACTAAGCCACTGAGCCTTCTAGCAGGTTGTAGGCAGGCTTATTTTACATGAAGACTCAGATGAACATGAAGAATTTAATAAATATAGTTGGTTGGTCTGCTATTACCCAGAATCCTAACGGCGTGCCTACTATAAGTAAATCTGTGTAAACTGCTCTGGGTAATTGTGAGTACTGGGTATAAATTATACTGTTTAATTGCAATAGCTGGGTTGCAGTTGAACATTAAGACAGCTATCCTGGCTATAAAAGAATTATGCAGCTTTAAAGTTGACAATGAAGAAAGTGAAATGGTTAAAGGTCCAATACATGGAGACTACAGCTGAGAAATGAGAAGAAAATAAAGGCTGAGAGAGGCAGCTATGAAGAATCTAGAAAAGATCTTCAAGGTGAGTCACTAAAGACCAAGATCAAGATTACACTCACTAAATTATTCAATTTATTAAGTGCAGAAGCCGATAGACAAACTTTGATTCAGTTGAAATATGGTGCTTAGAGGAAAACTAACAAACACCATAGCCGAGATAGTGGGTACTATATCAAATCAAGCTTGATTATCTCCATAAGCAAAAATGATGAAGCTGAGACTGTTGTACTTTGGCATATCGTAAGAAGACAAGATTCACTGGAAAAGACAGTGTTTCTTGGCATATCGTAAGAAGACAAGATTCACTGGAAAAGACAGTGTTTCTTGAGTCAGCCGATCTTAATTCTTCCTCTTCTTTATCCTGGCTTCAATTTTTTAGCGTTATTGTTGAGGAAAGTTGAACGCAAGGGGGCGGGGAGACAGCATATTACATGGATTGACTCAGTAAAGGAAGTAATCTTGAGCTTGTAAGACCTGAACAAGGCTGTTAAGGACAGGTACCTTTGGAGGCAGCTTATTCATAAGGTCACCATAAGTCATAAGCGACTTAATGTTCCCAACCCCAAACTGAGGAGGTGGCCAGAGGCATCTTGTTTGGGGTTCAAGTACGCATCCGTACCACCAGGATGCACTCCGGCACCTCACCAGTTTTGTTATGGCTAGCCACAGCAAGTAACACAAACGTTACACGACGTTTCAATTGTTAGCCGAGAAGATAACACTCATGGAAGATACAGTACAGATTTTATACAGTGTTTCTTCTCTTCGCCCTCCGCCGCCGCTTGGGAAGAGCCGAGCGCAACTAGCTGCAGTGCCTCCGTGGAGCCTTGTGGGGGCAGCAGCGCGCTCTCGGGAGCCGCCCTTCTCGCCTCGCCTCCCCACCAGTGAGCTTTGTGTGGGAGAGGGCAGCCGAAGAGTCCTTCTGCTTCCGGGTCGGGCGGCCACATCCTCCCGGAACTGTGACGGAGGGTTGGGTTGTTCTCGGGGCAACTGGGCGACCGGCGAGAAGCAGGGAAGGAGCCGCCATGGTGTTGCTGGAAAGCGAGCAGGTGCTCTTCCTTGGGGGGGGGGGGCGTGTTTTGGGTGGGTTGGGAGTCCTGAACCGTCCCCGTTCCAAGAGGAAGAAGGGGTGGCTGTGAGCTCGCCCACCTTCCCTACCCCAATTCCCGAGGCCTTCTTGGACGAGGGGCAGCAGGCGCCGGCAAGCGGCGTGGCACGGAGCCTAGTCCAGGGCTCTCGGTGGTCTCCCTCGGGCCCCCTTTGCCCAGGTCGGAGCAGGGGGACTCGGAAAAATGGGGTTTCGGGGCCTAAACCCCCGCCAGGCAAACCATGCTGCGAGACCCCCCAGCTCCCTCTCTGCTTCATCTGGGGCGGCTGAGAGCGAGAGGGCCGGAGGAGGAGTTGCGGGGCCACGAAGGCCACGGCCCCGTCTGAAGTCTGCAGGGGGAGGGACGCACCTCCCGATGGATCGAGAAGCCTCTTTTCGCTGCGCAGCACCAGAGGGACCGGGGCCCCGCTCTCTGCATTCCCTCAGGAGAACTCTTGGAACCTCTCCCTTGTAAATGGATGCAGGGATTGAGATCCCTGGAGGGAGGCCTCGGTCTTGCCCCTCTTTGCGTCTGTGAATAATTGCTACCAAGGAAAAGCTAGAAGCGAGGCCTGGCTTTACGTATCCACCTTAACCCCGGCCTTCCTTCCATGCTGGCTTTGCGGTAGGAGACGGTGGCTTGGTTTACGCTAGAGCAGTGGTTCTCAACCTCTGGGTCCCCAGATTATCCTGGACTGCAAATCCCAGAAATCCATTACAACACAGCTAGTGGCAGAGGCTTCTGGGGGTTGCAGTCCAGGAACATCTGGGGACCCACAGGTTGAGAACCACTGCACTAGAGTAATCCATCATTCTCCCAGAAGTAGAGGCCTCGAGTTTAAAGTTGGGAAAGGAAACCAGGATAATAGCGACATTAAAGTGACATAGTAGAAGTTTCAGAGAGGGTAGCCCTGTTAGTCTTTTCAAGAATTTCAGGCAAAAATCAAAGAAAAACATCACATTGCACACCTCATTCTGCTGCTTTATGTCCAAAGAAGTGGACATGTAGTCCACGAATCGTACATTAAAATATGGAAGTCTTTAAGGTGCCATGTGTTTTGTGTCTTTTGTTTTGTTTTGTTTTTCTTTGATTTTTACCTGAAATTAAAGTGATATCAATTTGAGGTTTTCCTATTGGGGTTACAATAGGAAGTTTTCAGACAAGATGTGTGCCATTCTGGGGGGAGGCTGGAGGGAAGAAAGGATGAACTGCTACTTAGCTTCTTACACCATGGTTTCTGCAGCATGGATGAATATCAAAACATGGTTGTTTTAACAAGACAGCATTCTTGGAAACAGTTCTTAGAATTGATTTTTGGTTAGAACTCAATTTTTGGACAAGAACTCAAATGTAATGTGTCTATGATTAGTCTGAGATTTGTTTTGATTTGGATTTGACCAAGGACTTGGACTCAATGGCCTTATAGCCCCTTTCTGATTCCATTATTTTGCTGTTTTCTTGTTCATAGTTTTTGACAGAGCTAACAAGGCTGTTTCAGAAATGCAGAACCACAGGCAGTGTCTATATAACTCTAAAGAAATGTAAGTATTCTATTCACTTCTGAAAGAGTTGCATATAGTAAATACAGTACATCATTTTTGCCTTGTACAGTCTTTTGAACATTGTTCTCTAAAAATTAAACAAGTAGATGCTATGAATATTTACTGTATGTGTGAAGCTGAAATTGCTCTTTGATTAACAATATGCTGCTGCTGAGAAACTGCTTCTGTCTAAACTAGGCCTGGAGCCAGTAGTTTTCTTAATTCTTATTTGCATAGCATCTTCTTCCTTGTTGGGTAGGGAACATGCTGCACACTTCTTTTCTAGAGAATGTAGTCTGGGTGGCTTTCCAGATATTGGGTTACAACTTTCATGATTCCTGGCCATTGGCTGTGCCGGATTGAGCTAACAGCATCTGGAGAGCCACTGGTTTATCATCTGTGGTAGATAACCTGTTCCATCCCAGCTGTTCTGGACAGAAAATAGTAGATTAGTAGGAGGGGGAGGAGGGAATAAAACAGAAAACGAAATGCTGAATATTCAACTCTTCCTTTTCACATGGGCCAGTAGATCCAAGCCAAACAAATGCTTAAGAGTTTTCAGATGGAAGGGAGAAATACCAGTCCAAGTAGCATAAGTGGAGGTATGCCCAAGGAGCGCTAGAGCAAAGCTTTGCATTGCGGGAATGTATGCAAGCTTTTACTCTTCCTCCCCCCGCCCATGTGAGAAATGTATTTGCTTCGGAGGCAAAAATGTTAGGCAGTGTTACGATTAGCAGATGAACTCCTTTCGTGTTTCATAAACTTGGAACTCAACCTAGAAGCCTTGTAGCTTGTCCCTCTCAGCATGTATATTCAAAATTATCTTTCTCTTTGAAGCAAACTTCAAAGCAACAAATGTGCAAGCCTACATATGCTCATTCTGGGATTGTATGCAGTTCTGTCTGTTAGCTTGTATGTCTTTTTAAATAATTAAATAAAATGTTTCTGTTCAATATAGATGATGGTCGGACAAGGCCCATCCCGCGAAAAGGTCACGTTGAGGGCTTTGAACCTGTAGACAACAAATGTCTTCTTAGAGCAACAGACGGGAAAAAAAAGATAAGCACAGTGGTAGGTAGTGCTCCTTATTAACAAGAGGTTAGCTTCAGTTCGTTGAGTTTTAACATAACTAGAGCCAGAGAGGCCCTGTATGGCAGGAGGGCTTAAACGTTATGTGATGCTTATTTCTGATGTATTTTAAGGCTATGCAGACTGCAGGTCTTTGGCTCTTCCATGCCTTTTGAAGTGCTAGTTTCCCTGTCCATGCCTTGAAGTATAATTATTAGGATGTAATTTATAATTTCAGATTTCTTGCCATTAGCAGGTCTAGTAAAATCTGAACCTATTGTTGACATTTATTCTCTCAGTACCTTCTTAGTAATATGTCTGATTTTTTAAAATAGGTGAGTTCAAAGGAAGTTAACAAATTTCAGATGGTAAGTTTGTACAGTTTATGATTCACTTTCATCTCAGAATGGTTTAAGAGATAAATTTAACATTACCTTTACTTTCATGGGATTTGACTGTTTTCTTAAAAAGCTCTTGTTTATTGATTACAGGCCTACTCGAATTTGCTCAGAGCTAATATGGACGGTTTAAAGAAGAAAGATAAGAAAAGCAAAAACAAGAAAAGCAAAGCAACACAATGACAGAGGACAGTATTCCTACCTAAAACAGACCCAAATTCTAGCTTGCAATATTATTTTTCTCTGTACCATCTTATCTTTTGACTTCACTTCCAGCTTTTAAATGGAGTGTATGTGTGCTGTTAAAACTGCAGATGTTCTGTGTATTGTGGTTGTAGAAATAAATATCCACAAGACACACATTAGAGCTGATGATTAAGTTTGTATCTGTTTTATTATGAGTTAGAAGGTGTGCTTTTGGAAACTGCTATTTGGGAAGTAACATTAGCCAAGAACTCATTTTTGAAATGCTCTTCTTTCTAATTTTATGAGACCATAGGTTTGCATGTCACTGCTGGAGCACCTTTTTTACCCGCAGACTGTTCACATTCAGATCTTGGGACTTCCAAGAATGCTTAGAAAGAATCCTGCCTGATGCCCATATCAGGCAATGCTGATAATACTTGGCTTACTCTATATAAAGCAGCTCCCTTCATTCTGTGATTAGTCAAAATAGCAACCACAGTGGAGACTAAGTAGGTAGGGAAAGTGGTTTTAATGGATGTTTCTCATTCAGCTTACCATGTGAAAGGCTTATGGTTTTTTACTGCTTGTGTAAGAGAAGAACTTGTGTATTGTAAAAGCATTGGAATCTATCTTGAAAATGGGTTGCCAGTGCTTTGTGAATTTTATGTTCTATGCTATTTTCACTATCAGCTTTTAATGTTTTAACCAAGCAGGTAAGAAAATAGCCACCAGACTTTGTATAGTAATACCTTGGATAACGAATGCCCCTGATAACGAATTTTCAGGATAATGAATGGACATTTCAAGCCCCTGCCTGACCTGGACATCGGCACTTTCCCCGACTGGCTGGAGCCACCCCCTCAGTCCATCCTTCCAGTAGGGCTTTCCCCAGCCCGTACTTCCTCCCTTTTGTTCCAGACTCACCGGCTCCTGGTTCCCAGCAGTGGCAGAGACTGGAGAGGTGGGAGCCGTGAGGATGGGGGGAGGAAGCGGCGAAGGCATGCAGCTTCGCCTACTGCCTGGGTGACCAGCGTCGACAAGGCAGGAGGGGTTGGGGCCGGGGGGGATGCGGGAGGTAGCAGCAAAGGTGTGTGGCTTTGCCCACCACTTTGGTGACTAGGAGTGGTGGCGGTGAGCTAGGAGAGGTGGGGGCTGGGAGGGGAGGGAGGCAGCCCTGGTTCTGTCTGGCTTCTGCCACTGTCCAGGTGTCCAGTGGAAGCAGCGGCGGCAGCAGCGAGCCAGGAGAGGGGGGGCTGGGAGGGGAGGGAGGCACTGGTTCTGCCTGGCTTTTGCCTTCGCCCGCCACACGGGTATGCAGCGGCAATGATGGCGGTGAAGCAGGCGAGGTGGGGGTGGGGGTGGCCTTGGCAGGGGTGGGGGAGGAGTGCACTTTCAAAGTGCACTTTGTAAAGAGCTCAAAAAGGCTTTTTTGGGCCTTTTTTCCAGATCCCTGGAACGGATTAAAACGTTTTCCCATTCATTTCAATGGGAAATCGTGTTTCCGATAGCGATTTTTTTCCCTGATAACAAGCCACCTTGGGGAACCAATTAAATTCATTATCAGAGGTACCACTGTATATTGTTTTTGTAGGTCTAGACTTGTTGATTGCTTCAGGCTCAAATATGTTTATTTGCTGTCCTTGCTTTAAACAATGACACCTACACACCAAAGCACCAGAATATGTCTTTATATATATATAAAAATTACTGTACAATATATTCCAGAGGAATTTACAGGTTTTTTTAGAGTACAGAGCGAGGCACACGAGTTAGACCCTTGACATTTCAAAGATAATAGTTGACCCGGTCTTGCTCCTGGCAGCAACACTTAGAATTTCTCTCTGTAACAAGAGTGTGCAAATAGTTCTTCATATTAAGATAGTCAGAAGCATTTTTGTTTTGTTTTGGGTAGTGTTTTACTACCCTAACATTCATCTCTTCAAACCTTCATAACTAGAATATAATCTTGTAGTAGTCATCTCTGTAACTGTAGAGAACAAGCACAGGCACTCTGGAAGAAAAAATCAGGAAAAAACATTAGAAATACTTGAGCCATATGGAACACTACATAACTAGGGCACTCTTTGAGAGAATGTATTAATAGTGGATGGTGTCAGATTAGGACTAGGTTCAAATTCTTGCTTGGCCATAGACATTTCTGGTGGAAACCACCTCTTGACCTATCATCCTATGTATCTTGAAAACTCTTTCATTTCATTGGCCTATGCAGACAGTTCATGGAACTGGAGTTATGATGTCCCTGAGTGGCATCCACTCACAGATGAAAGCAAAGGGCTGCATTATTGCTCTGCTTCAAATTGTGGTTCAGATGTCACATGTTAGGCTGCTTGTAGCTCCACAAAATTGTAGATAAATCAAGGAGAACACAAAAAACTGAATACACCTTTAGCTGGATAAGTCTAGCTTGACTCGAAGGTGTTGCTTGTTGCATATTCCTTGCATAGGTGCACAGCTGCCTGATATTTGCAAAACAACACTCCAGGTTCCACATGAGAATCTTTGTGTACAGCAGTATTACCTTTTCTCAATTTTGATATTGTAGATTTCATCACAGACTAACTTAAGGTATCTTTGTTTTGGCAGTCGTGACATCAGTTGTTTCACAGTTGTATAGAACGTTTGTTCATCTGCATCACACTGAGAAGAGGAAAGAACTATTAAGGCATATAGTATTTTGTGGAACAGGGATGCTTGTTTACTGTTCTTAACACAAGGGTTTATAAAAATCTAGATTACAAGTTTGTTGCTTTACCTCTAATGATAAGAAGTGTATTATAGTTTCTCTTGGCAGATCTACCTGCAAAAAACCCAAACACATAAATCATTGTATCTTAAGTTTCATAAAAGTTGGAAAATCTTTCTGTTGATGTGGGGTGGGGTGGGAGAAGTTGCTCTGAAATGGTAGTTTCTAAAACATTTGAATGTTTAGCCTCCATAGTTCTCAAACCTTTCATTTAAATGTACAGTATTACACATTTCAACTACCCAATAACCAAATATCGCAGGACAAAGTAGAAATTAAGTTTGAGAAGATTAAGGTAGAAATCCATTATTAATAGGAACAAATGTAAATCTGAAAGACAAACTAGTAATGTTTTCAAACACTCACTGTACTTTGGTTTGGAAGGGGGGATTTGTAGTCAAACATACCGGTACAGAGTTCTCCCTGCCAGCATTTTCCTCCTTTATGTTTTGTTGCCAATTGTGGTAGGATTGGACTGTTAAAACTTTTTGGTCCCTGGGAATGTTTTGAGGTCAAAGTAGGACATCAGTGTCTCAATTTTGGTTCTGTTTGTGGATCACGCCCAATTTTTTGGTTTAGTGTTTTTTTTTTTAAAGTAAGCAATATAGTGGTACCTCTACTTATGAATTTAATCCATTACAAATGCATGCTGTTAAATTGAACAACTCTTAAGTAGAGGAGTCCTATCTAAATAAATAAAATAAATAAAAAATTGAAAAAATTAAAAAAAAAACATTTGTAAGTAGAGCAGACCACACCTAAAATTTGTAAGGCAGCAGTTAAAACGCCTACTGTTTTCTGCTCTTAAGTTGAGCTGCTCTTAAGTAGATGTACCATTGTATATCGCTAAATTAATGGCAACATTAATTTGTCTTTTCCCTTTTAACATCAAAGTGTCTTCAAGGTGCCACTTGGTATCATAGTAGTTGCTAGAAACTGTGAGGGAAACACCAGAGAGTTGACTGCAGCCAATTAATAAAGGAAAAACGGTTTTATCAGCTGAATGAAGGGAATGGGATGGTGGTTGTAATGTCA
>JAHTLZ010000016.1:25696816-25713978 GCA_023846285.1 Phrynocephalus versicolor | reverse complement strand
GTAGAGGTTATGAGCAGGCTAGTGTCACATCACAAATCCACTGCTCAGAAAGCAATATTGACTGGTTCAGCATGTAGCACCCAATTCAAACAACTAGTGAGTTACATGCAAGAAACTCCAGTCTCAGTAGATTAACTGCACAGGTGGTAGAATTTTGATTATTTGCATCAATCCTAAAAAGCAATTAACTGCACAGGTGGTAGAATTTTGATTATTTGCATCAATCCTAAAAAGCAAGTGAACTAGTGAACTCAGTATTTAGACCACAGACTTCTTCCTCTTCTATAAGCACATCCTGATATATTTTGTAGTAAAATAATGTATTCGTAGCAAGCATAGAAGTTTGTCTATCTGAAAGAAAACCAGTAGCCCCAACATGTGGATGTATTAGAATCTAAACTATTTTTTCGTATATATTTTTCATAATTTTGAAAGAATGAGTAACTGGAAAATATTCAGATCAAGTTGCTAATTCAAAAGGAGATTTTTTTTGTTTGTAACTTTCAAAAGAACTTGAATTAGGATACTCCATGCATTTATGTATCTGTACAAGCCTCCAGAAGTTAGATAAGGACATGTCATTATTTAGATTGGGGATAAAGTTAGTTAGATAGGGACTGAGTGATGTATACATAGTAAAAGGGACTGATAGGATTTAGTCAAATGTTAATAAGGCTTATATATTTAAACGTAACTGAAGTTAACCCCAAAATTGCTGAATGTACATTTATGTTACAATCCTATTTATTTTAAAAGATTAAAGCACAAGAGACTCCATGATTTTAGAAATACACTCAGTCCAAATAGGGATTAGTTTAAATGGTGGCAGTATAAATACCTGTGCATGTGGTATCTTTTTAACAAAACATAAATGATTATTGATTGATATTTTCTAAATAGTTACCTGTTGCTTCTCTCATCACAAAATTTGGTCCTCAGCTTCTGAGCCAGATGATCTACTAGGTCAGACTCTAAAATTCTTTTCTCTGTCTGCCTTTCCTTCTCAAATGATTTCACCTACAAAACAAAAGTCAAATGTTTGAATTCCCTTTAGCAACAATGACAATGACATTGATAATAGTGTTTAAAAGGGAAAACTGGTATAAAGCACTGGAATCATTTTAAAAACCAAACTGAGATTTGGGTTTCAGGAGCAAGCAACAATCTCTTATGAGGTCTTTTTCATTTGTTTGATACTTCTCAACTCTTGTTCCCTCTGCTTTATAGTGGACGGAACAGAGGAAGAAACCAGATTGCCCCAAAAAAATCCTGTTTGATAAAAAAGATCTTCCACACATGTATCCTTCACAGACAGGATAGGACAGAAGACAAAACTCTCAAAGCAACTACAACAAAAATGTCTTTGAGGATTATCAGTCATCCAGGTGAGGTTATCTGGAAGTTGAGCTATGGCAACTGGACTTCTTTTCTTGAGAGACTGAAATGTTTCGTTACTCATCCAGACTGATGAAGCTGCATGGATGGGTAGTGAAACGTTTCGTTCTCTCAAGAAAAAAAGTCCAGTTGCAATGACTCAACTTCCAGATAACTAAAACACAAACACACATCATCACCACATTCTGTATTCTTCCCTGAAGCCTCACGAATAAACAGTGTCTCCTAAGCTTTTCCAAATCCCCTCCAATCGCTACACTGTTCTGATCATCTGTCTCTCAGTAATGTCCAACAGAGGGCTGCGGGGCGGGGCAGGGATTTGGACAGGAAAGTTGCATTGCACAAGTGAAGTTTCGCTTGTATGCTCCAGATCCATCTTATTCATTTCCAAAAATAATGGGTTAATAAGAGGCAGCCTAGCTGCTTTCCCCCCTTTCCCAAAGCAAAATAAAATAAAATTGCATTTTCTTAGTTCATGTAGTTATCTGATGGATAACCTCTTGGAAGGTGACTACATCATATGTTCTCAAACCATGCCTTGCCAGAGCCCTGCAGAAATGGCAGGAGTCGGCTAGGAAAGCCAGGGGCTCAAGTGAGGAAAGGGAATGTGGAAAGATGGAACCCCAATACATTACCTTCACATGATTTCCTTCCTTATCAGAAATAAGGGCTACATAGGTGATCCCGGAACATCGGCAATATTCCTGTAACTCCTCCTGGGACTAAAAGAGTCGCAAATTATGCAAAACACAAATGTAAAAATTAGTTTAGAAACACATACAAAAGATTGGTGTGGTCCTTGAAATTCTTTAGAATATTAAGAGTAAAACTTGTAGTAGATACACTATTTTTTTCAAATGACTCCTGCATTTGTAGGTAAATACATTGACTTCTACTTTTTCTCATGTAGTTCAGTGAGTCCAAAAGTGCAGGATGTTTTCACCATAAGTTCTGTAGATGGTATAGTCAAGAGAAGCTATGTAATGTTTGCCTATTTACCATGGTCTATGTTAACCAGTTAAGTATCCAGAATAGAACTACATTATCTCCCTCCCCCCCCAAAAAACACACAAAACATAAAACAGAATCTAGGTTTTCTTAGAGCAGGCCTGCCCAACAGGTAGCCCACGGGCTACTGGTAGCCTACAAAGGGTACAAAAGTAGCCCGCAGGCCATCAACTTAAAAAAAGAGACGGGATAAGTTCTCCACCCCTCCCTTCCCCATCCCAAGGATCACCACTGCCCCAGCAAAGTTCTGGGTCTGCCAGCCCGCTGTCTCAGCCGAGCGGGGCAGTTCAAGGGCCATGGCGCATTGAAATCTGTTCCCTCCAGAACAGAGTAATTGGTCTTCAATGCATTCCTATGGGAAACCGCTGCTCTACTTACAAAAGTTTTTACTTATGAGCATGTGCTCGGAATGGATAAAATTCGTAAGTAGAGGTTTTAGTGTAGTAGCCCTCAGGCACGTTGGGCTGTCTTAGAGGAAAATAGATTCCACAGCCCTCGTAAACAACATATTTCATTGATGACATGTTGTGTACAACTTCCAAGTTTTAAGTAGCAGTGAGTGGCTGTTTGGTGACAATCTGTGTGGATGTGTAACTGCTAGAACAGGTGGGGGTAGGTGTCTGTGTCTGTGCTGGTGTGTGAGTGAATGAGATAGAGAAGGAGTGTGCAAATTATAGTCACTTCTAGCAACAAAACAAAACAAAACAAAAACAGGCGTATCTGTGTGGGATCAATTTCGGGCCAGAAAATAACCAAAGCATTAGAACATAAGAAGAGCCCTGCTGGATCAGGCCAAAGGCCCATCTAGTCCAGCTTCCTGTATCTCTCAGTGGCCCCACCAAATGCATCTGGGAATGCATGAGACTAGATATCTGTCTCCTGATACCAATCCCCTGCATCTGGCAACTGAGGTGAATAACCCTTACTTCTCCTCATGGTGGGGAATTAACAAGGCTCTGTCAAATGAAAATGTGGTGTCCTTTAATGATGACCTACATTTGCCACTAAATTTTGCCTCACTCTGCCTGATGATAATCCTAACCAATTTGTGCTCCTGCTGAGGCTCTTGAACGAGAACCCCAAAATTAGACCATAAGCAGTATATAGAAGAGAAAGATGACTTGCCTGGGACCAATCATACATGATTTCAGCTGCAATTCCTGCGGCCCAGAGTTTCTGGGTAACATGGATTGCCCTGGCCATTGACATCTGGCCAACGCTGACAACTAACAGGTCGCAAGAGCTGACTGTGATCTAGGGGACAAAAAAACGTGGAAATGGAGGAAAATGTTAAGCATCTGTGAAAATTTTTTGCCCAAACCACTCTTCCCAAAATTCATTCAAGCCCAGCACCAAAGGATTTAGCCCGAACACTCTCCAGGGTCTGCTTAATATTACTTGTTTTGTTGGCTAAGAATATTTTGAAAAAAGGTACAAAACAGTATACTCCAGTACAAAAATGCCAACTTAAGTAGAAATTCAGTAACACAAAACTTAGTAAAAACAAATCTTAGTAAACCCAAAACAAAAACAACTTCTGCCATACAATTACAAAAGCTGTGCACTCTTCCATGGGGCTGTTGGAGCCATATTCATCATTTTTTTCCATTTAGGAAGCTTCACTCCCCTTCCAAAACTGATCCATGTCTTGTGAAGGAGCACAATCCTTCCCTTTTATTTATTAGTAAAAACTCCCTAAATATCACCAAAAACATTCCTATTTCTAAACTCCCTTTTAACCTTAATATCACAAGTCAACCTATCAATAGCTAAATTAATACATTCCGAACCTCTTTATATTAATCGCTTAATTGGAAATGGTATTTCACTTTCCAATTCTTTGCTATCATTAATCTTGCAACTATTGTTGGCTAATAATAATACAGTGGTACCTCTCCCATGAGTGGCTCTAATGAGCAATTTGACTTAAGAGCGGAAAATCGTTGCCGTTTTAACTGCTGCCTTACAAATTTTAGATGTGGTCTGCTCTACTTAATTTTTTTTTAATTTTTAAAAAATATTTTATATACAGCTGCTCTACTTACAAGTCGTTCATCTTATGAGCATGCATTTGGAACGGATTAAACTCGTAAGGAGAGGTACCATTGTAATGTGTTATTTTGTGTTGCATAAAATGTATGCTTATTGGAGGTTTATCTGGGATGGGGCAGAGAACCCCACACAGTAACATGGAGGAGCATTTGAATCAGAATTATTTGCAGCAACTACTTATATTTGTTTCCCTTAGAAACTTTTTATACAGACTTATATTTCATGCTGTTGGAATCGGATAGGCATCACATTTGTTTCCACTGTTTGTACATCTCCTATACTAGGATGAAAATAAAGAGTGAAACGAGTTTTACCTATCCAAAGGCTACTGGCTCTCTTTTCATGTGCTCTAGGAAATCTGAGAAAGCTGTATTTCATGACCTTTGTAGCCAGTGTATTACTTGAGATGGCTTTAGCTGTACAAACAAGAAAAATAAACATACCGGCTCTTCCATATTCAAAACTGCTGAACTTATTCTGTCTATAGCAATGCTGACTCCCACTGCTGACGGAACCAGACTGGCTGCTTGTGGGCCTCTGAACTGTAGAACCTGAGAAGGTAAGAAGCAGAACTACTCAAAAACAGTATCACCAATTACATCTGATCACTATATATAAATTTATAAATAGGCAACACTCACCAAATGATCATATCTGCCACCTGCAGCAAGAATGTCAGTAACCAGTCTTTGCCTGCGTTTAATATATGCAATGAACTGAAATATAATACCACTGTGTTGCTGCATTTTGTAAACCAGTCCCAAATTTATAGATACCTGTAAGATAAAATGCTCAGCTTATTGTCTTAGCCACTAATGATGGCAGCACAATAAAGTTTATATGTAGAAAATATTTTAAGTAACAAATGTAGTAAGATAAAAATTCATTACAGAAAGCAGCCTACTCTCAAATAAAAGCAAGGTATCTAGCAACTCCTCTATTTTTATCAAATTAAATGGTCATCTGCCCGTTCTAAACATACCGACTAATATACAATTAATTAATCAACTAATATACAATATTATCAAAAATTGTTCAATCCAAGCCTTCTGCACCTCTTGTGCAATGACACTGTATAAGTTCCCATTACAATTTCCTACATTTTGTATGACATGCTTTTCAAGACCAGTTTCGGTTCCTGCATTCTAAACAATGTTTCTAAAGCCCCTTTTCCTCAGTTAATTGGCAATTTGATCGACAAGAAATACTCCCTTAGCAATTACAATCTACAAACCTGTAATTTTACGCCAAATTTCTTCAACAGACCCACTGTTTCCTCTAGTTCTTTCATGGCAACTTTTACTAACTGAGTGACCCCTGTCTTTTGCTTCAACATTGTATTTAACAGGGGATTCAGATCTTGTAATTCTCCTTTTTGCTCAATAAATCTGTAGAGTCGAACAAGCTGCAAAGCAAGACAGGGATGTAAATACAAGACCTATGTAAGAACTATTACCTGTTGAAAATATGCATTGAAGGTACAAACATATATAGCACATAACCAAAAAATGGAATAATGTCAATTTCATCTATTTTAGATGTAAAGCAATTTTTTTCAAAAGAAAAATCTCAAAGTGAGGCAACACAGAGATAAAGAAGCACGAAAGAGTGCTATTCCACCCTAAAAACTAATCAGATATAACAAGATTGTTTATGGACTTTAGCTCCTTTATCAGATGTGTAAAGTCATATCAAGAATTTCAAGTGTATGAAATTTATGAACTTCACTTGGGAGTCAATGGAAAAGACCCTGCTCTCTATTACTTCAGAAGGGGATGTTTAAAAAGGCTCTTTTGAGAGGAAACCCCAAAATTGGATACTTCGAGGAGCAGGAGCCAGAATGGTTGAACTGGAACCATTCCCTTCTCGGTTGATAAGAATTATTCAAATAAAAACAGCCAAATAAAACTCCATCTGTTGAAGACACAACTCAAAAACATATGGATTTATTATAGGTATTTCTTCAACTACAATGTCACTTGATGAGGTGAGAAAACAAATAAATAGGGTACACACCGTACATGAGCCATTACAAAACAGACTTAAATGAAACAACGACAGCACACCACTGGTTGTCACCTGCAGTTCTCCGCTGAGACGTATCATTAAAATCTGCAGCGTATTCTAAACAATCATGCTTCCCTCTCCCTGCTTTTGATGGCATGCCTGTGCTTGCTTGCTTACAAATGGTCCCAGCTTTAAACAACTGCTGACATTTAACAGGCATAACACGGATACAGTAAGTAATTTCCCATTTATCAAAGGGTTTGGGACCCGACCCGACCCACGATTAAAAAAATATATCTGTGATATGTGAATGCTGGGTCAGGTCAGGACTGGGGGACCTGTCTGGGGCCTCCTGCACTTACCCCAGGCCTGGTGCTGCCCCAAACGGGCCTCCTACGGGCTTTCTAGGCCTATTGGAGGCCCCAGAAGTGGTTTTGGGTGATCCTGAAGGGGCCTCCGAGGGGCCCAGGAAGCCTGTCAGAAACTCCAGAAGTGGTTTTGGGCGATCCTGAAGGCACTTCCGGTTTTCTGGAAGCCACTTCTGGTTTGCTGGAAACCGCTGGAGGCCTGCTCAGGCAGCGCCAGGCCTGGGCTAAGTGCATGAGGCCCCCCAAAGGCCCACACAGCTTGCCCCAGGGGCCCTTTCCTTCATATACTGTGGTCCTGCAGTGTATGAACTGCAAAATGGCGGAGGGCGACTGTACTGAGTCAGGGACCTGCCTATGCTAGAAACCTACATGCCATCTGACACCCCATATCTACTCTGGTGACACCATTACAACCATAACCACAAGACTAGGGATTTTAATGATTAATCTCCTAATGTTCTCTGGAAATTCTTGGTAGATAAGGAGAGCAAGTGTCCTCTGTCAATGCAATGGGTGCTGTGGGGCAGCAAAGAAACAGAAGTGTCATCATTCAACATTGCACCTCTGTACCCTAGCTTTTGTCTTTATCTGCCCATGAGCTGAGCACTAATTGAAAAGAGTCTGCTAATACAATTATGAATTCCAGTCTTTGATGGAGAGAAGGGAAAATAAAGGTGAAATCAAATGTTTCAGGAAGATAGTTGATCAGCCTTGAAAAATTTATATATTTATGAAAGAAATAAGAATTTCACACATTGGACTTAGAATCATGGAAACATGAAGTTGGAAGGGGTCTATAAGGACATTTACTCCAACCCCATGAAAGAGCCTCCCTCTGTTGCTGCTCCCAGACATTGGAACTCCCTCCCACTGGAGGTCAGGACTGCCCTGTCTCTGTTGTCTTTCGGAAGCAGGTAAAGACCTTCCTATTCAGGCAAGCTTTCTCTGACTACCTAATATGTGACTTTTTAGATGGATTGTGTGTGTGTGTGTGTGTGTGTGTGTGTGTGTGTTGTGTCATTACAGTTCTGACCGACTCTTAGTGAACCCATGTCCATGGAGTTTTCTTGGCAGGAATACTGGAGTGGTTTGCCAGTTCTTACTCCAGGCACCTACCGCACCTGGTATTCCCTGGTGGTCACCTATCCATATATGATTGCATTGACTGACTTCATAAGTACACATGTGTTTTCCATTTCTCATTATGGATTTTTTTCTTTTAACTGTGTGCTCTTTTTAGTTTTAATGTTGCCTTTTAATGTTGTAAGATGCCTTTTCTAATTCACAGTTTTAAGCGTGAATATATCTTAAATGTTCTGGGCTGCATGTTGCCCCTCATTATTGTAAGCCACCTTGGGACCTTTTCCAAGGAGAAAGGCAGGGTAAAAATATTCAAAATAAATAAAATAAACTCCCTGATCCATGCAGGAATAAAAAAACACCTGCCAGGTGGTTTCTAAATTTCTTTTGAATGCCTCCAGCACTGGAGCCATCACCATATCTCTAAGTGACCATCTTACATGTTAATCATTTTGAAGAACTATCAGGACTGATGGGTGGGACATAAATGCATCCATAAATAAATCTAACAGCCAACCAGTTTCAAATTACTTACACTGTTTGGTGACAGAGAAATATTGCAAAATTTGGCTTCCACTTCTCTTTTAGTTAGCTTTTCAGTCTGAAACAAAACAAAACAAAACAAAACCACTACTGAATATTTTGTCATTCAGTTTAATTTTTAAACAATCAAAAAGTGAGTTAAAATGTAACCATGCAGATACCTTTTTTTGTTACACGCAATTGCTCAATGTTTATATTCCTAAATCTGAGGTAAGCACTGGGTCTAGAAAAATCTGTGCACCCAATAATACACACCAGCAATACATTTCTTGTCAGTTCAGTCTCTGTCCTCAGAGAATTGCTTGGATACAACATCACGGCTTGCAAAGCCATCACAGCTGAACACAAATAAGCTCTTATCAGCCTACATGAACGGCATCAGTATTTGCTTTGTACAAAGCCCAGCTACAGAGGGTTATTCCATTCTGTGGAGAATGTTTTGGAGTGGATGGAGGGGCTATGAGGTGAGAGTATTCATCCCTCTCCTTGGTCTGCTGCTGATGTAAACAGTTGCCGGCAGAATGACCTTGCTGAATTCTAGCCACCATATTTTTGAACCAGATTTACACACAGCTGTTTATGTTAGAAAATGGATGTGGTCCACATTCACCTCAGGGGAAGGAAGTAGCACCACTGCCTCAAGATGTGTGGCATATTTTCTCCATTAACTCAACATAAGGCTGTTCCCACTGCCATGTAAGCTCTTGTTTCCCAAGTCTATCCTGTGAGACAACCACTTTTCTTTCTTTTTCAGCCCTTTTAATATTTTGAAGCAATACGGTCAAAGGGACTAGTGAGTGTCTGGTTTTATCTGCTTTATAACAAATCTAAAAAGAGTCATGGTTGCTGAATGAATGCATGTCTTACCACAGCATCATAGAGAATGGTGTAAACTTGACTGAGTTTATCTTCAGGTATCCCACAGTGCAGAAGAATAGCTCTCAGTAAGGCAGTATGATTCAGGAAAATACTGTAGTTTCTTTCCTAATATGGGAAGAGATTTGGGTTTTTTTTTTTACTTATGTTAACTTTTCAAGGATGACTTGATTCTGCTCCCACCATTCAGTGTCTGCCTCATCTTCTGAATACTTATCGTGATGTTTGTCATGTTTAATAAAAAGTTTCACTTCAAGTTCGGGGACCCTTCTTGAAATTGAAAGAAGGTGTCAAATGTTACGAAAGTGTTCTAGGAACTCAAGGGGAGTTAAGATCTGTTTACCTACCTGCAGCACAGGAAATTCTTGTATTATTTCAGAAATGGTGTAGATTGTTTCTGCAACCGGTAAAAAACTGTTGCTAGCAGGAGTGATTATATCGAATGCACATTCTAAGAGCTCTCTTGGGTGACAGCGGTCTAACTTCCGAGGCCTGAATACTCGCTCAATGCAGTATCTAGAGAGGGAGAGAAATGGGGATTTTCTAATATATGAAGCTCTCTTCTATTTTGCTATACACTGACTCACTTTCTACACATCTGCCTACTCTAAGTGGTGGTGCCCTTCCCCTATTTGAAATCACAAGTAAGGAAGATCCACTTCCCTATATGTAATTGTACCCCAATTACCACCAGACACAACCAATAAGGCCAAAGTCAGGAATGACTGAAGCTGAAGTTCAACAACATCTGGGAAGCTGCACAGTCACTACTAGACATGGGCATTGCGTTTTGGAAGGACTCTGGTTCCAAAATGAAACACGACACAACAGATGCTGTTCGGCACCGGGATCCACCTTCCAGAACGAAATCAACCAGTCTCTTACCTTGTTTTGGGTAGTGCGGGGCTAAACTCCAATGAGGAAGCAGCCTGAGATGTGTCATCTTTCCCTCTCCTTGGCACTGGCCAATCAGGAGCTTTGCAGGGACATGCATCATCCTGCCTCCCTGTCTGACTGGCCAACACCTGGAAGAGTGAAAGATAACACGCCTGAGGCTGCCTCCTTGTTGGAAGTTAGCCCCACGCTATCCTAAACAAGGTAAGAAACTGGTTGATTTTGTTCTAGAAGTTGGATCCCAGGACCGAACAGCAGCTGTTCTGCCATGTTCCATTTCAGAACCGGACCCCTTCCAAAAAAAAAAATGCCCATGTCTGGCCACTACCGTTCATCCCTTGGCTTAAATCAAGTCCTTTTCCAGTCTTGCTGCTTAAATTATTTTTTAGGAGAAAATACCAAGGGTTGAACCTGGGCCCTGCTGCAGTATGGAAAACACAGATCCTTCCCTTATATGTTAGCACAGATGTTTCTTTATAGATGCAATCATGCAAATGCCATGTGTATCTTAAAGCAAAAAGAAAAGAAAACGAAAAAAATGCCTGAGCAAACCCCTTACCTTTTCAAGTTTGTTATGTTATTTCTAGCAACAAACCTTGCAAAAGGAACCTGGGAAAATAAGAGCCAACAAAACAGGCCACTTATAATTTAAAAAAAAAATAGAAATGGCTTTGTAGCAAACATGTTGAACACAGCAACTAAGGTATCCAATTATATAATACAAATGGATCTCGCTTTATGCAATGGGATGTCCCCCTTCCTTTCTTACAACTGCACTCCCTCCAATCTCCCTAAATTAATAGCATTCAAAATATTCCACAGTTATAGTCTGTGCATGGAAGGCTGCAGGGGGCTCAATTCTGCCGATTAACAGACAATCCTGGGTTTTCATACCTTCTCAGAAGGTCATTTTAATTAATAATTGGTCAAGGGACTCCATCAGTCGCCCTTTTGAGCCCAGCCTCTGTCAAGGAGGTACAATGGGGAATAGAACGCCCAACTGCTGGTTCCAAAAGCCAGAGACCTAAGTCACTGAGCTATTCAGCAGGTTATAGAAATGCTCTCATTCACCCAGTTGGGGAGGACTGCACAGGCTAGACGGGGAGACCCCTAAGCCAGGGCTGGATCATGCTGAAGGTGAAAGGGACTCCTCTTCTGCCTGTCACAGGATGTGGTGATGCCTTCAAAAGGGGATTGGACAGATTCTTGGAGGAAAAATCCATCGCAGGTTACAAACCATGACGGAGATGTGTAATCTCCAGGCTTAAAACTGGGGTAATCCAAGGGCCAGATTCAGGGGAGTGGTATCAGGAGACAGAAATTTAGTCTCGTGCGCTCCCAGAGCAGGGTCCCTGTGAAATACAGGAAGCTGGACTAGATGGACCCTTGGCCTAATCTAGCATGGCTCTTCTTACATTCTTATGCCTGCTTATGAACATGTAGCCTGCTCTGTTAATCTGGTGATAATGCAGTTCTGTACAATCACAGGCCGATGACCACCAGGACTTACCCTGAGATCGTAAGGAAGCATCACCAACATTCCACTGTGATCGATCAGATATGAGGCTTCACTGTGTTCATACAGCTTCCTATTCTTGGGCATTAGAAGAGGAGTATGCAGCTTGATAGCCCCTGTTCAGAGCAATTGAAACACTATGAATTTAACAGTAGCAATCAGTAATCAATATTTCAGGAGGTGGCTTCTGAAAACCAGATTCCTTCACATAGTATCTTTTTCATATAATAATTTTGTATATTCAAGACTGAGTTATCGGTCTCCATGTGGGAGATTTTCCCCATGCCTACTGCAGAGCCGAGGGAAACCTTGATTATTTCATCTCCGCTCAGAGTATGTTATTGAATCGCCAACTTAACATGGTTTGGTGAATTTAACAACCAATTTGGTATAAAATTTACTATTATATTTTCCTGTGCAAAATTCCTAGGATAAAGGGGAGCAATACAGGCTTCTGGACCACCTCCACAGGACTGATATCCGAGTAAACAGTAACTTTTACAACTTTGTGACAAATTATAAAAAAATATTAGGGTGTTTGCTAACATACAAGCAATTCACACCTGTTGGTACACATGTTAACAGTACACCACATCTATATCCATGGAACTGGAATGTAAGTGTCTTTATCAAACAGTCTGATTAGCTGGCATCTGATCAGAGCAAAATCAGACTTGGAGGAAGATCTGAAATTCTCACAACAGAACGTGACAACTTTATGAGCTTTATGAGTTTGGACTGTTGTTTGAAAGTAAAAAAAAAACTGATTCAACAACCCAATGTTTTATTTTGGGTGGATTGCAAAAGTAAAAATAAAGGGCAAGTGTTTTATGTAATCATTACTACTGTAATCCACCAGAGTATCTTTATTGAGGGAGAAACAAGATCGAATAGTCATGGTATGTATTATATAAAGCAACTTACCGTGTCTTTTAAAGATTCGGCTGATTGTCTCACATACATGTTGTTGAATCTTGGAGATCCGAATAGAAAAATTACCCTAAAAATCAACAAGTATCATGGGTCATAAACAGTACACACTTTTTATTCAATGCTGGAAACATTTAGAGGACAACCACCGATTGTGTAGCCTGCATAATTAACATGTAAACCCCCCCCCCCAGAGACTACCTGAAGTGGTATGGGGTGGTATATAAGCAGAACACTTTGCTTTTGCTTTGCTTTAGCAGATGCCACAATACTGTGGCCAAGAATTATGGAAGTTTTATTTAGCAAATAAAGTCTACAAATAGATTTAAATAAGCAGATTCTTTCTTTTCAGTTAATAGCTGCAATGTATGCAGCTTGCTTGCCCTAAAATGAGTTTTTCATATTTACAATTATTATAATAACATATAACACAGTGGCTTAAGTCCAGTTGGCAGAGCTGCATGACATAAATGTGGGTGACGTCCTTATGATGCAAGGTTACTCTTTAATTGAATTTTTAAAGCTTTCTCCAGCTCCCTCACCCCAAATTCTGAGGCTCTTTTAACTTAGGGTAGGTTTTGGAAGCCTTGGAACACATGGGGTCTCTCAGGGAATTAGGTAACTTGAATGAGCGAATCAACAATATTCTCACAATGTTGTTAAAAATAATGGCCATAACCTTGTTATTTCTGACAACACTGTGAGAATATTGTTGATTTACCCATTCAACTTACCTAATTCCCTGGCAGGGCCTTTAACATTTAAAAAAAATGCAAGCTCTGGTCTCTTTGCTAGATCATGACCAAAGGCAGGGATTTTTTTAGCCGCCCCACTAACAGAGACCTCTTAGTAGTGGGGCGGCTAATTTTTTTTTTTGTAAATAAATAAATACATAAATTAAATAAAGGCTCCCCTCCCCCACAGACCCCTCTGTAGACACCCAAAGCCTTCCTCAGGTAAATATATCCCAAGCCCTCACATTCCAGCAGAAATTAGCATTGGGCTTCTTTTATTTTTCTTCTTGGATTTTGTTTCAGAGGTTGACTGAAAACAAACCTTGAGGATATCGCTGTCATAGGTGTAATCTATGGCAGGAGAAAAGCGCTGTGAGAATATTTGGCCCATCATCGTCCGGTACGCTTTCCCATCTATGTTCGCTAAGGTGTGGTGAAGTACTTCGTGAAGTTCGGACTCCTCCATCTGAGGGGGCGGAAGATGTTCACTCTTTAAAAGCTCCACAGCAGTTGGTCGTTTCGAAGGGTCGTGGTTCAACAGCCAAGCAATGACCATTTTCTAAAAAACAACAAAGCCAAAATATATAGTGCCTAGTTCAGTCATAAATAGAAGACTTTTCTTTCTTTTTACTAGAGATGGGCGTGAACCGTTGGTTCGGCAGTTCGTTTAGGGGGCTGAACAGGCAGTGCTTGGAGGAGGCGGGGCTTTGAAGTGTTGGACACCTCTTTGGCAACTAAACAAACTGGCACAAATGGCTAAACCCACCTCTACTTTTTACTCATATGTTTCACTATTATACATTCAGTATACAGTTATTTGTAGCTTTCAGCTTAACATCAGTATGCTATAGGTAGAATCAAAATACAGAAAAAATAAATAAATCTTCCCTATCCATGAAACCCAAAGAGGATTCAGATCCTTCTTAAAATATATATACCATAGTGTTAGTAACTCATTAGTATTTTCAATTTCTAATGTTCTTTTCAGGTCACTTTGAAGAATGTCATCCCATAATTGCTTGGGCATGTGTTACTTTGAAACCAGGAAGAGAAAATAATCATTACATTTTCAACACACCACATGTACTAAAGAAGATATGAATACCTGTTTTGCATTTTTCACGTCATCAAAGTCTTCCGGAAATTCAATAGAAGGCTGAGAAACAAATAGATTAAAATCAGTCACTGACAAAAACACAGGAGCAAGTAAATACAGCTTCTCAGCCTTTGGGCTAAGATCAAGTGTACTGATTATTATTTTAAAAATGAAAATGTTTTTGGTATTCATAACAAAAAGAATTTGGAGACTGCCTCCATTGTATTCAAACATCTATCTATATTTCACCTCTTTTTCTATGTTTCAAATCTGAATTTTCATCAAGGGCTATGGGCTCTGACTATCAATTAGGGTAGCAGAATATAGATTCTGTGGCTTTTGAATTGTTGCATTCATAATACACAGCAAACAAAGGCTGGTTATAGTTTCCAATAGGAGTGAGCCAAGTTCTCTCTAGTATTATTTGCCCCATGTTTTTAATAAATCCAGAACATTTAACATAAAATACAAAAAAAGGCATGGCATGAATGTCTTGGGGCGCACAGAAGGACATTATAAAGATCTGATATAAGCATTACTTAATATACATAAAGGTACTTGTTTTTAGGGCTTGAACAACATGTTCCAGGATCTACAGAGAAATCTATATGCAAAATAAGCCTTTTACCATTCCATGTTTCAAAACGTTTAATCTTTGCTACCAAACAATGTCCGGCAGACCAGTGATCATCAAGATTTTATACATACATGCCTCAATTGACTAAGGACAAAGATCCTCTCTGATGCAGTTGTCAAGGGATGATAAGACATCTCGAAGAATATTATACCCAAACTGAAGAGGTCCACTTTCTAGAATCAAAAGAGGTTGAAGGAAAGAGTGACAACCATTGCAAAAGAGAAAAGTCTTTATTTGCTGCTTCTTTCCCAAGCTTTTCAATGATCCTGAAAGAAGTGCATGCAGTGAGCCTTGGGGTCTGTAAGGTCCACACCACTTCCTTCATCTGATGACTTCAATGAAGGTCCAGTAAAACAACTTTTATGACGTCTATTGGGACTATTTTCTAAATTTCCCTCTCATCCTAGACAGTTGCAGAAGCATTTAAGGGACATTTTACAGGGGCATCTAGTGGATTTTTCTGTGTTAATCAGCAACTCAGTGGCACTCCATGCAGTAGCAGAAGTGTGCTCTACTTGTCAATAACTATGTCTGAACCCAGCTCAGAGACATGGACCTCAAAATTCCTTGTGGGTCTAACTTCCATGAGTGTGCAGGAGAGCAATTTAACTGAGAAGACTACAATTTCCTGCCTTATCCAGACTTTTTACCTGATTGTATGTAGATTTAGTACTTCCTTGGACCTCTGGACTTACATAAAGAGCAGTGCCAACCATTCCGGTTAAGTTGCCTGTTAACGACAGTGTTCAGTTACCAACTACTTGACAGGGCCAACGTGAAAGAAAAAAGCATTTCATATTATCAGAATATTCAAATGGAAACTTAGTTGTTTGGTTAGCATGGAAAGGATTATTCTGGCACAGTGTAACATCTCTATGAGCACCACACTCCATGCAATCTCTGGTCTGCAGAAACGGCATGCGCCCATGGAGCAGGAGAGTCCCTAATTTCAACTAGGATATGGCTCACAGTCTCTTCCTGTGTTCACCTGCATGTTCCTTAGGACCTGCAGGAGAGCTAGAGATATCCCCAAGGGGCCTAACCCATGAGCAGCAGAGCCCAGGGGTTTCCAAGGCAGATCTGGAAAAGGTGCCAACTGAGGGACACTTGAGAAGAGTCTGAGACAACCAACCCCTGGGACGGACCCTTGGGGGCAATGATTGTCAGGGGCTAAGAAAGGACAGATTGAGGGGTGAAGCTGACTGCCCTTGACTCAACCTGACAGGACTGAGGGCATGTTTGAAGGAAAGGGGCCTGCTTGACTTCCTTATTCAATCATTTTATTTAATAAACAACAGCTGTAGTCTTGTCAACTCAGGGAACAGATCTACCTGGCCCAGCTTCAACACAGAACAGGCGGCAGAAAAAATACACAGTGGATACCCAGAGACAATTTGGATCAAGGCTTCATAACCATTACCAGTTACTACAGGGCTCCCAATGGGTCAAGCTCCTAAGGCTGCTTAAAAGCTGAGTCTTATCAGCATTCAGTGCACAAGCGCTAGTCTAATCCCAATTGCCCTATTCTTTGATAGTTTTCCTCAAAAGACATAGGAAATAGGACGCAACAGAAGCAAACTGTCTTATACTTACCAGAAAGATCACTTTTCTCTGGACAAAAATCTGAAACGCCTTCTCCTTGTTTAGGGTCTGCCTGGAAAAGAAACCATTATAAAGGCGGTTACATGGCTCTCAAGCCTCCCATAATCAGAAATGTTTAATCCTAAAAAATCTATTCAGCAGCATGCATACTAGCTGTGACACACCTTGGCATCTCTCATGTTAATAAGACAGGAGCAACCATGTACATCAGGAATACGCAAAGATCTACTTTGTGTGTGTGGTTTTTTTTTTTTTTAAACTTGAAGCCCATAATCCACTATCCCGGGACACTGGTGCCAAAGAAATATAAACCCAGAAAAGAATTCAGAGTCCCAGAGCTGCCCAGAGTGGCCAGATGGGTGCAGCATTATTATTATTATTATTATTATTATTATTATTATTATTATTATTATTATTATTATTA
>JAHTLZ010000016.1:25637994-25696315 GCA_023846285.1 Phrynocephalus versicolor | reverse complement strand
TTGTTGTTGTTGTTGTTGTTGTTGTTGTTGTTGTTGTTGTTGTTGTTAACAGCAACAACAACAATAAACATGCTCAGAATATCAGAATTGGAAATGACGCTCTTTCATATTGTTGATAGAAACTAAATTTAGTAGAGGGCTTATCCATGTTAGTTTGTACAGTAGTCTGTTACAGCAAAGCTAACGAAGGGTCTTGTGACACCTTAAAAATTAATAAGTTTAAGTAATAAGCTTTCATGGATTGCAATCTGCAACTTCATTTGTCCCCACTGCATCCAAAGGAGTGGGTAGCAATCCACAAATGGTTATGCCATCTAAAACTTGTTAGCTTTTAAGGTGTTACAAGTCCTAAGAGAAAATTAAAATATAATCTCTGCTGCATTTACAATTGTAATTTTACAAAATGGCTTGCTCTGTACAACTAAGAGGGAGATTTTTCCTAGAACACTTACTGCATATGCTGGGTGATCTGTTGCCAAACCAAAGTCACCAATTTTCACGTGATCCTCTGAATCTAAAAAAATGTTGACAGGTTTCAGATCTCGATGAATCATTCCCTTTTAATAAAAACAAAGTTTGATATGTAAGCATTAGCAGGTAGCTTGATCACATGTTAACACATGGGTGGAGGACATAAGAAAGTTTGGCTAAAACTTTGCTAGTTTTCACTGCACATGTCAATGAGCTATGCACAGTTCTGTTTTTTAGGCCAATTGTGCCCTTTGATAGTCTCATTATTTCCAGCAGGGTGATCTCTGATTTACATGATGCATGCACCTACAACCTGCGGTCACTGGAGAAATGGCAGGAGGCTCTGCTCATGGAGAATTCCCAAGTTGCTAATAGGTGTCTACCCGCTATCTCTTCCTGTTTTGATCTGCCCATTCCTTAAGACCTGCGGGGAGAACTTTTGTCTGGATCCGCTAGTGGGGGCTGGGTTTTGTGGCCAAGTCCAGCCTGTAGAATTCTCCTGCCGCTGGAGATCTCTCTTTTGATATTTCATTCATTATTTAAGGCATCTGTATTCTGGCATCCAGATTGCTGTGCAGCTCTTTCACTTCTGTGACAAATCTTTTTAATCTGTCTCTAATGTTGTAGTAGAATTTTTTTAAAATGTAAATTTCTTCTAAGTTGTCATACATAATGAGGAAACAGGAAAGTAATAACCAGAAAAATACTGTCTTTATAAGTAATATATTGTAAGGGGAAGAGCATTAACCTAATTGGCAATAATCCTGTGGCACAGTTTAACAAATGACACTATAGAAGGTGCACTGCATCAACTGGTATTTAGTGAGACGATGCTCTCATTGTTTCAAATGGGCCTAGTCTCACAGTGACTTATTTAGCATAGAGAATAACCACCTGAGTCAATGGAATCTACAGAGGGGTCCCGACTGACTAAACTCCACAGATTCAAATCCTTACTCTAGTGCAGTGATGGCGAACCTTTTAGAGAGCGAGTGCCCAAACTGTGATTCAAAACCCACAGATTTTTTTTTGTAAAGTGCCAATACAGCAATTTAACCTGAATACAGGTGGCTGTGAAGGGGTGGTGTCGGGTGCCCACAGAAAGGGCTACGACGAGTGCCACCTTTGGCACCCGTGCCATAGGTTCGCCAACACTGATCTAGTGTGATTTACTACGCTCAGCAACTGGATTTTGGCCATTATTTTACCATAACAAAGTGGCTGCCGTAGCTCAAAAAATATAACACTCCTAGACCTTTTCACCACAAATCGAACACTTCAGGAAATGTAGGAACAGGAAGGGAAGACAAAACAGCTCCGTAACTTCTCATTTATTGCCATCAAATTAAACTAGTTCATTTACAAGGTGCAGCATCTGCCACTTTCTACATGTTCCAGAGATCCTTAGAGCAGGGGAAGAATGAAAGTGTAACTAATTAAGGCTAGAATCCTGTTGTTTATGTTCACACATAAGGGCAATTGTGCCAGCAATGTGATCTGCTTTCACACCAGTCTGTTATTTACCAGCTGTTGCCTGATCATACCATCAACTGGATAATGAACAGCCCAGAAAAAACGTGTGCCAATGCGTCTGTGCACACAGAATAATTCAACAGGATTTGGGCCTAAAAATAAAACTCAAGAGAAGTTTTTAACTGAACATGCTTGATATAAACATCATTAACCTTTTCATGGATATAAGCTAAGCCATCCAAAATTTCCCGGAAAAGCCTCCAAAGTCGATTGGTATCCTCATATAAGCCTTGATCAATGGTATCTCGTAAAGTGCTCTTCTCACAATATTCCATCTGCAAATTCAAGATAAAGAATACTTGAAAAATAGGAAAGCAGTAATCATGTTTATTATTGCAAACATATCCTATACAGGAGTTGCAAGAAACTTAAATCCATCTGTCCATCCGTCTACCCACCCACCCATTGCTCAAGTTCTTGGATTCCCCCCCCCCCCACTGTCATGTGGCATTTTCAAACTCATTACCACCTGCCTATTCTGTGTCTATTCTGAATGTATTGCTATAAAATGAGATTTGGAATGGAGTGAGAAAAAGGAAATACAGTAATAACTTGGGTTAAGAGTAACTTGGTTTAAGAGTGTTTTGCAACACAAGCAAACATTTCTTCTAAAATTTGTCTTGATCAACAAGCAATGCCTTGATATACAAGCAGTACACCAGGTCACATGATCACAACTGAGCCAACGTTGGATCTCTCTGCCTCCCTCCCCTTACTGAATTGTGGGTGATTGCCTGGAATGTTCTAGTTCAGGCAGCCTCAAAAGCTGAGGGAACAGAGAGGAAGGGAGGTCTCCCTTGCATTAGTCGGAAATGTTTTCAAAGGGGAGTGAAGGTTAGAAGTTTTTTTCTTTAAATTTATATTTATATTTAATTTGTTTTCAACATCCTTTCTTATTTTTTTCAAACCATTTTCAGTCATGGGGTAGCTAGTCAAGTGCAGATATTGCTACAAATTGCACTTTATTATTATTACATTAAAAACACTGAGTAAAATCCAGTTGTTAGTTTCAAGCAGAGCAGGTTCTGCAGACAGGTACCTAAAACCATAGTGTGGACATGGACTTCTAGCCAACTTCTTTTGTGAGTTTTGACATGTTGTGTGTACAATATGTGGACTTTGGTACCCCAGAACGAATCATAAAGTTTCCACGATTTATTTTGGGGGAATTTGCTTTGAGGTAAGAGTGTTTTGGTATACAAGCATGTTTCTGGAACAAATGCTCATAAACCAAGGTATTATTGTACAGGCAGTTTTTAGATTCTAAAGGCTAGATGCAGAGAATTTGACTTTTCCAAACATGTGAGCCCATTCCTCTTTACACCAAAGACTGCAGTTGGAATGCTTTGAAACCATGCATATTGTACTGTATAACAATGCAACTCTCTACAACCAGATATCAAATGAATTCTCACCTGAATGTACAGATAATGGACAGTCTGAATCATGGATGTTCCATCTTCCTCACTATGGCTATCCTTTCCTTTGCAGTCTTCATTCTGTACCAGAAAAAACACAAACATACAAGTAAACAGAGAGGACTCCAGATACATATGTCTATCTAGCCAGGTTCACAATCTCACTAAGCACATATTTATTTTATGTATTTTATTTATTGGATTTTTATACCGCTCATCAAGCAGAGAGATCACTCTGAGCTAACAACAACTGATGAATACAATATAGTGCAAATAAACTCGATTCATACAATACAATTAACATAAAATACAGTAATATAAGAATAATAAAAATAAAATTAACTTTAAAGTGATGTAAAATAGTGTATATGTATTGTCATTGGCAGACAAATCAGTTAAAATCATGTTTTAATGGGTGAATACTGAAATTACATTATGTATGAGGGAATGCCTACTTAAATAGCCAAGTTTTTAATAGTTTTTATTTTAAAAGCAGCCAAAGAGGGGGCCAGCCAGATGTCTGGTGGAAGGTTATTCCACAGATGAGGGGCAATGGCGGAAAAGTTCCTATTTCTAGTTTTTCCCTTTTGGGCCTCTCGTGGTGTTAATTGCCTCAAACGCCTAGCCTGGGAAGACTGGGTATTATGGGCAGTTTTCTTTGGGAGAAGGGCATACAGATTTATAAGAAAACATTTGCAGTAGTTACTACTTCAATATTTACCGCTCCATGGTTTTTACTGTTGTCTTCTTCATGTTCAAAAATGATATCACTTTCCGAGTCGGCAGCCGGCCTAAACAACAGTTCAAAATAGCAAAATCCAAGTATTTGCAAACAGTGTGTTCCATCACCCAAGCCATACTCCTCAGGAGGTCTGCAGGTCTCCCGAAGCTTACAGAATGTTTCATGTGAGGGTTGGACATGGACAGTGAAACCTAGAACTGGAGATTTATAATTTAATTTAAAGTTCTGGCCAGAATCTAACTGAATATTAATGCCTACGTAACGCCTGACAGCTTAAATGTTGGTGGTGTATTGCCATGAAGAAGGTAGGATGTGAACTTCTCATTACCCATCATGTCACACAAGTAGCGTGCAACAAGAAATGCAACCACCGTTTTTTTAATTAAAAGAAATTCACCACTGAGTTTTACACCTCCTGGACCTAATTCTGCCAGGTATTACTTAATAGAGACTGGGATTTCTCCTCCCCACTGCAGCTTCTTCTGCATCTGCTTCGGACAGCAGGTAAATCAACAAAATCCCCTTCTCTTCCCCTTTCCCCAATGCAGTGTTTCCCAACCTTCCTAATGCCACAACCCTTTAATACAGTTCCTCATGTTGTGGTGAACCCTTGCCCTGCTTGGAAATGGCCACAAGCCCCCTTTGGCAGGCCACTGTGGCAGGTGCCATAGAGAACTTCCGTCTACAGGCACCCTCAGCCAATCGCAGCCTCCGGTGCCATTGACTGACATCCCTTCCAACCTATCAAACTGCAACTCACTCTCCCCCCCACTTCCTCCTCCAGACCCAAGCCGTTTGTGCCCTTTTCTTCACTGGCTCATGGCAACCCCCTGTGAAATGGTCGTTCGACTCCCAAAGGGGTCCTGTCCCCCAGGTTGGGAACCATTGCCCCAACTGGATATTCTGCTGGATGGCAGCCCCTTTGGTAGACACAAGGTGCTCTTCCAGTCAGGCAAAGAACAACTCAGGATCCAACCCATTGCCAATCAATTCCCTCAAAGAAGGGGGGAAGGTACACCCTATGCCCCAACTCACAAGAATGACTGCGAGAACACTCCTCCACCTTCGTCCTCCTCCTCGTCCTCGTCATCACTGGATTCCTGGTCTGCCCCGCTGAACCTGGCGCTCGACGATCTCTCCCCAGAGGTGCTCCACTCCACGGAACTGGTGAGGACCGGAGGCGGAGCGTTGGCTTCAATGTCGTCCAGAAACTCCTCTTCGCCCTTCCCACCTGGAGCCCATTTCTCAGCTTCTTTCTTTCCTTCTGTGGATCCCGATGACTGAGGACTCAGCAAAGGCCTCTCGTGTTTCTCAATCCAAGCGTTGTAATACCGCACAATGTTTTCATGGTTCAGGCGCGACAGCAGTGTCACCTCTCCTTTAATTCTTCGAAACTGCTTGCTTGTGGGATTCACGTGAATGCGCTTGACTGCGTAACAGCAGCCATCCAGTTTGTTCTGGACCTGCCCGTCGAAGGCACAACAAGATTGAGTTTTCAATCAAAGTCATGCAGAATACCTTCGCAACCTTCCCAAAGAAAACCTGAAGCACAACCGCCCAAAGACGACTGCATTTTTTGTTCTGCATTTACTTAGAATGCCTGCTTGCTCCATTACTAAGTTCTATGCAGATACAAATTAAAGCAGGCCTGCACAACCTGTCGACCACAGGGCCCTTGGAGGTCCCTGCCTGCCTCCTGACCTACCACCATTTTCAGGGGTGTGTGTTGCTCGGGGGACTTAGTGGGTGGGTGGGTGGGTGGGTAAGGGCTCCACTGGCTCCAGTGCCAGCGCGGGGGACCTTGGTGGGTGGGTGGGGGTGGAGCGGCTGTGTGTGCGCACGCAGTGCTGTGTACCTTGATGGGCGGGAGGGTGGCTAGGGCTCCCCTGCCACCACTGCCGTGGACCTTGGGGGGGCAGCGGTGGGGAGGGTGTGCACCCAGTACGGGGGACTTTGGTAGACAGGTGGGCTCGAATCTCCTTTTTAAAAAGGTGCACTGTGGGGATTCCATACCCCAATAAGCTCTGAACCCCAATAACTTGGCAGCACTGAGGATCATCCTTAGGCCCTGGGCAGGCATGTCCAGAGAACCGAGCAGGAAAGTCCAGTCCGTGGTTAAGCTGACCCTGAGCTGACCTACTAGCTCAAGGAAGCGGCAAAGCAGATGGCAATGCCAGAAAAACAATGGCAGGATATCAGGACACATCTGCTCCGTCACCCAAGCCCCAAAGCCCCTTCCTCTTTTATCAATAACCCCCACTAGCTAAGTATGTTCCTCCATATAAGGTGCATTTCTCTCCCCCCCCCCCGCCAATGGAATGCATTATCACATTTTCTCTGTCCATTCCCATTGTTTGTATTTGTTTACTCTTATCAATAAAGACCTCTAGGTCCTAGGCAGCTCTCACAGACACACACACAGAGACACTCACACACACACCCTCACTCAGCTCATGAAGACACACAGAGACACAGAGAGAGACACGCACACACGCAGATACTCACTCACAGAGACATGCAGCCTGGGACCAGAGATGGTTGTACCCCAAACTCTGTGTATGCGTAATTAATAATGCTACAGTGCAAACCCCCCCTCCCATTGGGCAGATTGGGGGTGAAAGCACATCTTTTTTGAAGAGGAGATTCAAGCATCCCAGGAATTTACCAAGGCATGCAGCAGTGGCGGATTTGATCAGTATCCTCTGTATCCTCCCAGGCTGCTCAAATTTCCTTCTTTGAACCTCCCCCCCTCCTGTTCACGGCCAAGGGGAGAAGGGGGAAGGCTCAACCCGTTTGAATTTGGCGCTGCACCAGCGAGGGTGCTTGTGCAGCGCCAAATTCAAAGTGTGTGGGGGGGCAGGGAAGCGGGGGGAGCACATGAGCCTGCACTTGGTGGGGAGCCCGTGGGGATGTGTGGCAGGCGGGAGCTTGTGGGCTCTTCAAAGTCGGACAGCCCTGAATTACAGGAAGACACTCCAGAACAAAATGATTTTTCACATTGCACGCTGCAATTTACCTTGATAACAGCTCCAAACGCCCCTTTACCAAGCAACTGTAATTCTTCAAACTCGTTGTAATAGCGGGAAAATTGTCTCTGTGTTTCTGTGACAAAAACATCACCGGGAATCTGACTGCTGGGAATAACTGTTTCAATATCATCTATCCCTGCGGAGTCTGAAAGCAGGAAAAAAATTAATGCAAAAAGACAAATAAGCAGCTCGTTGTTAAAGGATTAAAGTCAAAGGGTCAGTGCGATTGACAATTTATGTGATTAACAAATGAAGGCCTATTAATTTTGTCATGCTAAAATTTGGAGCACAAGCAATTGCCATATTTTGTTGGCAGAAGGCTCAAGCCAGTCCAGCTATCTAAAAGAGGCAAACCAGAAGTCATTGGAGGAACGCAAATGTGAAGAACCAAATAAGGGATTATGTTATCTACCCCCCCCCCTTACATGTACATTTAAGCAGCTTGTAAATATGGAGGTATATCAAAGTGAGCTGGAATGTGTGGTCATGAATGCACTTTGGGAGCTCAATTCCCCTCACTGTGCAAACCAAAAAGGGGAGCCAATCTTGCTTGCCCTTAGCCTATCTCAGTGGTGGTGAACTTTTGGCACTCCAGATGTTTTGGACCACAATTCCCAGAATTCTAAGTCTGTACTGCCAATGACAAAGGACTGTGGGAGTTGAGGTCCAAAACATATGGAGTGCCGAAGGTTCACCACCACTGGCTTCTTATCTATCTCTGATTTTATGACTGCTTTTTTAAATTATGATTTTGTATTGTTACATATTGTAATAGTCTGTTTTATCTTGTAAACCGCCCAGAATGGCTTCCCGTCAGATGGGCAGTAAATAAATAAATAAATAAATAAATAAATAAATAAATAAATAAATAAATCCTTGTGCACACTGTATAGACTGAGAGCATCCTCTAAAAGAGACTGATAAACCACTCTTGAATACTTTATGCATGGAAAAACCTGAAAAGGCTTCATGTTATTAAAGGTAAAGGTTTCCCTTGCACAGGTGTGCTAGTCATGCCTGACTCTTGGGGCGGTGCTCATATCTGTTTCATAGCCCAAGAGCCAGTGTTGTGCAAATCCGTAGCCATGTGGCCGATATGGCTGAATACTAACAGACTAAAACTGCTGATACAGCAAAAAGTATATCACTGCTTCAACAACAGCAACATTACAATGTAAATCAGTATTTTTAAAAATCTTGGAGAGTATGTTTTCATTTTTAACAATAAAGGACCTGATTGCATTAAAAGTGCATGGGCTTTCATAGCTTCCCACTAACCTAGATAATAAAAGAGAATAACTGGCTATATGTTAAGGCATTGATTTGTACACTTTTAGTATACAATACATCCTCCATGTCTTTGGGGAATTAGTTCCAAGCCCCCATCCCTGACGATGCTGAAAACTGCAGGTAATAGAGAACACTATACAGTATATAGCAGTGTTGGTAAACCTACAGCATGGATGCCAAAGATGCCTTATGACAGAGAGCTCCTTTCTGTCTTTAGGAAATCTTGAACTCTCTTATCATAGCAGGCACTGTATCATAGCAATGAATGGGTGTGTAATGCAAGCATGCAAATATATTCACTGAAGTTTTATGTTCTATGTGAAGAAATGTTCTCTGCACAAAATGCAGGAAGTAAAAGATAACCTTGTGATGAGTCTGATACAAATAATGTTTTCTTGTTTCACACTGTTCAATGAACTAAAGCATCTGCTGTCTCAAGTGTTAGAAACCCCTCTGTTATTCATCCCACTCTGATGCTCTTCTTCTCTCGTGTCAAACTGTGCTTCTTTCTTACAGGTCTTTCTCTCCCCACCTGACGCTCCGTCAGTCTTCCCACTCACCCTCTCCTCTTCCTTATAAACCAGCTGGATCTGCTCTCCCTCTTCCAGATTTAAAAACGTTGAGGGGGAAGGAGACAAAATATGCAGCAGCCTGCAGGCTATTTTGAGGAATGAGTATGTCTAACTGCATCTTTCTCTCTTCTCATTCCTTTCAGGTTTTATGCTGTGGAAGCCATGACGGAGACAGAGTCACACTATCTTCTGTTCATTATTACAGAACATCATCAATCATAAAGACTGCACAACTGGCATTTTCTCAAAGAGAATGCTTATTTTTTAACAAAGTAAAATGAATGTTAAAACATCCTCAAAAGGCGGTGCAGGTACAAGATTTACAATCTTGAAAGGCCTTTTATGCAAACGTATGGAGTCTCCTGAGTAACAGTTTAGCATAGCTTGCACATTTGCAACAATATATTTGCAACACATTTTAGCGTATCAAAGTCATTGGACTACCTACCATTGGGGCTTTCTTCCACTACAAGCGGCTTCATCTGTGGTGGGTTTATAAATCTGTGCTGTGAAAGCTGCTGAGGGGTCCACCTTTCCTTATCTTCCAAGCAAACACATCTGAAAACAGTCCAAAACGAGGCAGTCGCATTATTCAATTGCAACTGCGAGATTATTTTACAGACTCCCAACTAAAGATGTAACACAATATAGGTAACTGTGGACCTTTTTGTAAACAAACTTCTGGCAAGGTAGAAATATGCTGACCTTGCCATTAAGAGCAAGGGGAAGGGAAAGAGGAGTATGAGATGAAAAACATACTGATGCATAACACTTTGCTCAGACAGAATTCCAATAAACTCTTTAACTTCTTAAGATATTCCGTAATATCTTAATAACAGTAATAACAGTCTATTGCTGGAATGGAAACCATTCAGACTGCCCTTTCTTTGCTTGCCCCTGCTGCTTCAACAGACCAAATGCTCTAGATTCAGCAGAGCAAATGAGAAGATACAGCAGAAGTGTAAAGGGGAGAAGCAGAAATGACAATCTACTTGCATGAGCAGAATTTTGCTCGCATGACTACGGCTGTAATGCACAATACAAATGGCTTTACAGCAATTCAGTTTTAAAACCAATATGAACAATTCAATTAGAATCCTTATTTTCTTCAAGCTGGTTGCACAGCTCAGTGGTTTACGCATCTGCCTGCAGAGTCAGGGGTTGGCAGTTTGATTCCCCACCATGCCTGCTGTAAAGTAGTTAGCCCGTGCGGCCTTGGGTAAGCTGCACAGTCCCTGGGCACCCCCAGAAAGGAATGGCAAACCATATCCATTCTCTATCTAGAAACCCCTGAAAAGGTTTGCTACAAGTCGGAACTGATTTGACAGTAGAGATGGGTGTTTTGTTTCTGAAGGGGACTGTTCCAAAACGAAACACAACAGCACAGTTGGCACTCGCAATCCAGTCCCACCCTCCGGAACAAAATCAACCACTGTCTTACCTTGCTCTAGATCGTGCTGGGTGAAAATCCAACCAGGAAGCAGCCTCCAATGCTCCATCTTTCCCTCTCCCTGGTGCTGGCCAATCAGACAGGGAGGTGGGATGATGCATGTCCTTGCACAGCTCTGACTTGCCAGCGCCAGGGAGAGGGAAAGATGATGCATCAAAGGCTGCTTCCTGGTTGGATTTTCACCCAGCACAAACTAGAGCAAAGTAAGACAGTGGTTGATTTTGTTCCGGAGGGTGGGACTGGATTGCGAGGGCCAGGTGTGCTGGCGTGTTTCATTTCGGAATCAGTCCCCTTCTGAAACAAAATGCCCATTTCTATTTGACAACGTATTTACTGCTACTGCTACTACTACTGCTACTAGAGTTCTGATTTATAAACATTTTAAAAGGGATGGCATAGGAAGAAAAGCAATTGGATGGGTACACACTTGTTCAAGAAGTCTTGAAAATCAGCAGGCAACTCATTTGGAATTGTAACAGGGTACTCCTTAGTAGTCTGTCCCTGGCTGAGAGCCAGCAGCATCAGGCCCAATCGCCAGACATCTCCTTTTTTCCCTGGCTTGTTTGGCAAGGCATCCTCGCTAAACCGAACTTTGGTTTGTTCAAAAACATCCTCTTTACAGATATCAGCCAAACGTTTGGAAATGCTGTAGTCTGTCACTTTAATAGTTCCTTCCGTGTCTACTAGCACGCTGGACGCTGTCAGGACCTTGTGCACAACTGAATTGCTGTGTAAATAGTCCAGAGCTGATAACAGCTGGGAGGCGTAGTCGCGCAGCTGATCCATAGGAAGGGGGACCCCTTTGTCCAAATACATGGAAAGGCTGGACCCACTAACGTGTTCCACCAAAATGTCCACCACGATAGAGTCACTATGCTCCTTGTAGCTCATTGATACGTAATGGATTATGTTGGGATGGTTTAACTTCACCAAGGAGTTGAACTCTGCTTCTGCTCCCTGAATCTGTGCACATGAAATGAAACAACAACGGATGTTAGTCAAATAAATCACTGGGCATTTCCCTTAAATAAAAGGGGGTTCATTGCATGGACAGTGTTAACCGAGACAATGCAGGAAGCTACAAGTAGGCCCAAAGCTCTGGATACCTCTAAAAACATTTGGCCAACTAACCCTCCAGCCCTCGGACAGAAGGCTTCTATTTCTATTATGATCTGAAAAGAAGAACGGAAGGACAGGATGTTGGCAATGGCCATGGAGACACAAAATACATTTGATGTGTACACTTTCTTCTGATATACTGATGAAAACATACACCTCTTCCTCCGTTCAGCTTTGATAACACCAGCTCTGCAAATGTTGGTAATTCCTCAGTTTTGTTGCTGACTACCCATATAAGTTCTAGATGAACTGTCTACATCTCAGACTGTGCAGCATCTGAAATTCAGCAAATTTTAGTGTGCAAATTTCTAAACTGATTCTCCTACTTGTCCTGCACTATGTGAATGAAAAAATAGTTACAAGATCAGATGACACACAAAAATGCTTTTACCTGCTTTTTGCATTTTTCAACCTTTTCTTTTTCTTGGCTAGTGAGGAATTTCCCCATTTTCTTTTGCCACTGAAGTACCCATTCATGCACTAGGACAAAGTTGCCAGTGGACATATCCAAAGCATTGTAGACTGATTTACCAAGTTGTTCATCCTTGTCTATAAAGAGAAATATTGGTAAATATATCAGCTTCTAATGCAGATGCTCTCAGAAATTTTAAGAAGGTTAACATGTTCATTTACAGTATTTCTTGTATGTTCTAGCCAATATACCCTCTCCAGCATTAATTCAATTTGTTGAAGGCCATTGACACAGTCCTGTTGCCCTAATTTGATACTATACACAAGGACACATTCTCAACATAACCGGTAAAAGACTTGCCCATGAACAAATACCAGATCTGGAAATCAGGTCCATCTGGTAAATCTATATTTATAAAATGGGAAACAAAAAAAAAAGGTGAAGTTGTGACCACCACATCAGATGATCTAGCTTCCTTCTTCCCTACGTATTGGCACATTATCCCCACATATTTGTACAACTTTTATTACTTCTTTTATTTATTTGATTTATATACCACCCATCTGACCAAAGGTCACTCTTCGCGGTTTACTCCTGATAGGGACGGATCAGCATGTCTCAAAATCAAGATGTATTGTAAGCAGACCCAAATATGCTGACAGGGTACAGGGTCAGGTTAACCCAGCAAAACTTGGCATAACAGCTGGGACTTGGCATCAATTCGCTGAGAGCAACATATGGCAGTTAGCCAGGAATAAGGAACCAAGTTGAAATCAAACGAAATAGGGTCAAGTCATTCTAGGCCTTGAAGGCCAAATGGCTATAAGCCAAGAACATTAGCAAGCACGTGTAGGCATGTGTAGCGAAGAACAAAATATGTCAGTCTTAGATCATGCTTATGATACAGAAAACTATATATCTATCATCAAAAACCATTACTCCTTTGTCCAGGACAGCAGGGCAGATGTGCCTGTGCTATGTCTCGGAACCTTAAGGGGCTCTTGGACCCTTAAGCTAAGATGCCTTGGATCCTTAAGCTAACCTATTCTCTGTACTGTATGTGTTCTGTTGTATCTCTGTCTGTCTTTAATAAACCTTTTGCTATATAACTAACTCAGCGTGGCAATTTTGATGAACCACCAATGGTGCATTGGCAATTTATAATGGTGCATTGGCAATTTATAACGAACCACCACAATGACAATTTTTAAGGCACATAATTTGACTTTATCACTCCCTACACCTTTTAACATTGTGAAGACAGCTTTCACCATTCTCTCATTTGCATATGGGGGAAAACATTCAAATACTGTAAGAATTATGATAAGCAAAACTGTTCGGCTCACCTATACACCTTCCTTTGTGTACTTTAAGCTGACCAGTACTGCTACTGTTAAAATACAGCATTTCACAAGTTCCAGGAGAATCTTCACTACTGCAAGCAGAATGTTGACGCTCTCTTCTAAAAAAAAGAAGAAGCATAAAAAACTATCAACAAGGATATTGTTCAGATATGCTCACATCTGACCAATAAAAAGCTGATGGCTGAAGTCAGGGAATGAGGAATGTTTGGCCTTCCAGGCTGCAAGCCCCCTCATTCCTCATCACCGCCTCTGTCAGCCTGGGCAAACGGAAGCAAAGGGGGTCAAATTTGCCTCCTCTCAGATTTAAGGACTAAACGTGTGTTGCCTTAATTTGGTTGGAATGTATGTTTCCAAAAGCAGTTGGTTCAGCAGCAATTACTGCCATGAAAAACAAAACAAAACAAAAAGACTGCAGAACACCAACTGTTAGCTTACAGAAAGAAAAAGGTGGTCATTACAAAGGTGCTTTTTATTAACACTTTGCGTAGACAGCAATTTAAATGAGCCGAAACCAGAGTGCCTGAGATACTGACCCCAATTTTATATTCTATTAAGCAGGGTATGAACTGGTCCAAGTCAATTTCTACCATTTTAATTTGATCCAGAGACTCCTGCCAGTAAAACAAATGAAGACAAGAACCAAAACTTCCAACACGCCACTTCAGAGGCACGTAAGTGGGATAAAACTCTGTAATAGAGTCTCTTCTTTGATGTGCAAGGATTTTAGTACTTGTTCTATACATGACTGAGACAGCCATGTACAGAAAACCATGTCGATGTATGAAGCAGTTAGTACATCCAATAGCTACTGTGCATGCTTCTGCGTGCATCCCTATCAGGTATGTCGGGTAGACCAATAAAGTGGAGTCAAAATTCACAAACAAGAACAGGACAGGCCCAAGCATGGGACATCATGTGCTGAGTCAGGATGATTCAGCACAGGCGGGATGCAAGCAAGGGACTTACCCAAGGTGACATCATCTTTATGACATAATATGAAAGATGTAACGTCAAAGACAATCGGATCCCAGTTTGTATAAATATGCACCGTGTTCATTCACCGTTCACTTTCAGTTTTGCCCGTGACTAGATGCCATGCTGTTGTACTTATTTTTGCTGCTGCTGTATATTTGGTAAATAAGACTGGTGATGGAATCTCGGTTGCGGCTCGGTATTGAGTCTACTGCTTGGCTGGGAATCAAAGCACGAAGCTTCCCAGGTAAATCCTGAGTTACTCTGACAAGGTAACTGCTGTGATATGGATGCATGCACACACACAGTGATAGGAACACATCACCAACCAATTCAGAAGAAAAAAGTAAGGTACCTCGAACGTCCCGTGGAATGTGCGCGATACTTGTTGTTCCCTCCATGATCTGTAGCCCCGCCATTTAAATTGGTCATTAATTTGTTCCCGACAGATTCTCTACTGGGCAGGATATCCTGGTTTGTCAACGTGGCACTTTCCAAACGCTCCTGGCATGGCATAAAGGGGCAGGGGAAGAACAAAAGCAATCAAACCTCTCTATTATAATCTTTTAAGCCATGAAACGTGTGGAATCCTGGATGGGAACTCCATTTCCAAGATTTGTTTTGAGACAGGTCTAGGGAACAGGACCAAATGCTGGGCTAGCAAACTTGCGACAATGCTGGGCACACTTCAAAGAGCTGGTTTTAATCCTTTAAAGCCCCAAATGGCATGAGACCGAGCTATCTCTAGAACGGTGTCTCCTTTTATGAGCCTGCCCAAGAATCAAGATCATCAGGAGAGGCCTTTCTCTTGGTCTCCCCACCCTCACGGGGACATCTGATGAGGACACACAGGAGAGGGCCTTCTCGATTGCTGCTCCCAGGTTTTGGAACTCTCCCTCCAAAGGAGGCCAGGCTGGTCCCATTTCTGCTTTCCTTCTATGAGCGGATAAAGACTTTTCTCTTCAGCCAGGATTTACTTTAAATAAGACCCATAGGAATTTTTAAAGAAAACATTTCTTCCGTGCTTTATTCGTGATGCTGTGGTCGTCATCATCATCACCATCATCATGTGTTTTACAGCGGTGGTCCCCAAGCCCCGGGCTGCGGACCGGTGCCGGTCCGTGGACCAGTCGGCACCGGGCCGCCTGGGGAGGCCGGGGAGGCTCCTCCCCTTTTCCTCCGCCGCCCTCCTCCTCCTCCTCTTCTCTCCCGCGGGCGGCCGGTGGAGGAGGAAGGCTGGAGGAGCGCAGGAGGAGCCGCCGCCTTTGCCTTTGCCTCCCTCCTCTGCCCGCCGGCGGTGGCGGCGCATCCTCCTCCTCCTCCACCACCCTCCTCCTCCTCGCCCTTCACCACCAATAGCAGCAGCAGCAGGAACCCGGTTTGGCCCGCTTGCCCCTCCTCGCCTCCTCCTGGCTCTCCCCCCCTGCCCTGGGGGCACCGCCGCCGCAGCGTGGGGGCCCCCTCGGTCGGAAGAGCAGGTGGGTGCCCCTCCTCCTCCTCCTCCCCCGGGGCGCGCGCCCTTTGGCCCCTCCCTGCGGTCGCGCTCCAGGGCGGAGCCCCCCCGCTGCCGGACCGCGCCTGTGTTGGGGGCGGGCGGGGGGGCGTAGCGGGCCGGCCCAGATGTTTTCCCCGCCACCGCCGCGCCTGTGTTGGGGGCGGGCGGGGGGGTGTCGCGGGCCGGCTCGGATGTTTTCCCCGCCGCCGTCGTGCCTGTGTTGAGGGGGTGGGGGGGCGTCGTGGGCCAGCCCGGGTGTTTTCGCCACCGCCGCCGCCACGACCCCCCCGCCGTCGCCCCCGCCGCCGCCCGTCGCCGCCGCCCCCCCCCGCGGGCGGGCCAGGGAAAGGTTATCAGGGAATTTACCGGTCCACGGTGATAAAAAGGTTGGGGAGCACTGTTTTACAGTACTCCCTCGCTTATTGAGGGAGTTTGGTGCCTGATCCACCCGCGATAAAGGAAAATCCGTAAAATGCAGATGCCTTAGTAAATTGACCTTGGGCTGCTCCTGCTGGCTGCGTTTCCAAAGAGAAGTTTTTAACCCCCTCCTGACACCTCAGGAAATCTTGCTGCCAGGAGCTCAAGGTCTGTTTGCTGAGATGTCAGGAGATTAAAAACCTCTCTTTGGAAACGAAAAGCAGAAGCCTCAGTAAGGGCTGCTCCTGCCAGCTCCGCTTGCAAAGAGAGGCTTTTAACCCCATCATGGCACCTCAGCTTTCAGGAGGGGATTAAAAACCTCTCTTTGCAAGTGGAGCCAGCAGGAGCAGGTCTGTTTGCTGAGGTGCCAGGAGAGAGTTAAAACATCTCTTTGGATGCCTGCTTCTCTCATGAAAAACACACGATATACTGAAACTGTAATATATGAACTGGGTTGTGGCAGGGGAGTACTATAATATGATACACATATTGTAATAGTTTATTATTTGGCTTTTAAATTTGTTTCTTTTAATAGTGTAAGCTGCCTTGAATTCTCTGGGCAGGATATAAACGTTTTAAATAAATCAATAATACGTGCTTAAGAATGCAAGCACAGACAGTGTGCATTGTTTCTGAACAATTGTCTGCCCAGATGGATGAACAACTGGCAAATTAAAGCACATAGGTATGCCAGATAAGGAGAAAAACACATTGAAATTCAAAGAAATGAGGGATGATATGGATCGGGATGTGGGGAAGCAAAGGAGAAGACCACAAAAATCCATACTTGCTGCTCCATAGACAGACCCCATCTCTGTTTATACAAGGAACTCGGTTAGCCACTTACCTTCCCCACCTTGAGTTTCCTATTTAGTATATTTATTATAAGCTCATGCAAAAAAAAAAAAAATCAAAATGTGTCGATTTGATCTTTAAAAAAATGAAACATAAAATTTGGCCATCAGAACTTAAATTTTTCGGAAAGGAAGCCTGCAAGCAAAAGACAATGCCCCACTGGGGTTTTATGGCATGGAAGAGTTGTCTGTGAAGATTCTCAGTCATCCAGGTGAGTTTATCTGGAAGTTGAGTCATGGCTACTGGACTTCTTTTTTGAGAGATAGAAACATTTCACTGTTTATCCAAACAGCTTCATCGGTCCGATGAAGCTGTTTGGATGAGCAGCGAAACGTTTCTATCTCTCAAAAAAGAAGTCCAGTAGCCATGACTCAACTTCCAGAGCATGGAAGAGTTGAATGCTCTTTGAGTAGCTCCAAGATAAAGTAACATTTCCCCAGTAAAAACGGTTTTCCCGGAGAGAACAAATTCTCACAGAGATGCTGGAAATCCACAGAGACCAACCAATAGCCTGGGATGACCTGCCTAGGCATCTCCTAGCAAATTCCTACATGTATTACATAAAAGAGTAAGTTGTAAATGAGGGGGTGGGTTGAAAGAAAGAAATAATGCAGATTTTGGTTCCTCTAAATGCCTGGAGTTGCCTCGGCCCGTCCCCTGGACAGGGCCCTGATGAAGAAGGGAGTAGACTGGGTTTGTAACTATCTTGGATGACTAAACAGAAACAGAAACATACCTGTTTTGCCATTTCTTTCCTTTTCCTCTCTTCCTTCTTTTCTTCTTCCCTTCTCTGAAGTTCATCAAGTATTTCTTGTTGCTGAAACAGATGTGTTACCGCAATGAATGATCTCTTTATCTGGCTTCAGAAGAGGTTTAAATGCAGATCCTGTTAGACAACAAAAAAGACTGCTCTGCTGACTTGGGGCAAAAAGGGGGGGTGGGGGAGCCTGGAGCATTTTGTAACAAGAGGAAAACAGTTCCCATCAGATGATGCGAGTAGTCCTGGGCTTAGAACCCAGACACAGTTCCAAAGTGCTGTGAATGTTCATTCTACCTTGCATCAGCAGAAAGGAAAACAATAGATCTAATCTGAGTGGATACAAAAAAAAAGGCCATGATTTATCTCAAAAACAAACCGTACTGGTACCCCTCCATCCCCCTCTGCACAACCCTTTTGTAATCTCAGTGGAGATCCAAATGCAGTCTGACATGCAAGCAGGCTGCTATCCCGGAAAGTAGAGGAAACCCACTACGAACAAAGAATCTTCACAGAAGAGCAGAAAACACAGGCAACCCTCATGCCATTATTTGTTTGTTTGTTTGTTTCATTTCTATACTGCCCATCTTCCAGCAGGAACTCTGGGCGGTTTACAACAAGTTAAAAATTAGACAAGTTAAAAACAACAATGTAAGCAAAAAGGAGGTGGGAATCCTCAGCAAGATGCATCAGGGGGCGGCGGGGGGGGGGGGAGAGAGATCAAATTAAATAAATAAATGCACTACAAAGGCAGGACTGGTGTCACCCAAGCATTACTGCCTGGCTGACACCCGACTACAGGGTATCTGTGAGTTAGCGTCAAGTGGGTGCAGGACGTGAAATATTCAAGACTCTCACCATTTGCTCTTCTTTTCTCTTCAGGTCTTGCATGCGCCGCTGTTCCTCCTGGGCCAGCCTCTCTTGCTCCTTCTGCTGATTCTTCAGCATTTCTTCATGGAAAGATTTTAGTGGGGGCTTATTGTAGTCGCTGAGGAAGGACTGCGTAAAAGCCGCCAGCTCATAGATCATCACCTGAGGATGGAAATTAAATGCCCCTGGTGGTTTATCAAATGGTTTGCAATCAGTATCATTCCTCAATGTTCTAGTGTGCGTACCTCTGCAGCATGACATCTTTCTGTTTTTTTTAAAAAAAATTAATCCTAGTGTGTGGGATTAAAATCCATAATAAAAACAGCCTAACAGATACATAAATGAATTGTTACTCTTCATGACTCTTGCACTGGCTGCACCTGAATAATCTCTTAATTCATATTAATAATTTACCATACTTTCTTTATGGTAGGAGACAGATAGTTTACACCTTCCTTGTAGTAACTGTAGGGCCAGTCCCAGTGTTGAACCACCCCCCAACGGAAATGTACCAACAAAAATCTGTGCTGAGAAAATTAAGTTAAACAAATGAAATTACAAATGTGTACCTGATGAGCTGGGTACCCATTTTACCGACCTTAGAAGGATGGAAGACTGAGTGAACCTTGAGCCTGCTACCTGGAAGGGAACCCTAGGTTGAGAGCAGTTATAGCTGCAGTATGGCCATTTAACCACTGCGCCACAAGGCTCCTTGGTAACATCAAACAAAATGTTCTGCTTATATACCACCCCATAGCGCTTAAAGCACTCTGGATGGTTAACAATTTAATTATACAAGATACATTTTACCCCCCCCCCCCCCCCGCCCTGAGCAAGTTGGGTACTCATTTTACCCTCAAAAGGATAGAAGGCTGAGTCAACCTTGAGCCAGCTACCTGGGATTGAACCCCAGGTTATGAACACAGTTTTAGCTGCAGTACAAGCATTTCTCCACTGCCCCGTGGGTCCTCCCATAAAGCCACCAAACTATCAAGACAGGAAGTTCATGCACTGGTAATCTAGAGGACTGGCTCTTTTAATGCTCTCTACGTGGGGCTGTCCCTGGGGTCAGTATGGAAGCTGCACTAATTGCAAAACATGGCAGCCAGGCTGATCTTGGGATCACATCTCTTCAGCCCTGACTCACCTGCACAGGCTGCCAGTTTGCTCCCCTGGCAACATCATGGTACTAATGCCTATTTACAAAGTCCTGAATGATTCGGAACCTCACTACTATCAAAGTACTATTTGCTGAAACCACCTACCCATGCCACTCACACCTCTCAGGCTTTAATGTTGCAGGTGGCCACCTTAAAGGAGGTCAGGAAGTCCACAACTAGGAACCAGGGCTTCTACGTGATGGCCACTCCCTTGTGGAACACTCTACTTGTGGTACGCCCCTTCCCTCCCAATAAGAAGCTCATAAAAGATTGCTTTGCAGGAAGGCAGTTGAGGAAAAAACAAAACAAAGCAAAACAAAAGACAAAAACATGTGGCACCTTAAAGTCTTTCGTGAAATCTTTCGTAGACATTACATTAAAATATAATAGTTAGCCTTTAAGGTGCCACATGTGGGGGTTTTTGGTCTTTTGTCTTGTTTTATTTATTTTTTTATTTTTATTTTTGCCTGGAATTCTTGCACAGACTAACATGACTCCCTCTTCCAAAACTTCAACTATTTCAGGGAGTCAGTTCAGGACAGCCTTCCTTTATAATCGTCGATCTAGCTCAGTGGTGGCAAAAACTCCACATTTTTGGACCACAACTCCCAGAATTCTGAGCCTAGATTGCCAATGACAAAGGACTGTGGGAGTTGTAGTGTAAACATCTGGAGTGCCAAAGGTTCGCCACCACTGGTCTAGCTTCTTTACTTTTCTATGTTGCTTATAGTTTGTAGCCTGTATCTCTCTCTCTCTCTCTGTTGTCACTACCTTCGGAATTTTGTACAGTCACCCCCCGCCATTTCGCAGTTCAAGTATTGCGGTCCCACTATATTGCGGGATCGCAGTACCTGCGCCTTGGGGCCACGCGGGGTGGCGGTGGCGGGGAGCGATCGCATCACCCTGCGCCGTCCCCCGGGCCCCTCCGAGAAGCCTCGGAGTCACGTGGGGGGGCGCGGGGAGCGATTGCATCGCCCCGCGCCACCACCACCACCGGGGCTCCTCCGAGAAGCATTTCAATGGAGACATCGGGATAGCGGCGGGAGGTCAGATCCCCCCGCCCCCCGGGCGCACCCGACCCGCTTCCGCATATTGCGGATTTTCAGGCATTGCGGGTCGGGTGGGTCCCTAACACCCGCGATAGGCGGGAGGTTACTGTAGCATTGTCCTCCTTTTCATATTTTTATATGTTGCTGTTTGAGTGAGGGATGATTGCTTTCTTTGATTTTTGAAAACCACCCAGAATACTGGTGTTAAAGAAAATGAATTAAATTACTGGCATTTAAAAAAATGAATTAAATAATTTGGAAAGCTTACCTCTCCACAATGCTCTTTCGCCAATTCCTCTAGTTTTGATTTTAATACATTAACATTTTCATTTGATAAGCCTTTTGCATTTTTAAGGCCAATTTCTGGAACACTAGGTAGAAGAAGAAGAAAAAATCATAACACACAATAAATACAAGTGGTTATGTATGTATACAATACCAAGATATCCCCTCAATTACCCCATCTAAATGATAACTCGCACTCTAAAAATGCAGATTATTTTGAACATTTCTAGGCTCTCTCCTTAGGCAAAACCTCTCAAGTAGCTTATGCAGAAAAGACAACATAACTGGTAAATTATGTTGAGAACAGCGGGTGGCAAAAAAGACAAAGAAATATAAAGTGATTCAAATAAATAAATAAATAAAATTAAATCAAATCAAATAGCTAATGGGAGAATTGCTGGAATGTATCTCAACTGTGCAATAAGCATGTGACATCCAAGATATATCACAGCATCTCAGTGATTAGACACAGCAAATCATGTGATCTTTATGTGTACATCAGCATGATTATGGCCCATATTTGAAAAACCCACATTAATGTACTCATTTATTATACTGTATTTTATTTACTTTTAAGCCCATCTTTCCCCTTACAAAGGCACTGAAAGCAGATCGAAAAAGATTTAGAAAACCCCTTAAAATCTCTGTGCTGGTGCCAAAATCCAATTTTAAAACTGTTGTGGGTTTTTTTTTCTTTTAATGGAGATGCAATAGATATGACCTTGCATTCAGGAACAATGGACTGTTAGTCCCAATAAATTTTACTGTACCCTGGGTAATTACCAGACCATATTCCATTTCTATTAGATCAGCCAAGGCACTGTTGCAAGCTCAACCTGCCCCCAGCTATTCTGGTTAGGACCCTACAGTCTTTATAATATTGACGATTGTTCCATGAGTCCAGAAATGGGATCTGAATTAAACAGGCAAAAATCAACTTTCAAATCTTATCAGATCATTCCGGGAAGGTAAGACTGCACTATTTCAATGACAACTGAAACACAGCATGTGAAGAAACTGGGGAAAACTATATTTGGGACTACAACCAGTAGTTTTGCTAGCTGGAGCATTCTGGGAGCTGTGGTCCAAAATGTAAACGTTCCGTACTCTAGCCAAACATATTGCAATTATAGAATCATAGAGTTGGAAGAGACCTCAAGGGCCACCCAGTCCAACCCCCTGCCATGCAGGAACCCCCATCACGGTGCTCCTGACAGATGGCCATCCAGCCTCTGCTTAAAAACCTCCAAAGAAGGAGACTCCACCACCCTCTGTGGCAGCATATTCCACTGCCAAACAGCTCTAACTATCATGAAGTTCTTCCTAATGTTCAAATGGAATCTCTTTTCCTGTGGTTTGTATTTTTTCTTGGTTAGGAAATGGCAGGATAGACCTTCCATTTACTCACATATCAGGGTATGTGGGGGGACACTTGACCCACAAATCGACTTTGGCAAAGACTTCATGGTCACCGGTCAAGCCCTGAGGTCGCAAAACCAAACTGATTTCTGGAGATTGTCGTACCTGAAAAATCAGACGGGGGGGGGGGGCAAACACACCAGTGGCGTAAAACTTGGATGGAAATCTTTGGACTCAACTAAATCTTCAAGCCCATCTTATCTGACCCACAGCACCGATACAAAGATTTGTATTTTTCTGATAACTACCATTTTCCCCATCTATAAGATGCCACATTTGTTGGATGCCCCACCACTTTTTAGACCCCCCAAAATAAATAAAATAAATAAATCTTCCTTGATTTATGTGTACATAAATAACCAACAGGATTTCAGCTAGACTCCTTTTCTTTATTGGATCCAGTATGATATCCTGATAAATATATTTGCAGAAATTGTTTAACATCATCCAGTGAATATCTAGAGCAGGGGTCCTGAAACTAAGGCCCAGGAGGCAGATGTGGCTCCCCAGGGTCTTGAATCTGGCCCCCGGGATAAATTGCAACCCCCCCAACTACCCCCTGCATTGTGAGCAAGCCAGCCTCCACAGATGCTTCTATTGCTGAGGCAGTTCAAAGCAGTGGGCTATGTCACTTCTCCCACTCCAGATGGTTGGCATGGTGGCTAGTAGGGCATTCAAAGTGGAAGGGCCACGGCAAGGTCCCCCACTCCAGAGGGATCCCAGGGCAGCAGAGCAATCCCAGCGGAGGAACTTCAGGGCAGTGATCCGGAGCAGGGGGCATTGCTGGGGCCCCGGAGACACAATGATCATGGGCCAATCATGGGGGCTCCATCCATTTGCCCGTCCCTCCCCCTTTATCCACGTCGGACTTTTTTTGGGGGGGACTATGGTCCGGCCCCCAGTGGTGTCTGGGTGGTGGTGGACCGGCCCGGTTTGAAAACTTTGTGGACCCCTGATCTAGAGGATATCATGAACAGACTATACTGACAACAAAAGTAAACACACACACACACACACACACACACACACACACACACACACACAAATGTCTTGGGGCTATAGCATAATCTAAGGGGAAACCTGGTAGGAATAATAAACATACTAATTAGTCTTAATTTAACAGTCTGTAAAACAAGTTACTGGCATTAATTTTTAGCACAAATACAGTGCACGACAGTCCACAATTTTCAATGCCACACTGAAAAATATTTTAAAAAGAGCTATCCCCTGGGATACTTATGATCCTACTTGCTCCCTTTGAGAGAAAGAAAACAATGCCTAATAATTAGACACTTGGGTATCTCCCGCTAAAGAAAAAGGAGGGGAAAGAAATGAGATGATGCTTAGACATTACATTACAGTACAGAGATTTTCTTATAATCACCACTGTAAAATCAATTCTCTAATACAAGAGGCTCCAAAAGCCATCACCCCATGTACTCTGAAATTTCCCTAGGCTTAGCCACTTGCCATCCAAAAATCTAGGACTCAGTTGATGGCACTGAGATTAAATAACCCCCTAAATTTATCATTAGAAGAAGAGTTTGAAAGACATTTCAGATATCTCCATATTAAGTTTTCTATAATTGTATCAGAAGAGACTTTGTGCTTGTTGATATTGTCAAAGAATCCTCCCCTTCCCTGAACGTCCTTTTCATATAGTAACATATCTACTTCTACTCCATCACTGCTGACACACTAGCATTGCTAGCTCTCTGAAAACCAAAAATGACATGAATTCTAGAATAAGCAGTCTAGTACTGTATATAAAAGTAGCTTTGATGCTAGTCTAGGTATATATCATGGGGGCAATCCAGTTGGTGCTAATCTGTCAGGTAAATGGCAGGTGATATCAATGTTTATTTGGTTTTACTTAAAACTTCCTAAACCTCACTTCAGAATCCGAGATCCCCTAGGGGAGTGCTTAAGGAATTTCAGGGTAGTGGGGCTCTGAATTGCCCAGAAATCCCAGCCAGCACGGTTGGTGGTGAAAATCTGACCCTGGATTGCTGATGGAGGTCCTTGTCTGGTGGTGATTTTCCAATTTTAAAGGCTCCCCCCCCCCATCACGACTGTCCCAAAGGCCTCCCTCCTCGGGGCAAAAGAGATCCCCTAGAGAGCCTTGGAACCTGAAGGGAGGGGGTTAATAAGACATTTTAAATTAAATTAAAATATTAACATTGTCTTGTGATGACATAGTCACCATTAATGCACAGTGGAGTTGAGTAATAGGATGTCAGCCATTGTAAGAAATACTTCCCTGCTGTGTTGTTTTTTGTTTGCCTATGAGACTAAATATTTCTAGATGCCCAACAATCTGCATAAGCTACTAGAGATGGCTGGTGCTCAATATTAAACTGAATGAGATATAATTCTGCTTTTTTGAATTCATTCATTCATTGATTGATTCATTCAGCTTATATGTTGCCCACTACCCAAATATCTCTACAATGTAGCTATAGTTATTATCATTACTATTATTGCTGCTGTTCCAGAATACGAGGAAGTCCTCAATGTCCAGCATATTCATACACTGTCTATCCATGGGAAAATAAGATACGCACAAGCATCAGCATGCAGACCAAGACTAGGCTATAGGTGACACCTTTATAGGCCACTAATAAAACAAAATGCGGGTGGGTGTGACTGACCGATGTCCCTTCGTTTGAAGACCTGGGATGTGAAACCCAATCCTTGACTTCAGATACAGGTTTAACAACAGTGTTGCTGCTTCTTGCCTCATCTAAGACAGACACGTCTGGTGAAAATAATCTTGCCAAGAACTTTACACCTTAGAATAATTTCCTGGCAAAGCACGTCTTTTGCCATGTTTGGACTTTGGGTACATGTTTTGAATAAGAGGGTATTGCCCTTGAAAGTTTACAGTGATTTTTTGTTATTTTATTAGTGGCCTATAAAGGTATCACCTATAGCCTAGTCTTGCATTTGTATTTTGTAATGACCACACAGCTCCCCCCTTTTTACTTCATGCAGATCAACCCATCTTAACCTATTTGCCTGAATCCTATAGCCAATATATGCTCACGTAAGATAAATCATGTATGTCTTGGTAATACATTGCTTCTTATTAAAAAAGGACCTGTTGCATTCTGGCGCATATGTCAAGAAATGTAACCAGCACTTTACAATGGGAATGATTTGCCACAAAGACGTATCTCATTTCACACATTTAAGTGCCAATGGGCTTAATTGGTATCCATTATGTTTTTTAATTCACTTATACAGTACTGTAATAGGAAGCTAAATTAACTCTGTGGCTTCCTTATCTGTTTAGTTTGCAGCAGCTTCCCTGGCTGCTGATCTGCTCCGGGAAATAATCCAAAGTGCTAGTTCAAACCCTATGAAGTCCTCAACGGCTTAGGTCCAAGCTGTCTCAAGGATTGCATCTCCCTTCATAAGAATGCTGTTAAGATCATCATCCTCTCAGTCCCAGCTCATTCACAGATGTATTTGGAGGATACATGGGTGACAGCCTTCTTTGTTGCTGTTCTCAGACTCTGGAATTCCCTCCTGTTAAGAAAGCCAGGCTGCCCCCCTCTTCGCTGTCCTTCTGCAAACAGGTGAAGACCTTTCTCTTCAGGCAAGCTTTTACTCAGTGACTGACTGGCTGCCTTCGTGGGATTTTTAAGCAGACTGTTCTGTCTTACTACTTTGAATATGTTTTGGTGTTGCTTCTCTTTACCGTTTTTAGTATGGTATTTGTTCAATCTTTTTTAGTGTTTGCACACTCATTGTTATTAGCTTTATATAATGTCTTGTAATGCTGTAAGCCGCCTTGGGTCTTTTTAAAAGAGAAAAGCAAGGTAAAAATATTTTAAATAAATTAAAGTGGGGGAGGGGGTCAAGGGAACTGCAAAATGCTCATGGATCTGCTGGGTTATTAAGCCAGGTCCTGACAATCAGAAATGGATTGCTAGTATATAACTTGACTTGCTATCTTAATAAGCAGCAACCAATTGACAAATATATTTTTAAAGCTCACCAGTAACATAGTTCAATAACTCTCCTTCCTAAATGCCACACTTACCAGAGAAAGATGTTGTCACTAATAGTGAACTAATAGTGATATCTGTTTTTAATGCTTACAGTAATAAATTTATCTGCCTCTTTATGACAAATTTTGTATATGCACCCACAGGAGAATAAGGAAACTTCCATTTGGCATTTTACGGCAGTGAAAGAACTTACAATATAAAAATCTGGGTGAGGGGGGAACATGTATTTTAGGGATCTGTGAAAATTTAGAACAAATGAATTTTAGCCCATAAAACTTCCAGTTCTGCAGTAGGGATTAGTTTTGGAATCAGGATACCTATTCTTCCCAAAGTGACCCAGTTCTATTTAATTACAAATAACGAAATTGTAACCCAGTTAGTTCCAAAATTCAAGTGACACAGTAACTTCCTCATAATAAAAGGAATACCCCGTCGTTAAACCAGATCAGGAAACACACACAAGCTTGTTGTATCTTTTGTTCTGTGTACACAAGTTCTCTTGGGGGAAAATGCAACCCACACACCCCGCAACAGCGATGGCCTTATGGAAAATGGCAGCATATATGCTACACAGACGCTCCCTGAAATTCTCTCGGTGAGCCATGGTTCCATGCTGTGCGTAGTCCATGTGCAATACTGTGTCAGGCTTCCCTGCGGCTGCCAAAAAAGCCACCTTCGTGGTGGGTGAGCCACAAAGTGTCCAATGATGGACGTGACACAGAATTGCAGATCCGGGCATGTTTGGCATGCAATGGAGCGAGCATTGGTCAGGTGTGCTAAAAACAAAACAAAACCCAAAAGGATGGCGACACCGCGACCCCTTATCACGAGTGGCGACCTCTGCAAAAGGCTGCGGTGATGAAAGGGATCGATGTTGGATGATCTCAGGTAAGTCGACTTTAAGCGAAGTCGAGGTGGAGCGTAGTCGGGGCAACAAAAGCTCGAGTTCAGGCTCAAAGATGGAAGCCCTGTTTCGTCCAAAAACTCGCTGGGGGGGGGAGGGGGGAGTCTGCAACGAGCGCCCTTAAAAGCTCGGGCACCGGCGTCAAGCCACGGGCGAGGAACCGCGCCAGCCTCCTCTCTCTCCCCCGTTACCTTCCACGGCTGGCCCACGCGTAAATCTTGGAAGTCCCGCCCATAGATGGATTCCAGCGCTTGCAGCTCGTTCTCCTGCCGCAGCTGGTGGCTCTCGGGCTGCTCCGGCGGCGACGCCTCGGGAGGCTTCTCCGGCCGGGGCGGCCAGGCGCCGCCGCTCACCCGGGCCATGGCAGCAGCGAGCGCCGCGGCAGGACGACGTGAAGGCCCCGCGAGAGGGCGAGGAGGGCTCCGGCGCCCAGGGCCCCTTCCTGGCGGGCGCTGGGGAGGGGCCGGGGCGGGACGGAGCCGGGCCTCTTCCGCTTTGTCTGCCGGCCCCGCCACGGGCCGCGGCTGCCCCTTGCGACGCCGGCGGGAGGAAGCGTCGCCTCGCCCGGCCTCCCGGCGGGGTGCAATAATTCCCCGCTTAGAAGCGCGACGCGCGCCCGACCCCCATCCCCACGACCCTTAGCCTTGTTTCTGGACAGACGCGCGACCACCGTTCTCTAAATCGGGCGGGGATATATTTGACTTTCCACCTGTTTGTTGGGACTACTAAGCGCGCCACGCATTTCCTCCAGCCAGGGCGGATGAAGCTTTGGGGAGCTGAAGTTGAAAAGACCGGGAAGGCAATCAAGCAGGCAGCACAGCCTCCGCTATAAGTGAAAATTTCCACACTATCAAGGTCGGGGTGAACATTTCATCATCTTGGGAGGCCGTACAAAACCGGCACCGGTTAAATATGTGGGACTCAAGATGCCAAGAAAAGGAGGAGGGAGAACGATTCGCGGTTTCTCTTTTGTTGTGAATCTTTCGGTAATTTTTGGCAGGCTTGGGTGAAGCGTGACCAGCCAGCCCCCTTATTATTCTTATCTTCTGTCAGGTCATATCTGAGTTATGGGGACCCTATGCATTAATTAATTCCAGAATCCCCTTTCTTTAGCAGCCACGATCAACTCCTGCAACCTCAAGGGAGACGTGTCTGTTTTAGGCAGTCAGCCCATCTCTATTTGATTTTCCTCTTGCTGCCTTCAGCATTTCCTCAAATTTGTTGTCTTTTCCAGCTGAGGCTTGCCATCTCATGTGCCTAAAATAGGACAGCCTTGGTTTCATCATTTTTATCTCCAAAGACCATTCTTGATTTGATCCAGGACCCACTTGTTTGTCTTTCTGGCCCTCCAGGGTATCCCCTAAGGCAGGGGTGTCCAAACTTTTTGCAAGGAGGGCCAGATTTGGTGAAGTTTAAATGTGTGGGGGCCGCACTTGGCCCCTGGGCCGGACTTTGGACAAGTCTCTATAACATGCAAGGAGGCGGGGCGGATGGTGCAGCAATGAAGCTGGGGGTGGGTAGGCTGGGCAGGTGGCTGGGGGAATGGACGGAGGCAGGGAGGGCAGGCAAACTGTAAATCTGCAAGCTAACACCTCCATCCGGTATGGGGAGGGGCCAGCTGGGGGGGATGTGTGACAGGCTGAGCCGGTGGGGAGAAGAAGCCACGGGCCACTCAGAATTTGAAAATGGGCCACATTTGGCCCCTGGGCCTGACTTTGAACATGCCTGCCCTAAGGCCTAAGCGCTCCTCCAGCATATTTTAAGCAAAGCAATTTTCTTCCTGTCAGCCTTTACTGTCCAGCTTTCACGCCCCACATGTGGTGTTTGGGGATGCAATATTGGGCATGATCTTGGACTTGTGATTCACTTACAGTAGGACCCCTGTATCCGCAGGGGATTGGTTCTGGGCATCCCACAGACACTGAAATCCACAGAGAGGAGCAAATGCTCTTATCCAAGGGTGATGGTGTTGAGGGGGGCAAAAGTGACATCGGTGGCAGGAGTGGTGGGGCCAAAAGTGGTGGTGCTGCATGGCCACCGGCAGGGCACTCATGCTGTCATGGCCGCTGGTAGGGGGCCCCCACTTGCTCATGCCAATTTGGCCACTGGCAGGGAGCTCCTGCTGGGTTGTGCTGCATGCAGGGCACTTGTGCCATTTCGGCCCACAGCAGGGTGCTCCCACCAGCTCAGGCACTCCAGCTGGTTTGCACCACAGGCAGGGTGGTTGTGCTGCTGTGCTCCTGCCAGGAGCCAAAGTGGTGCAAGCTGGTTGGAGCGCCCTGCCTCTCACCATCCGTGGATAAGTGAATCTGCGGATTGTGTGTCAGTGGATATGGGGGGGTCTTGCTGTATATTTGAAGATATTTTCTAATCTAGGGTTCAATTTCCCTTTTATTTATTGGATCTTCTGAGTTATATATCTTGTTTTTCTCCTTTGGCTCGTCTTCATTGCACTGGTTTCTGTGTTAGGTCTCCTTATCTGTACATGATAATCACCAAAAAACTGCACCTAGAATTCTGACAGTTTTGGTCACCTTTTACTTTCTCAAATGGTAGATATGAACAGTTAGTGATTAGTTCCACAATCTGCTTCTGATCTTGCTTTGGCTGAGATAATACACCACCTCCATCTTCTGCTTCCACTTATGTAGTATATTAGGTGTCTGTTTTGATCATCTGGTGATGTCAAAGTGTACACCTCTCTGTTTCGTTGTATGTGTTGTATAACTTCAGATGTTCCTTTCACTTCTTTGAACATTAGACACTAGAAATCCTTTTGGCTTCGCATCATTAATGACAGTGCTATTTGTACTTGTCCTTTGCTGTTTCCCAGTAGCTGATTGAGTTTTTTCTGACCCCGAAGTCTCATCTTCCAGCACTATATCTTGTTTCGTTTTGGATTGTCGTCTTATGGGCTTATCACAGCATGGCAGGTTAAGCAGGAGTTGGCCACTGCAGAAGCTTTAGTGAGACATCCTAGTAATTTGCACATTTTTATTTCCTTCAGTTCAAACAAGTTAATGATTCCATTTGATTTTGCAGAGCACTGGTTCCCAACTGCCCTCCAGGTGTATGAGTGAAAACCACACAGGAGCACAAAAAAATGATGGAGAGGCTAAAGGTATGGTGAAAAGAAATGCCAGTGGAAGAAAAAGCCAGGCTACATTGAAGTTGTAGAAGGGAAGTAGCACAAAAGCTGATCTACTGGGGAAAACAACAGAAAGGACCATATCTGTACTGTTTGATTGCCTACCTCTGCCAGAGATGAGCCCAGGCTGGTCTCCAGCAGAGGCAAGCATTCAACTGCTGTAGATGTTTTCCTTCACGTTGCTTTCTTCATCAGAGCTGGAGGAAGAACAAGGCTGCACCGTGGTGCTCCCAGTGGCACAGAACAAAGGGAGAAGATAGGCCGGAGCCCTTACCTCCTGCTCGTAATGCACACAACTATGCCTGCCCATCCTTTCACTTTTATTTTTGATACCATTCCTCCATTGCGGCTGGACTTTGAGGATCTTCCCTGAAGACAAGTATAGTAATACCTTGGTTTACAAACATAATTCATTCCAGAAACATGCTTGTAAACCAAAACACTCTTACATCAAAGCAAACTTACCCATAAGAAACAATGGAAACCCGGATAATTCATTCTGGGGCCCCATAGACCACATAGTGTACAGACAAAATGCCAAAACTCTTTAAAAAAAGAAGGCTAGAAGTCTACATCCACACCATTATTTAGGTACCTGGCTGTAGAGTCTCCTCTGCTTGGGATTAACAGCTGGATTTTACTCCGTGTTTTTAATGTGACAATAATACAGTGCAATTTGTAGCCCTATACACACTTGACTAGAAATGGTTTGAAAAATAAAGGATGTTGAAAACAAATTAAAGAAAAATACGAAGAAAAATAAAACAAAACTCTAAACCAGGGGTCCTCAACCTAAGGCCCCAGGGCCGGATGCGGCCCCCCAAGGTCCTGAATCCGGCCCCTGGGACCAACTGCAACCCCCCCACCTACCCCCTGTTGTGTGAGCAAGCCAGCCTCCGCAGCTGCTTTTGGACTGTAATCCGGCCCCCAGTGGTATCTGGGTGGTGGTGGACCGGCCCGCTGTTTGAAAACTTTGAGGACCCTTGCTCTAAACTGTACTCCCCTTTGAAAACATTCATGGCTGATGCAAGGGACACCTCCGTCCCTCTCCCCCTCCTCTGCTTTTGAGGCCTGCCTGATATGGAACGTTCCAATCACACAATCCAGCAGGGTGAGGGAGGGAGGGAGCCACCATTGGCTCACTTGTGATCAGGTGACCTGCTCCAGTGCTCGTATTGCAAGACATTGCTATTTGATCAAGGCAGTATTGATCAGAAATATCTGCTCATCTTGCAAAACACTTGTAAATCAAGGTACTAGTAAATCAATGTATTACTTTATATGACAAAACAGTTGGCAATGGATAAAGCTGACCATCAAGGGAAGTCTCTAGTGTGCATGTGTAGGACACATGGTCCAGACATGCAAGAGACAGAGCATGGGCTAGCCAGAATCATCATCTGCTTTTCTCACTACCTGCTACCACAGCTTATCTTCACCTCTCCTGCCTTTTCTTTGTCCTAAGAGGGGGAGCTGACTTCTTCCTCTTCATTCTGTCTCTCCTGTCAGAGGGACATTAGCATAGGGTCCTAGGCGGGCAGTTGTATCCCATTAGGCCACTTTCCCTGTTCTTGGTCAGGGAAGACTGACCAAACAAAAGTTGCTACCCTATGCACACTGTGGGTAGGAGTAAGCATAGTCTTCTGTCCTATAAGAAGGACTTTATTTGTTCAGTTTTACTCATCAGTTGTACCATTATCAGAGCTGGAAAAAGTTATTGTTTAGGACTTACGGCCTTTACATATATATATTACATATAACGGGCAGCTGGGCAGCACAGCTCTGCTCACACCTCCAATCAAAGAGCTGTCACTGTTTCACTCATTTTAATTTTATTTTTAAAATCACACTGCTGGTGCCTCCCCAGTGTCTGTACAGTATGTGATCATATCTGGCCTTGAGATAGGCTTTATGGGAGAACAATGTTTTTCACTCCAGATTTCTGCCTTGAGGCTAGTTCAAGTCTCCCTGAAAAACCCTTCCTGCAGGCAGGGCTGGCACGTGCATTAAGGTGAACTAGGCAGTTGCCTAGGGTGCCAAAATGGACAGAGGGCGCTGGCCAGCCTGCCGCCCCCCGCCGCTGCTGGCCACCGCCGTCCATTCCCTCACTGCCTGCCAGCCACCTGTCACCGTCCGCCCGCCGCCCCCGCCACGCCCATCGACGCCCAACCCTCCGTGCCTGTCGCCGTCCACCCCCATGCCCGTTGCTGCCCCCTGCTGCCCCACCACCGCCACCACCTCCCACCCGCTGCCCTGGCACCCCTGCTGCTGTCGCCACCCACCCGCCACGCTGCCCTCCCCGCCGCCACCCCCTGCCCCTCCCCCCTCCCCCCGCTGCCCCACCCACCCACCCCTTGCCCCACCCCTCGCCTAGGGTGCAAAAAACCCTAGCGCCAGGCCTGCCTGCAGGAACATGAGGGAGTGATTGGGCTGCCCCCGAGGCTAGGACTCTGGGGATAAATGTTTCAATCCCCACTTAGCCATAGATCCCATTCATTCCTCAGTTAAGAAGCATGTAGTGCCTACATGTGTTTTAGGAAGTGCGATAGTCCCACTTCATCCCTTCACTGTCATTCTCAGCACTTGAAAGTAACAGCCTGAAGATGGTGAGGCTGTTGTATCCATACGTGCTTCTCTTGTCAGGCAGCTACGATAAAGCAAAGTGTTCTGCTTATATACTGCCCTGTACCACTTCAAGTAGTTTCTGGGCAGTTTACAGTTTAAGTAGAGTATGCAGGCTACACATTGCCCCCTCAGCAAGCTGAGTATTCATTTTACTGATCTCGGAAGGATGGAAGGCTGAGTTCACCATGAGCCTGCTACCTGGGATTGAACCCCAGGTTGTGAGCACAGTTTTACTTGCAGTACAGGCATTTAACCGCTGTGCCAGGCTAGTCCTCCCCAGACTGTGACTTGTGATGAAATGATGAAGCAGGTTGACTAACATAAATGACTGTTGGGTCAACACACTTAGAAGACTAGCAAAGATGGCTTCTCCTTATTCACTTCACAAGATGAAAATCAGGAGGAGAACAATTGAGATTCTTGGACGGAATATAATATTACATGGGATATATAATTAGGAAATAAATCTTATTGATGGCATAAACTCCTCCCATTAATAATCAGATATATTATCTACAGTATATTAGAAGTAGTAGGGGAACATGAGTGGAAAATAGGGCCACCTACAGCAGTGTGTGGAGCTGTGGGCAGAACCCTCTTCCACTGGAGTGCAAACTGCCCCTCAAGTGGACAATTACACAGTTTGGGGACAATTACATCAAGCCCGGGAAGGACTCAGAAAAGATAAGCAGGGGTTAGGAAAAGGAGGGGTTAAAGAGCAGGAAAGAAAAGATGGGATTAATGGAGAAGAAAGGGCAGGGAATGATGATAGGGGAGTGAGAGAAGGGGGGGGGGAATATAAGAGGAGGAGCAAGAGTCCTGCCACCAGGCTGGGTGTGGGTATGGATGGAGAACCCAGATACAAACAAATCGGAATGGTTGATGATGCCAAAAGAGGACACAGAGAGTAGAAGGAAGAATGCAGTAAAGGAGGGCTGTTGATATTAAAGTGACCGTGAAGCCAGAGAGTGGAAGAAGTTAAGGGAGAAGAAAGCTAAGGTAGAACAGGAGAGGAATATACAGGAACGGGTAGAGAAAGAGAAGTAAGTGGAGTGTCATTGGACGAGGCATCCAAAGAGAACCTGGTTAAAAGATTGGGAGAGGCTTCATGAAAGAATGTGGACCCCAAACCCCTTCCAGGATCCCTGGTTGGATGTAGGAGAAAGATCGGAGCCACTTTGGGAAGAAGCCCTGTGAGAACTTTGATAACAGGTCCAATATGGACTTAAATTTTGGTTTGGAACGGTTAAAGGTTAATAATACCTCTGTTGAATGGGTTAAAAACCCTTTTCTTACTCCTTTTGACTTACCGCCTGTTTTAGAGGCAACAGTGAATCCTTTTATATTTTGTGATGTTGAGACAATAAAAAACAAAATGCTTGATAAAAAGAAAGTCCCTTTTTTGCAAGAAATAGACTGCATCGTCAGGCAAACGGAAGACCCCCCCACACACAGAGGCAGAAGCTGATGCTTCCAGAAGCGGACTTGGAGTGGATTGAAAAATTATTGTGTAAAAGAAGTCAATACAATACATTAATACATGAAAAAGTTGCAAAAGAATAGTAAAGGTTTCTCTTCAGATCATATAAATCTAAAATAAACTGTAAATATTAGAGTAAAAAGAAGGGGCAGAGAAAAAGGGAGAAAGTTTACACCTCAAGAAAAATAACCATATGTCCAAATAGTAATCTATGCACAGTTGACATCTACATACCAAATGTTTAAATGCTGAAAATGTTATGAAGTCTTCACTCTATTGCATAATAAGATGTGATCATTTATCCTATCCAGAATCCTGGAAATGTAGGTCTTGGCCACTGATAGGGCTTGGAGGCTCCACTTCTACTGACCAGAAGTTACTTTGAAGGCTGCAGTTAAGAAGTACAGAAGATTTCTCCAAAACCAAAATGAATGTACCGAAGAACCTCAATCCAAAGGGAATGACACCTGGATAAAACTAAATCATATGTTTAAAAGATGCCTGGGGAAAATTACAACATCATTAGTTAGCCAAAGTAATCAGATGTTTATTGGATAGGACTTGTGGAGTGAGATCTAAAAGAAACCCTTGTATAACAAACAGTTTGTATAACATAAATTTTGTACAACATAAAAAATTCCAGAGATAGGGGAAATTTGTTTAATGTAATCACCTATGGGGAGGATCTGTACAACATAAAAATGGGATTACTCCGTTTTCAATGCATTCCTATCGGAATTTGTATAAAGGGAAATTTGCTTAACATAATTTCATTTGAAAAAGCAAAAGCAAAAAGTGTTCTGCTTATATACCGCCCCATACTGCTACTACAAGTAGTCTCTGGGCGGTTTACAATTTTAATTACAGAGTGCAGGCTACACACTGCCCCCCCAGCAAGCTGGGTACTCATTTTACCGACCTCGGAAGGATGGAAGGCTGAGTGAACCTTGAGCCTGCTACCGGGGATTGAACCCAGGTCGTGAGCACAGTTTTACCTGCAGTACAGGCATTTAACCACTGCACCATTCCTTTATAATTCCTTTATACAAGGTACCACTGTAGTGTATATTGTTACTGCAGGAGTCATAATTTAAAAACTGGAGATGAAGCAGTTGTAGAAGCCAACTGTTGTCCATGGACTGGGTAAACCAGGAGTATATGATTGGGTGGGAGTGTTATCTTGTGTTTTTTTGTTTGTTTGTTTGTTTGTTTGTTTTTTTGCTTTCTTATTTGATAAGTGCTTCCAGAATTGAGGGAATCACTGAAGCACTCAAAGAAGTACTTTCACACACACAGAGCCATTGTCCATTTAACATCCTTATTCAGACCAGGGTGAAGTGAAACGAACATGGAGGATAAACTGGAGGCCTCCTACCAACTTTCGTTAGACTGAAGAAACTACATGAGCAGTGAAACGTTTTGACCTAAAGAACAAAAGACCAATTGCCATGAGTCAATTTCCACATAACATCACCTGGAAGACTGAGACTTTTCACTGATATTTACCTTTGGCATCTTGGCACTTTGTAAATTTCAATGTATGGAATTTACTTGAATGGCCGATGATGGCTCAGCTTCAGATGTTATTACAGAATTTCCAGACTCATTTCAATGGATCTTGGTCCTGTTTTGGGACAGAAAGTGCTGACCATCCTGAGGGATGGTTTATGACAAGAATAACATAACATAGATTGGAATAGAGACACTTTGACTCTCCAGATGTTTTGACCTACAAGTCCCAGTAGCCACATGCAGCATAGGGAATATTAAGAGATTGGGAGATGCAGACCAAAGTGTGTAGAGGAAGGGCAAAAGTCTTCAATATCCACAATTTTGTTTGCTACAAGTTCACTATATTCTTGATTGCTTATCTTCAATATTGTTTTGGGGGGTATTTATTAGAAGTTGGGATGGATCATTTTTAACAGAGCACTTGAAAGAGTGATGGAGATAGTTGAGAGACAGTAGAAGAGGGAGAGTTAAGATTGTTATATGACTGAAGAAGTGGGCATGTCCATGAAACATTACATTAAAATATGAAAGTTAGTCTTTAAGGTGTCACATGTTTTGTGTCTTTTGTATCTTTTGTTTTATTTTTCTTTGATTTTTGCCTGGAATTCTTGAAAAGACTAACACGGCTACCCTCTCTGAAACTTCTACTTAAAAAAAGGAATTATCTTTAGAAACAATCAGAATGTTAAATAATCTGTAGTTTTAGACATTTTTATATGGAGGTCTTGTGGCAGTTTAGTTTTAATCTGTAAACCGCCCAGAGTACTGCTACCTCTAAATGGGTATCATATAAAACAAACAAAAATAGAATACATATAGTCACCTAGTAGCTGGAGACATCTGTCATAGAATTTTTGAAAAGATGCCCATCAGAGCATGAACTCCTGGTAAAACAGTACAAAGAATGGTAAAGGGGGATTTTCATTTACAAGTAGAAGAGAAATAAGTCATTTTAAATATTTTAGATCAAGACCCTCATGGTGTAGCAGAAGAGAGAGGTCGCCTAGAGAAGTGCTGTTGGGAAACTGCTACCTGCCATAACCGTTCTTACTTGCCTGCACTACATCTGCTTCTACATTTGGAAATAAATGTTCCAGGACATCTTAAGGATCAGTGGCTTACAACTAAAGGAAACCTGAAACTGCCTGCCCAATCTCTTTACATTAAAAAAAAAAGGAAATTGAAATATATAGCTACCAAGTACTATCAGCCTAAAGGAGCTGCCTAGGTGCCCTAAGCACATCGTGCTGTAGGTGCTTGGAATAGGAACTGGCCAACCACTACAGTATTCCTGCCAAGAAAACTCCATGGACATGGGGTCACGAAAAGACGACTCACACACCAGCCTAAACACAGACTGATGGCTGTGTTGTGGTCACAATGTGCAAAGGCTGTTAGTGGTCATTTGGAAAAATAAATCTACAAAACCTAGACCAAGATTGATGCGGGCACCCACTTCGCACTCGCAGATTCTCAAATGGCTTCCCCGTAGTGTGTTTTGTGGTGGTGTGTTAGCCGTGAAAGTTGTCAAGTAGTATATAGGTTAAAATATATATCAGAATTCTCAGGTGTTTTGAGGGAGGGGAGAGGCACATTCCCCCATCCCGTTGCGGATGCTCCACTATTGCAAGAACCAATGTCAACTTGCTAAATCAGGGAGGCATCCCGCTTGGTGATTTGACATCAGCCTCGGACGGCCTGCTCCAAGAGGCAAGATGGCTGCCACCAAAAAACCAGAGCCCACCGCCCAGGGTCACGTGATCCGCGCTCGGTCTCCCTGGTCGTGGGAAACGACCGGGAGCAGCCTGGAGTCAGAGCGGAGGGCGCGTGTTCTCCCCGCCGGGCCGACAAAAGAGGAGTTGCCCGGCGGTCCGTGAAGTAGGACGTTCTTCGCGCGCTACCGGCGGCGCTGGGCGCACAATTGCGCGCCATTCGTTGCCCTCCTGGCCAGAGAAAGGCACCTGGGATCTTGAGGGGTTGGCTGCAAACAGGCGCTATTTGCTCTCCTCGAAGGGATGTGAAAGCGGAGGCGATGGCTTCCCCGGGAAGCGCCAGCCGGGACCCAGAGGCGGTGGTGAGGCTGCGCTTTTGATGCAACCCGATCACGATGCCTGGAGTCTTGGAAGGGCTTGGCGTGGGCACCAAGAGGGACGCGTGCGCCTTGGCCCGGGAGAGAAGCGAGCCATGTGGGCCAGCCGAGACCATTGCCCGATCCGCTCCTTGCCTTCCCACCTCCTCACCCACACTGACGGGAATGCCGCCCTGTCTTAAGACGGATACGTGATTTAAAAAAGCCGGATCTGTTTCCCAGAAGCCAGAAATGGTTTTCGTGGAAAACCAAGGCAAGCGGGCTGCGATTGAGGAAGCTGCCATCTACCTGTGCGTTTTGTGTCTAGCGAAGAACGTGGGATCCGTGCGGGGTGGCTGCTAAATAAAAGGGGTGGGGAGAGATAAAAAGAGAAGGACACCAGCCCTCTCGCCATGGGGTACAATGCAAGCTGGGTGACTTCAGTCAATGAAAGTGGGCACGGCCTCTATCCGGTTGACAGCACGGTTTTGAACGCATCCGGTGCCCAAATTGGAGGGCTCAACCGAAGCGCGCACGGGATTGGGACTCCCGAAGACGAGGGACACAGGGAAGAGCAGACCTACCGATACTTTACTACCGTCGTGCAAGTTGTCATCTTTATAGGCTCTCTCTTAGGTAAGGCAATCTACTTGCAGGTTTTTCTTGCCTGCTTGCTGTGGTCTTGTTTACAGCACGGCTGAAGTCAGAAGCTTGCGGGTGCCACAGGGAGGCAAAGCCGCCAAAACATCCATCAGTAAATATGACGTACACGTTTAGAGGCACATGTATGTGCTGTTTGGGGAAAAACATCCTTAAGCATATAGCACTGAAAAAAAGGAAGGTTGCATGTTGTTATTATTCAACAGAGGCAGTAAAATGTTGTATGTGTACATGGGGTAGAGTAGGCAGCTTGAAAATCAAACAAGAACTGTCCCAATATTTTATGTAGAGGAAAAGTGCAGTAGAAAGTTGTGTGCTTTTGTGTTCTTTTTTTAAAAAATAGTATACATTTAATTACAAAATGTGGTCAATATTGTATTGTAAAATTTATCCTTAGCTCAGTATATACCTAGGTATAGTAGATATTCCGTGTGTTAACAACATGTGCTGCACTTTATACTTTTATTGTCCTAAGTATCGAATTTTGGTTCTGTCCTGCAGTCTGTCAGTTCTCCCTAGACACTGTACAAAATAACATAAATATGTGTACTAATTGTGTTTTTTTTAAAGTAAGAAACTAAGAATTTAAACACTGCTAAGATTAAAGATTAAAGTCTGAAATCTTCTGCTCTGTAGAACATTTAAAATTGCATTACAGATTGTGGGATTTAAAGAATGTAGGATGATAGTATGTCAGTCTGTAGGAGCTACATAGACAACGGACGACTACTATTTTTTGAAGTATTTAGGCTGAGAGAGATTGGCTTGCCCAAGGCTGCCCAGTGAACTTCATGGATGAAATGTTCCAGCATAAGGGTTTCCGTTCAGGATCAATAGCCTTCTGCATCACGCCCACACGACGACAGTTCCACTCCAGATAACTTTATCTACAATAATAAGCCAGGTGTGTGCTTCATGTTTAGCATATGAGGATCTCCTCAATTCACAGATCCATGGCACAATTCACTTTTTCTGAGGATGGAAGAAATGGGTATCTGGAATCAGACCACCCATACAGATGGCCAAAAATTAACCGCACTAATCCTGCGTACAGCAGCAATTATACTATCCATTTCTAGATGTTCAATGCAATTTTTGTCTATACAACAACTTTATGTATTTGTACATTGCATATAGAAGTGCAGGTGTTTTGGGTAACTTCCTTGCATACATGGAGTTCCCTTGTGAAGCAGAATGTCTGTGAAGATTCTCAGTCATCCAGGTGAGGTTATCTAGAAGATGAGTCACGACAACTGGACTTCTTTTCTTGCGAGATCAGAATGTTTTGCGGCTCATCCAAGTAGCTTTGTCACTCTGAAGAAAATTAGTGGTGAGGCCTCCAGTGTATGGTTCGTCTTGATTTAACATCACCCTGGTCTGAATAGGCTCATTAGGTGGGCCGTGGCCTGAATAGGCTCGTTAGGTGCACAGTGGCCTGGGGTGGGTGAAAGCCCCCCCCCATACAACACTTCCCAACACCCATTAAGTCTTGGTCATTATCTGCAGCCTTTCTGGTGGAGGTGTGAAGTACTTCTGATTTTTCTGGGGATCAATGAAAGGGCAGCATGTTAAGTAGAAGACAGATTGTGCCTGAGTTTCCCACTTCTGTTGAAAGAGGGATTTCCAATATATACATGAATTGCTTCCTGGACCCTCTCTCTGGAACCTCCACCTTGTGGAGCAGGTATTGTCTATCCTAAAAGAAAATATAAAGTATGGATATGTTGCATGTGAATATGACTCCCACTGTGATGTAGTGGAAAAAGTGATGGACTAGGACTCTGGAGAATGAAGTTTGAATCCCCATTTGGCCATGGAAAATGAATGAGGAGTGGAATTGGTAAAACCTCACTGTATGTCAATTCTGACTCCACAGCAGACAACAATGGCACCGTTATTTATTTATTATTTATTTGTTTTATTTTTATACCGCCCATCTTCCAATGTGGAACTCTGGGCGGTTTACAAATTAAAATGATACAATACAGTACAAAAAATAAATAGGGAAAACCCTGGCAAGAAGCACCAAAAGGCAGAAGACAAAAAAAATTAAATTAACCGTTGCATGTAGATGCAGGAAACTATCTGCTGAAAAGTCCCATTGTTAATTTTGAGGCACAGTTATGTTTTTATTATTGCATTTTCTTTTTCTATTACAAGAGAAGAATTGGTGAAAACATGTCAATTAGTTTTTCCTGTCATACGTATCAAACATCAGTTAAAAGATTGTTACTTTAGAGTTGATTAAAGCAAATGTGATGATTATAGTGATATTTTTCAAGGTATACTCATTGGGCGGGAATAAGTTGAATGTTAAATACCTAAAGAACAGAGCACTATTATCTAAAGCCTGATTATCTGAATGCAAGAAGACTTTCAGTTAAGCTTAGCACAAGTTGCTGTTCGTAGATGCGTGTTGTTGGCTTCTTCCACCAACTAGAACTGCCTTAATGAAACAGTGAAGGGATTTGTCATATTTGCTACTTTATCTTAATCATACTGATAACATTTTTCTAGTATCACTTGGGTATTGCCTTGGCAGCCAGCCCAAATTTGCACCGACTGAAGCAAGGAGACTGAAATAATATTGTACTTCCGTCTTATCTTCTGTCTGGCTATGTCAGAAAGCTCAGAAACAGGCACCATCTATATCAGGGGTGCCCAAACTTTTTGTAAGGAGGGCCAGATTTGGTGGCTGAGAATGTGTCAGGGGCCAGTTGCTCCCCAACCCTGCCACCCCACTGCAAGTCCCACCCACTTTCTTTTTAAAAAACATGGGGTGAAAGAGGGGGAGGGAGGGGTGGGCCAGCCAGCCGCGGGCCACTCAGAATGGCCTGGCGGGCCGGATTTGCACACCCCCCCCGGGCCGGACTTTGGGCAGGCCTGATCTATATAGTAAGAGCTGAAAGGACATTAACTATTGCAGGGAGGCAGTTGAGGCAGTCTTTCCATGTGTGTGAAGTCAGACTATCTAGTCTTGTGCACTCCCAGATGCATTTGGTGGGGCCACTGTGAGATACAGGAAGATAGACTAGATGGGCCTTTTGCCTGATCCAGCATGGCTCTTCTTATGTTCTTATGTTCAGTAATGACCCAGATCCTGAAGACCTGTCCCCATAAAAATCAAGGTGGCTTTCATCATCCCAGAGGTGGCGGAACCTCGTGATGGGGGCAATCAGCCACTTATGTTAGAATCATAGAGTTGGAAGAGACCTCAAGGGCCATCTAGTCCAACCCCCTGCCTTGCAGGAACCCCATCACAATATTTCTGACAGATGGCCATCCAGCCTCTGCTTAAAAACCTCCAAAGAAGGAGACTCCACCACCCTTTGTGGCAGCATATTCCACTGCCGAACAGCTCTAACTGTCATGTTAGTGAAGGATTAACATATGTTAACTTATGTTAGTGAAGGATTTCCCTCTTCCTCTACCAGGCTAAAGTCTGTTTTGGCCTGAGTTCCCAAAGCAGTTGAAAGCAACACGTGAACTTCAGAGAAAAGAGAAAAAAGCTCCTGCCCTTAATTTTCCACTGATGTTCTCTTTACCTGCTATAATGTACACTTAATATAGTTCAAAATAGTTTTTTTGTTGTAGTTTTGCTGCAGTGTGTTCTGGACAGGTAGACACTTATCTGTCATTTGTTTGGCCCAGTGCGGATACAAGAGAGCAGCTCACCTTCTCACTCTAATATTCACCTCTCTTTTTCCGAGTCTGCCCCAGAGTCTTGTTGATGTTCTGTGGAGGTCACTGACATTTTCACGGTGTGTGTTTGACATCACTTAAAATCTGTGTCATGGGGAATTGGCAAAAAGAGGGTTAATTCATTCCACATGATCTGAGAGAGCAGTGCCTAGTAATTGAATTGGCATAGATGGGAGGAGGAAAAGTATCGCCCAATTAACAGAATTGGCCATGGCTGTCATGGGCCACTCAGAACCCATTACAGGTAGTTGATACGTAAAGTTTTGTGGATATTTTGCCCCAGTGTGCATTACTTTATATTTTCTTACATTGAAATGTATTTGCCATTTTGCCACCCATTTTCTGAGTTTGAAGAGATCCTTCTGGAGCTTTTCACAATCCCTTTTGGTCTTCACCACCCAGAAAAGTTTTGTGTCATTTTATGTCATTTGTAAATTCTTCACTGCTTATCCCAGGTTCCAGGTCATTTATGAACAGGTTGTCCCAGGACAGATCCCTGGAGCACACTGCTTTTCACCTCTCTCCATTGTGAACAATCCACTGACATATTCTCTCTGTTTCCTAGTTCTCAACCAATTCTCAATCCATAGGAGGACTTCTCCTTTTATCCCCTGACTGTGGAATTTTCTCAGCAGCCTTTGGTGAGGGGCTGTGTCAAATGGCTTCTGAAAATCCAGACAAACACTATCCACTGGTTGCTTTGCATCCACATGCCTGTTGACCTTTTCAAATAATTTGAAAAGTTTTGTGAGGCAAGATTTATCCTTACAGAAGCCATGCTGATTTTCCCTTATCAAGGCTTGTTCTTCTATGTGTTTTAAGATTTTATCTTGGATGATGCTTTCTACCATCTTCCCTGGAACACATGTTAAGCTAACTGACCTGAAGTTTCCTGGGTTCCCGCTCCTTCTCTGTTTAAAAATTGGCATAATGTCTGCTATCCCCCAGTCCTCAGGTACTATGACTGTTTCCAGGGACAAGTTGAATAATTTAGATCTGTGGATTCTCTCTCTGTTGGACAGTGTGCTGATAGTTGATTAGAGGTGGCTTTGAAGATGGTGGTTTTGGGTTAATGGAAAAATGCACATGGGCATACATCACAGGAGTTGCCAGAAGAAAAGATAAGGAGGACTATCTGAACAACAAGAAAGGGAGATAAAGAAAGGGTGCAAGGACTGTGTCTTGTTTCAGCTTACGTGATGCCTCCACACTCTGGCTCATGCAGCCTTGTGTCCCATTTTGAGATCTTACTGTTGGCCTTGGCTTGAAACCTCTGGTCCAATGTTTGGGCTTCCATGTCTCTCCATGTTTACAGAAAGAGCTCTGTAGAACTCAAAAGCTTGGATATTTACAGTACATGTACAGGAGATTGTCAAGCCGTAGATTTTGGAGCCAGTGTTTTATTTCACTCCTATTAATAAATCAGAGGTCCTTCTCTTTTTGGATGCATTTTCAGGACACTCCTCAATTTGATTGTCTAACAAAAAAACTAGGCAGTTATTCAGCATGAGATCTGTGTTGCACTTTTAAACCATGCTAGCACCCTAACAGTAGTTCAAAAACAGTTAATCACCAGAGGAAAAAAATATTCAGTTGAAACCATCACACTTGCATACATTCCACGAGAACAGAATGAAGCAGATCAAGCCTTTTCTTCTTAACCCGATTCCTCCCTGTGAAATGGAGACTGCTTGATAATTTAAATTAATTGAAGACTATTAGCACTCTTTGGCATTGTATCTGTTCGCACTCATGTATTATCAATTATTTAGCGTAATTGAACTTTAACATCAGGTGAAAATTACTAATTAATAGGAAGGGCAGGAAAAAGAAAACAGTTTTGTGGCTTTCAGCTATCCAAAGATTAGCTCTCATGTTGGCCATGGAAATCTGTCCACTCCCAGCAGCTTATCTGGTGAGAAAAGTAAAAAATTATTTTCCTCCAGTAGTCACTAGATCAGTGATGGCAAACCTTTTAGAGACTGAGTGCCCAAACTGCGATTCAAAACCCACTAATTTTTCATGAAGTGCCAATACAGTAATTTAACCTGAATACAGGTGGCTGTGAAGGGGCGATGTCGGGGGCCCACAGAAAGGTCACCTTTGGCACCTGTGCCATATGTTCGCCAACACTGGACTAGATGTTAATACAATTGAATGAATAGATACATGGTATATAAAAGTCTTCAGAGTTTCACTTTTGTATTAAACTTGCTGTGGTTTTGTTTTCTGACCATAAAGAGATGTGTGGGCAACAGTTTCTTCATTAGACAGAAAGCAAAGCTGGAAGCATCTTGATGAAAATCAGCTTAATGTAGTCATTTAATTAATGAATTAAATAATTAATTCTTTAAAACTAATGAATTTAGTTCACTTTAAACTAGTGACAGCAATTCTTTGATGTGCATTATGCTTGAACAAGGAATTTCCTGAATCATTGTACCACAATTAATGGAGTCACACGAGAGACGAAATGATTGCTTCTTCAACAACAGCAGACGCAACAAAACCTACATCATGCCTTATCTAAAAAAAAAAATGATCTATTTTATGAAGCTGAAACGATTTATACAGGGGAAGGGATTTAATCATATTAAAAACCTGCACTTTTTAAAGACCTCTCTCAGTCAGTGTAAAATGGGAGTTGTCTTATGGTCAGCACGACCTCCTTCACTTTCTGTTGGTAAACTTAATGCAGCTACACTAGAGTCAGGGAGCGAGTGAGTGTGGTCCAGTTTTGGAACGGTCAGGCTTGATCAGAGCCATCACATGTGCTGGAACGGATCCAAACAAGAGAGATCCTGTCTGGACTAAAAAAGTAGATGCCTCTGACAGGGGCTCAGAAAGCTATGGGTGAAAGTTGTGGTCTGCTCCAACAAAGATGTTACCGGATTGCTTTCCTTAGGAAGAGAGCTACTTAATCCTTTGTGTGTTGTCTGGACAGCAAGAGTTAGAGTGAAGAGCAAACAGAGAAGGTGAGCTGACTCTTTTGTTAATTCATTAGCCACCCCCAAGAATTGGCGAAGGGAACCAGGAGATCGGTGTGATCCTTGTGGAGATGAGTTGTTGCAATACAAGACATCCTAAATTGAAAAACAACAGAGGAGTACTTCTAGTACTGTATAGCTTCTCATAGGCCAAGTACAGCTAATATGAGAAACATGGTTCACAGGCGACCAAATCCACTAAAAACGATGGACTTGTTTTGCAGGTGCAAAATGTGCCCTTCACCAAGAACATATATGCAGTTCCAAATTCAAGTCAAATCAAAATTTCTGAGAGGGAAAGCCAGCCTGGTTCCTTCTCCAGGAGTTATGTGAATCACAGCTACGAGAAGAGAGGAAAGGGACATGGCTGCTTTTGTTTTTGGGGTGGGGAATGAAATGGGATGAATATGCTGATTGAGACCCACGTGGAATAGCTCATTTATCGTGTAAAAGGGATTAGGAAAATTAGGAAAATTGGTTAGATAGCATAGATTGCTTCTAGGTAGGGGGCTTGTGATCACCTGCTGTCTGCTCACTGTTCTACGAAGCTATACCAGGAAATGATTTCCTCTGTACACGTCCCAGATTCAAGGTACCTCGCTGCTAAGAGAGGAGTATTACATAGTCTAGCTTAGCCTTTGCCATTTTCAGTGCATTTCTCTAGAACTGACTAAGACTTTCTTTTCACTTTGGTACAAGTATCTTTACAACCTCTTGGAACTGGAGCCCATTTAACTCCCCTCACCTTTTCAATGAAATACACAAAAAAAATCATTTCAAGCAACTGCCTGGATTTCTGATTAAAAGAGTCTGTGGTAGTACCACCAGCTTTTGCTATGGCCGTGGTACAGTACTGGGATTTTGGTGGCTGTGAATGAGTGGGGTGGTAACTCTACCCCTGGCAAGGGAGACACATTGTTTCTAAGCACTTACCTTGTAGGTTTTTGGTTTGAACGCCCTACACAGGCACTTGCCAGTTCTGAGTAAAACTGTAGCGTCTGGAAGCAATCTGGTCTCTGTCAAGCTCCGTAGTTCTCACCATCACTGCCTCTTCCCTGGGCTTACCAAGCCAAGAAGCAAAAAGAGTTACATGGAAGAGTGGCTTTACATTAGAACCATTTGATCACCCTGTCTGTCTGTCTGTCTGTATGTGTCTGTCTGTCTGTCTGTCTTTTTGATTTTTACTTGGTGAATCACAAAGGGGGCACTTTTTGTGTTAGCAACCTAAGCACCAAAATTGCTAGTTATACTTTTGCTGGTACCAAAAATAAAAGTTTATTTGCATTACTCTTGTACTCTGTATTGGTGGTGTGGTATCAGGTTCCAAGTTCTGAGGATTTTATCTCACTGTGCGTTGGCTTCTAATCGGACAACGTACATGCACACATGTAGGGAAAATATGCAGGTGGTTTGTCCTGTTGCTTTCTGGGTGCATATATTAGGCTCACATACCACTGTGAATAGAGATGGGCACGAAATGAATTTTTTCATTCTGTTATTCATTATTCGTTTTGTTACATAACGAAATGAATAACAAACCTGGCGATGAAATTGGAACAAACCAAACTGAACCAAGAAAATTAAGTTTGTTACATTTCATTTTCATTAATGGCGACGCACGATGAAAAGAGCTGTTTTAAATGTTAAAAAATGTCCTGAATATCCGTAAAAACCCAGCAGTAATTATTTATTTTGCCTGATAATACCTGTCAAGCCCTGCACACAGAGCACACACACAAACAGGGTTCAGTTCTTTGCCAAGATCTTTAGTGGAAAGCCAGGCAAGTTCAATTCCTTTGCCAACAATCAAGTGCCAGATAAATAACAGAATCCAACTCCCAGCAATTAACAGTCCAAGTCAAAACCAGAATATCTCACGGAAACCAGATGCCAAACCCAAGGGAACAGATTAAGCCCTTGTCCAGGAAGCCAATCCGAAATCAGGAAACAGAGCCAAGGTCACAGACAGGAACGTGGCTGCAAGTTCAAATGATGCGTTGCTCCCATAGAGACCTCAAGGTAAGCTTACCAGCTTTATCTCAAAACAGGGAACACACCCTTACTTCTGGAAAGGCTCCTGCTAGTACTCAGGGCTTCCCGACCTCATTCCCCGTCTAGCATCAAAGACCCTTTCCCTAGCTCTCCTGGTAGCACGTCTTTGCAGAATCCTGCTCATAGCCCTTCTAGGGGGAGAATATATGTTTTCAGCTGAGTCATCAGACCTAGCTGCCTGCTGACTTGAGCTGCAAGGCTCCTCTAGCAGCTCTTCACCATTTAACCCCTCAGAGTCAGGTTCTGTGACAGGCAGGGTCCTGGCAATACCTACCAGGGGGGTTTGGGGCTCCTTAAAACGTGCCTTTATGTCTTTTCTCAGACTGCTGTATTTGTTTTCCTTTAAGGGTAGTTAGGGGACATCGACCCAAAATGGCTGCCAGATGCCTAATATTGATTTCTTGGGTATTAAAACACCCTGGACATCCGTAAAAACGCAGCGATAATTATTTATTCTGCCTGATAATACCTACCAGGGGTTTGGGGTCCTTAAAACATTTGTTTTTGTCTTTCTCCCATTGCGATGTATTTTTCTTTTCCCTTTAAGGATGACACAAAATGGATGCAAGCGACAAAATGGATGCAAGCCAGGTGATGGAAACCATGTAAATTTTATGCCACAGAGGGCATAAAAAGCTCTTGCAGCCCCTGTCCTCCTTGCAGTCTGCGGTGGGAGTTAGGTTGGGGTGGGATTGCTGTCTCTGCAACTTGTTATTTTCACTTTAGGCCAGCCAGGCAGGCATGTGTCTCTGTGTTCCTGCTGGCTGCAGTCTGGCTCTTAGGGGAGAGAAAGAAGAGATTTCTCTCTAGCTTCAGTCTTGCAGCCTCCCTGCGTGCGTAGTGCGTAGTGCGTACCTCTCGGTGAGTACCCTCCCCTGCCCCGCAGTCACTCTGCGGCTGCCTTGCGCCCTGGGCAACGCCCGCCACTGGCTTGCAGTCTCCCTGCGTACCTAGTCTATACTGTGTCTCTGCCAGCATCAATTTTTTTTAGTGTTTTCCCTCTGGTCTGGGGCGTTGGGGGACGCCTGTGTGCGGAAATGCTTTAAAAATCGCACAATGTGGGTAAAAATGAATAACGAATTAATGAACCAAAGAAACGATTTTTTGTGAAAATTCACAAAAAACAAAAACAAACCAAACTAGCCCCTCAATGAAACAAAATGAAACGAAACGTCTTTTTTTTCAATTCGTGCCCATCTCTGTGAATCATTAAAAAAATCTGGCAGATGCCCTTGGCAACTAAGATGCACATTTACTGGTATTTAATGTTATAATTGCCTTTAATTGTTTATTTTAATTTTGAATTGTAAGTGGCACAGGGAACTTTCGGTAATGGGCAGCATATAAGTTGCATAAATAAGTAAATTTATCTATAGTTGTGACCCAGCTGATACATACTCTTCAGGAAGGTTTTGTTTTCAAAGTACACATAATTTTTAAAAAGTGAGCTGCTTTTTTGTATATTGGAAAAGAATTCTGAAACTGGTCCATAGTGAGTCATGTGGGTCCCACCCTCAGATGCTACATTAGGACTAAAGAAAATGTGATAGCAGCATAGCTTAATTTACTTTAGGCCTTGTAAAGTGGGTGTGAATACCAAGAGGATAATGAACCCTTTTATGTAAGTATGTCCCTCTGAAAATGCTTTTTAACAGCTTTTGTTTTATTTTCTGGTTAAAGGATTATCTGGGAACATATGTGTTCAAGGAAAAAAGGCCTGATTCAGAATGAAAGGCTTGGACACGTATGTTCACAAAGAAAGGCTTGAATGCTTTCCTCAATATTGAACCCATTTTCACAGAAAAAAAGCTGATGCCCTAAATTCTGTTGCAGAGTTTTGAATTTTTGGTTAAATTATTCTAATCATACAGCAGAAATTCAGCATTTTACAGAGCAATATAGTTTCAAGTACCCTGGAGTAATCAATTTCTTTTCTCAATAACTGCCACTTGGAGTCACTCAGTGACCATTTAATCTAAAGAATAAAAATATTTCTTTTACTTGCAGTTGAACAGATCAAACAGCAAACTGACAAACATGACTGCTTTCAGCATCAAACCTCAGCTGACTAAGGAGAGGGAAAGAGACACAGAGCAGAGAGGTGGGGGTTATGCCCAGCTCAACCCACTAAAGGCAACATGTGAGGTTGAAAAAAATCCACCAAAACTGTAGGGATCTCATTTAGCATTTTTTTTCCTTATTCAAAGAAGTAGCTATGACACATGGAACATCATGCTTTGGCTGCAGGATTAAGCACACAACTGTCAGGGTTGTCAGGGTGGAGAAAGAGTGAAATGAGATACAGAAGATAGTAATTACATTATTAACACTGGCAATAAAATTTCAAAATGTTAAATGCATAAACATCCTCTCCTGGCAATAGGTAATTTTGTGATACTTAATTTTATAGGTTAATGCAAACTGTGAAGTAGAAGCAAGGAACTCTGCCCTGTAGGGGGAAAAATGCTTCCACTGAAGCCAGAGGTTGTGTGAAAAAGAAACAAAGCTCAAACTTTTTTGGTGTTGAGATGATTGTTGTGAAAGTGAACTTCATACATATTGTAATTAAAAACTGTAAACCCCCCAGAGACTCCTTGAAGTGGTATGGGGTAGTATATAAGCAGAACACTTTTTACATACATACATACATACATACATACATACATACATACATACATACATACATACATACATACATACATACATACATACATACATACATTCATACATACAGTTACGGATTGGAATTTATGAATGTATCACCACCCAGTTGTTTCCTTTGCAGATCTCCCTTTGAAATCCCTCCTTCTCAGCAATAGCCAGTTCCTGCCAACCTAGCAGTTCGAAAGCATGTAAATGCAAGTAGATAAATAGGTACCCACAAAAAAAGTGGGAAAGTAAAACAGTGTTTCCTTGCAGCCATGCCAGCCACGTGGCCAAGGACTTGCACAACACTGGCTCTTTGGCTTGGAAAGAAAGATGAGCACCACCCCTAGAGTCGGACACGAATAGTATGCATGTGCGGTGGCGGGGGGGGGGGGCTTTACCTTTACTTTTACTCTGCTAACAGCTACAACCTGCCCTTGGGGTTGACATATGCTAGCTTTTGTTTGTTGTCATTCCTTATGTGGAGTTTGACAGACAGCCCCCCTGCCCTTAAACAACTATTGACTCACAAAAGGTTGCTCAGCATGGATTAGGCTGGGCTATAAAACTAAATGCCATCTCTGTGCCCACATCTACTCTGGCAGCACAATTACAGGTCCCAGCACTGTCAGATAAACACAAGGGACTTATTTACTTGGTTATCTTTTAGTGTGACATGTCATCTCGACCAGCAGTGTCCGTCTGCCTTCTACGTACAAAGGACGCACAAAGTCTCTACATGTGAGAGCACATGGACAGGAATCTGACCTCAGAAAGGTCCTGCTTCCATAACTGAGCATGTAAACTTGTGACCTAAATATTTTACTCTAGTATTAGAGTATAATATTTAGTATCCATCAATCTTTATTTACGGTCTTTGACCAAAATGAATATTTTGTATACTTTTCCAGTGTTGAAAAAGTTGAATACTGTATTGTAAAACTTGTGCAGTACTGGATAAATAGATGGAAATCATGCTTATTGTTGCGTGCTATGTAAAATTATAAGTCTTCTCAGCATTTAAAATACAGTGGTACCTTGTATAAAGGAATTCATTCATTCCAAATGAAATTATGTTAAGCAAATTTTCATTTATATAAATTTCCCATAGGATTGCATTGAAAACAGAGTAATCCCTAATCACGACCATTTTTATGTTGTACAGATTCGTCCCATAGACGATTCTGTTAAACAGATTTCCTCTATCTCCAGAATTTTTTATGTTGTACAGATTTTATGTTATACAAACTGTTTGTTATATGAGGGTCCACTGTATAGTATTTGGATGAAATATTTTAGAAAAAGTTAAACACAGCAGTCTTACTGCAGTTTCAGAGTTGTATTTTAATAAAATGAAACTTTTCTCTGAAATTCTCTGAAATTATTTTTACTGCAATATTTAGAAATATTTAAGAAAAGTGCACAACAGCTCTTAAAGGAGAAGGATGGCTTGAGCTAAGTAGACACGCTTCTGATCCACACTAAGTCATCAGCCATTCATATCTAGATTCCAAAACTTAATACCTTCATCATAGTCTCCAAATCCTTCATACATGTTCTCCTCTTTTAGTTGCTGGGTAGGTCTCCTCTTGAGCACTATGTCCAGTTGTAGATACTACAGATACAAGTTCAGAGCATGGTAACAAGGATGATCATGGGACTGCAAACCAAGTCCTGTGAGGACATGAACCATGAAAAAGAAGACCGAGGGGAGTTATGTTAGATAGCACTTTTCAAATATTTGAAAGACAGTCATACATAGGAGGCGCAGGATTTGTTCTTAATCATACCACATTGCAGGACACCGAATAATGAGAAGGAAGGAAGGAAGGAAGGAAGGAAACCCATTTCAGCTAAATAGTGAGAACAACATCCTATTATACCAATATGACAGTGGAATCAATTACCTCCGGAAGTAGCAAGCACTCCAACACTAGAAACATTCAAGAGAAACTTGGACAACCATCTGTCAGGTCTGCTTTGATTTGGATTCCTTCACTGAACAGGGAGTTGGATTCAGTGGCCTTATAGGCCCATTCCAACTTTATTAGAAAAGCTCTGACTAGTTAAGAAAAAGCATGTGGACTAGACTCCTGTAGATGGAGATTTGTTCTGCTTATTAATACATTTATTAATCATATTGTGAGTGAGGAAAAGAAGTGTACCTACAGGTGAAAGAGGTGTATTGTGCAGTTTGAGAAGAACTAATTGCAAGTATTAGTCGCAAGTATATACAGATTAAAGGCAGCCAGTACAGGTTGCTGGGTTTATTTTTACAAGTTTAGCTTGTTTTTTCACATAGCTGTAGTGCAGGATCAAAATTGGTGTCAAGAAGGGTGCCTATTCTCCCACCTGAAACTAAGCCTCTTCCTGCCTTTTAGTGATCATGTAAAAAACAAGGCACATTAAATTCAAAATACATAGATGAGGAAAAATCTAAAATCATGAGATTTAAGATTAGAAGTAATTTCAGTTTACACAAAGGATCCTGGTTCCCCATGACACACTTCCAAAGAAGATAGTAGAACATGGGATGGATAATGCTACTGTTAGGTGGATTTATAATTGGTTGACTGATTGTACGCAAAGGGTGATCGTAAACAGCTTCTCCTCAGCATGGAGAGGGGTGACCAGTGCGGTGCCCCAGGGTTCTGTTCTGGGTCAGTGCTATTCAACATCTTTATTAATGACTTGGAGGAAGGAATAGAGAGTAGAGTAGGCTGATTAAATTTGCAGATGATACCAAATTGGGAGGGGTGGCTAATTCCCTAGAGGATATCATGAAAAACCAAAATGACCTTGACAGATTAGAGTGCTGGGCCAAAGCAAATATAATGAGTTTCAACAGAGAGAAATATAGGGTCCTGCATTTAGGCAGAAGAAAATAATTGCATAGCTTTAAAGTGGGAAACTCCTGGCTGGAGAATAGTACCTGTGAAAGGGATCTGGGAGTCTTGGTGGACCACAAATTGAACATGAGTCAGCAGTGTGACGCAGCGGCAAAGAAGGCCAATGTGATTCTTGGTTGCAACAGAAGCATAGTTTCTAGAAAAAGGGATGCAACAGTACCCACTCTATTCTGCTCTGGTCAGACCCCACCTAGAGTATACTGTGTATAGTTCTGCCCTCCTCAATTTAAAAAGGATGTTGACTACCAAAGGAGGGTGACCAGAATGGTTGAAGGTCTGGAAGAAATGTCTTTCGAGGAGCGGCTTTGGGAGTTGGGAATGTTTAGCCTTACAAAAAGAAGGCTGAGAGGGGATATGATAGCCATATTTAAATATTTGAAAGGATGTCATATCGAAGAGGGGGCTGGCTTGTTTTCCATGGTTTCAGAGACTAGGATTCGGAGTTGTGGTATCAAACTACAAGAAAAGAGATTCCATTTGAACATTAGGAAGAACTTCCTGACGGTTAGAGCTGTTCAGCAGTGGAATATGCTGCCACGGAGGGTGGTGGATGTCTCCTGCTTTGGAGGTTTTTAAGTAGAGGCTGGATGGCCATCTGTCGGGAGTCCTGTGATAGGGTTTCCTGCATGGCAGGAGGTTGAACATTGGATGGCCCTTGAGTGTTCCAACTCTATGATTCTGTGATTCTATATGCCTTTCTCCTGAACAGTCTTGTGACATGTTGAAAGCATATTCATTTGTTGTGGGATAAGTATTCTCCGTCAGATTAATCCATACAAGACAATAAAGGTACTAGTTATTAAACTGTCATAAAGGTTTTAAAAACCTACTCCTTTTTGTAGGTACAGTGGTCCCCCGCTCTTTTGTGGTTCATATACTGTGGTCCCGCTATATAGCCTCCCATACCCCAGGACTGGAGCTGCCCCGAACAGGCCTGTGAGCGCCTTCCTGGGCCTTCTGGAGGCCCAAAAGGGCCTCCCTGCGGACCGGAAGTGACTTCCAAATAGCTGAAAATTATTTCTGAGGCTTCAGAGAGCCTTTCTAGGCCTGTCGGAGGCCTCAGAAATTATTTCTGGTTTACCAGAAGTCACTTGTTCACAGGGAGGCCCTTTTGAGGCCTCCAGAAGGCCCAGGAAGGCTCTCACAGGCCAGTTCGGGGTAAGGCCAGGCTGGGGTTAAGTACAAGAGCCCCCAGCTAGGCCCCCCCAAGGCCTGACTCGACCTGCATCTGCATATCGCGGATTTTCAATTATCGCGAGTCAGGTCAGGTCCCTAGCCCCCGCAATAGGCGGGGGATCACTGTAGTTGGCTATTTAAATTTTAGAGATGGGCATGCCCCGCCCTGCATCCTCGGGGAGATGCCACTGAATCAGCACCTGCTGGAGGTGGCAGGGAGCTGAACCACAGACAAGCTGTTTGGCTGGTAAATGAACTACACTGAACCACCAGCCCCCTTGTCTGTGCCCATCTCTATTAAAATGTAATCAGCAGTTAAGGAGACATTCGCTGAAACTCTATTGGTTACAACTAGAGTAGGCCCATTTGAATCAATGGAGCTCACAAAGGAGTTGATTGTCCAAATCTCCAGTGATTCAGTGGTTTTACTTTAGTGCGACTTACAATGATAAGCGACAAGATTCCCCTCTCCCCAAGTTATTTTGCTAGATAATAACAAGGAAAATCTAATGACAGAAGTTATTTTCCATTAGTGGTTAGTATCTGGTGACATTAATTTTGGATAATGGAAACTATTTTGATTCACTAGATGAGTGAATCACGATGGGTTTTATCTAAAGTCTGTGTTGTGTCGTGGGGATATGGGAGGGCAATGAAAGAAAGGGGAAAAGAATGAATGAAAGAAATTTAGTGAGCTTCCCTGGATTTCTGTTGCCATGGAAACTCTTTTCTCTTCACAAGAGATGTCTGTGACAGGGTTTTACTGAAAGGCACACTTGAAATGCATTCGCACGTTAATAAAAGGGATAACCCAGACAGAATTTTCTTTTGCCTAAAATGTGCAGAATGTAACAACCTGTTTATAAGGACTGTGTGTCACTGCCCAATGCTTCAATAATTATGGGCTTCTGGATTTTTCTTAGTAATTGTGAACACCAGTTGGGCAGTCACGGAGTAGTCAAACTCTAAATCTGAAAATGTCTGCTGTGTCTTGCGTACCCATTTTCAGGCAATGAGAAGTAAGTAAGAACTCCTTAGAGAGCTGATTCACGACAATATGTGCATTTCCGGAAATGCATTCATGCAGAAGACAAAAGTACCTAATTGCCAATGGAAGCAATAGGGAGAAGATAAAATAGGCAAGAACAGTGATTATTTTGGCTGGCATCAGAAGCAATCACCACATGATTTGTCAATGCTAGTAGTGTCCTTCTTAAAAGCCTGAGCTATAAGCTGGTAGGTCCCTTTTTAAAAATACCAAACTGAAAGTTTGGAAGCAGGGAAACAAGCTAAGTTCCTTTAACATTAATACAGTGGTACCTCGACTTACGAATTTAATCCATTCTGAAGGCATGCTTGTAAGTCAAACTACTCAAGTCGGGGTACCTATCTAAAAAATTGTAAAAATAAGTTTAAAAATGAAAAAATGAAAAAAAATTGTAAGTCGAGCAGACCATATCTAAAATCTGTAAGGCGGCAGTTAAAATGCCAACAGTTTTCTGCTCTTAAGTCAGGGCACCACTGTATTTCCCCCTACAATTAGTATCAGTCACTCACTCAGTTATCACAGGGAATCCAGAGATGACTGTTGCATTCTGATGTTTTCCATTTTATTGCTCTGTCTTTAAAAAGGTCTAATTTGATGCAGGGGCTATTCACAGCCAGTTCGCTCCACTCTGCTTCCTAATTAAGACAGAATCAAGCCTCTGCCCACATTTTGGCTGTATATGTGATGACTTACGTGGATGCTTGCATGTATGGCTGTGTGCATGTACAGAAGGGAGAGAGAACACCCATTTTTGTCCTAAAACGTGCCTGTCATATTTATTTATTTATTTATTTTCACATTTATATACCGCGCCTATTTCCCTCATCAGCTGTAGTGGACACCAGGTGCTGTTGGTGGGTTTGCCAGCTGGTTTATTCATTGGTTTTCCCTCTTTGAATGTATTTACAGTATTGTTGGGATGAATTATTTGAATTATTTGATTAAGATGGGCAAAATTATATTGAGACCTGGCAGGGGCCTTTTTTCACACTGCTAGCCTTATGCACTGCTAGGTTCCGCTCCTGTTGGCTACTCTAATGAGTTTCCTACCTCCTACCACTTTTCAGTCAGGAATGGTCTCTCTTTCCCTCCCTCCCCCATTTGGCAAGCTTAGCAGCGGCCACTTCCACAGAATTGAGGGGAACATTCCCTGGACATCACTAAATGGCATAGATAGAAGAGGTTGGCAGAAGAGACCTGGAATTGGGCACGATAAGGTCAAGAGGGGAGTCTCTAAAGAACTATCACAGTGCTTAGGATGAGGAGAGGGTGCTTTGCAGAGAGCCAAGAGTGCTGGAGAGGCAGATTGATGGAGAGGAAAACTAATAATGGATGGCATGATATAATCACAGAGGTGGAGAGAATAAGGTGGATTCTCATTAAAATCAGTATGTGCTGTTCATCTTGAATGGAAGAATCATTTGAAACTCCGAGAGCTTTTGGTGAAGCTATGACGAAAGGGGAAGGCAAGGTGAAAATAGCACCGGGAGTAAGCAACATGGGCAGTCTATACTACTACGGTAGTAGGAAAGATGTGGGCAGATGAGGCACCTAGGCTAAATAGCTTCTCAAAGTCATCAGCCTACATAAGACTTTTAGGGATATCTGGGGAGAGACAGAGAACTCAATTTATAGCATGTCTGAGGAACTGGACTTGTTAATGTCACATGAAATGTCTCACATTAAAATACAGTATAGCAGTTAATCTTTAATGTGCCACAATGTTTTTGTCTTCTTGATGTTTTATTTTTCTTTTGTTTTTTTTGCCTGATATATTTCTGGCTTGGGTGCAGAGAAAAGGGATTCCCTCCTCCCCACCAATCTGCTTGCATTATTACCAGAGTTGCCCTGTTCTTATCAAGATATGAGCCAAAGGTAGGGAAATAGCCTCTAGTTCTTTCCAGTGGCCAGTTATGACATTGCACCGTCAAAATATTTATAAAATAAGAACAAGGCAAAACCAAATACATTTTTACTTGAAAATTAGGATTCATAAGAGAATATTATAAACTGTAGGGAAATCCTGTCAGACCACATTTATAAATGTCTTTTAATGTTACTTTAATTTTTGAAAGTAACTAGGGATTACATCAGGGGCCCTCAACCTAAGGCCCCGGGGCCAGATGCGCCCCCCCCCCGGGGGAACCGCGCCCCCAGGACCAATTGCAACCCCCCCACTTACCCCCTGCTTTGCGAGCAAGCCAGCCTCCGCAGCTGCTTCTATTGCTGAGGCAGTTCAAAGCAGTGGGCTATGTCACTTCTCCCACTTCCCCCAACTACCGCCCAGATGATCAGCATGCTGGCTAGTGGGACATTCAAAGTGGGAGGGCTACTGCAAGGTCCCCCACTCCCCCCATCCACCACCCAGATGGACTGTGGTCCAGCCCCCAGTGGTGTCTGGGGAGTGGTGGACCAGCCCGCTGTTTGAAAACTTTGAGGACCCTTGGATTACGTTATACCCAAGTAATCTAAATGTTGCTTATTATACCTGAAAGGTAACAATGTATTATATATTATTCTTTATACAAATGTAATAAGAAAGTAGAAACATCTCTAACTAGTTACAGTATCTCTCTAAGCTGTGATCTAGATCTGCCCCCATCTTGTTGATGCCCAGATAGTTTGAACTACAGCATCCAAAATGTCTGACCATCATATATGCTGCCTGTGGCTTTTGGGAGTTGAAGTGGAACACAGCTGGAAAACACC
>JAHTLZ010000016.1:25625190-25636494 GCA_023846285.1 Phrynocephalus versicolor | reverse complement strand
ACTAGATGGGCCGTTGGCCTGATCTAGCATGGCTCGTCTTATGTTCTTCTTATGTTCTTATGTACTGTAATATCTCCTTTTTTATATACATGGCATTAAAATATGTAATTCTGGTTCATTTTGGAAGCAGTAGCTGTTTAGTAATGCAGAGAAATCAATATAAAATGACCAGTTGGTGGAAAGGAACTGAGGAGATAGAATATGTATTGGATCATTAGTATATTGATATTATATCCAAGTTTCTAGAATCTCGAAGGACACAACTTAGTCCATTAAAGGATCAGTAATAAAAATGTATGCCATTACTTCGAGCTTTTTAGTCTACTATCAAATACATGTATAGAAATTTGTTATCTATACTTTCTGAAATTATTTGTTGGGGTTTTCATTAATGACTGCAGCCCTATTGGAATGCAACATGACTGTCAAAAATGAGCATACTGCCCTTTACTGAAGAGCAACTCACTGAAAACAGCTTCTCAAACTGCAGCATCTTTGCATTAAAGCAGCTCAACTCAATGACAAGAGAAAGCAATTGAAATATTAGTTAATTAAAAACTAACATTATGAAATGTAAACACGCTTCTTCCTGGGCAGAGTGATCGCATGTACCTGTTTGTTTTTCTGGGACAAAAGAGGCTGATGTGTTGTTTAGAACCCACGTGTAAAATTTATTTAACTGTTTTAAATAACATTTATTCATGCATAACATTTATTCAACTGCTTTCATGTTTAGGCTGTTCCAGTCTCCGTCATAAATAAAACCATAGACTTCTTCAATTGTGTTTGACCTAGTCATTGTGGATTGTCTTATTATTGATCCAATAAGACAATCCACAATATCTTATTCTGTCTTGCCGTAGATTTTGTTTTGCTTTTGTTTTGTCTTGTCTTCTATTCTTTTTTTTACCTGCCCTGAGTGTTGTATTGGGTTTTACACTTGTTTGTGTTACCCTCTTTGTTAACCGCCTGGGGTTCCCTTGGGAAGATGGGCGGTATAAAAATAAATAAAATAAATAAATATAAATAAATACACTTTTCAGGGTATAAATTTGGTTTACCACTGCCTCTTTCCCCACTTAACTAAAAAGAAGTTAGTGTGTTACTACACAGTGGGGAAACTACAGGTTCATCTGCTGTAATTTACAGTTTGCACCTTAAGTTTGCACAAGTGAAATCACTGTAGCCGTCCAACGGAGAGTTTGCAGGAGTCAACAGGCAGAACTTGGTTTGCTTGGAGCTCCAACAGTGGAAGCTGCCTTACCTTAAGGTACTGATGGGCAATTTCGACCTCTTTTTAAAAAAAGGATGTTCTCCAAAGTGCTACAGAGCTGTAGGTTGGGAGTTTGATGCTTTATTGTGCCTCCTATGAAAAGAGCCAACCTGTGTAGTCTTGGGCAAGCTGCACAGTCCCAGCCCCCCGAAAAAGGGAAACCACTTCTGAGAACTCGATACCTAGCAAGCGCAGGAAAGGGTCACCATAAGTCAGCAATGACAGATGGTGCACACACACACACACACACACACACACACACAATTGGAGACAAGGAGCACTCAGTTGAGGGGAACCGACACCCCGGTGAGTGTCCCTTTGCATCAGATCAGGCAAAGAAACTGGGCAGAAAGCGGACAAGAGCAGTGCCGACCTAACTGGAGCACATTTTAACCATCTCTGTTGGCTGAACAAAAAAAGGCAATTCCGTGCTCAAAAGAGACAATTCCACAACAAGCTTCCTCACATTGAGCTTTGCCTCACATAGTCACCTGGTATTAATTTTGATTCATCTGTGTCCAGTAGATTGTAGGGGAGCAGACTGTGACTAATTAAAAAGCTCTGTTCTTGCTTTCACGGTGTGTGTGATCTACACACAAGGACATGAAGCCACACACCCTGAAGTCAAGAATGGGATTCTTTAATGAGTAGCAACCTGCTGCAGCTGGTGATATTGCTTCTATTGTGCAGGCGCAGGTATTCTGCAGGATACCAACCATTTTTTGATAGTGCAGGTGGGAAGTTGTGAACAATGCCTTGTCTAATGCCAGCTATGCACCTGTAGGTGGGTGATGTGAGTCAGTATCATCCTAACATGCAGGTTGTACCATAAGCCACTATGCTTCCTCTACTCCTACAACATTATTTACAAAATTAAGAACATGTGTAACTGGAAGCATTTTAAAATGTGAGATAAGTAGTTGTACCATTTGATAACATTTGATGATAACACAGCATTACATGTAACTTGAGCACTTTATGTGGGGCATTGCAAATGAAATATACTTTAAATACAGAACACTCACTGCTCTCAATTACAAGTGCAAGTGGATAAAGAGAAACAATTGCCTTGTTGACTTGTCTTGTTCAGCAGCCTGGTCGTTTTTGTTTTTGAGTAATGTACTGCAACAGCTTGTTTCTCAGACAACATCAATGCTGAAAAAACGAAAAAGCAGCAATACCTAAAGAAAACCTCAGCGTTGTTGTTGTTGTTGTTGTTGTTGTTGTTGTTGTTGTTGTTGTTGTTGTTTGTTGTTGTTGCTGCTGCTGCTGCTGCTGTTGTTTTGTTTGTTGTTTTTGTAGTTGTTGATCCAAGAGACACATTGAATATGCTGAGAAGTCCATGTCTTTGTGACTAATCCTGAATCACCATTTCCATACAAATAATACAGAAGCTGATTGGGTATAGCTGTTGATTTCTTCCAAGATGTACATGACATTTCTATTTATGTAGTGCTTCTCTTAAACACTGTAGATTCTGACAAACTCATTGACATTTCTTGTGTTACAACTCCTACCACCTAGGTGTTTATTGAGGTAGGAAGTATCTACAGGATTTATGCTCTCCAAAGCAAGGCACCACTTTACCATAAAAATCGTTTTCTTCCACATATAGTCTTTAAAAAGGTAAAGCCCCCCCCCCGCACATGCATGTTAGTCGTGTCCGACTCTAGCGGCAGTGCTCATATCTGTATTCAAGCCAAAGAACCAGTGTTGTGCAAGTCCATGGCCATGTGGCTGGCATGGCTGCAAGGAAACACCCTTTTACCTTCCCGCTTTTTATGGCGGTACCTATTTATCTACTTGCATTTACATGTTTTTGAACTGCTAGGTTGGCAGGAGTTGGGGTTATCAGCAGGAGCTCAATCCGCTGTGTGGCACTCGGGATTCGAACCACCGAGCTGCCGACTTTGCAGTCAACAGTTTTTGGAGCCTTAGTCCGCTGAGCCACCACACACCCCTCTTTATGTTGGTATTAAAACATCTGTGGTACTGATTTGGAGATCGCTGCCACCTCTGATTGCAGTGAAGCTTCTTAATCCCTCCATCACAATACAATGACTGACACCTATTCTCCTGCATAGGAAAAGTTTCCTCTTTCCTACAACTTTAAAACCCCACAGTCTCACTCACTCTATACCCTTGAGCACAGAGAGAACTCCTAGTTTCCTGATCTCCTTGCCCTCTGAAGATGCCAACCACAGAGTCTGGTGAAACGTCAGGAAGAAAAACTTTCAGAACACAGCCAAACAGCCCGGAAAACTCACTACAGCTACTATAAAAATGTTTTCCAATTTGCAGACAACTTAATCTGATATACTCTACCTCTCGTCACCTCCGGTTTCCAAGGAATCTATTTCGACTTTATATCAGTGCTTAGATTGGTAATGAATAGGAATAGATGAGAAGAACAAACTGAAACTAAACCCAGACAAGACAGAGCTGCTTCTTGTCAGTCAAAAAGGAGATCAAGGGATAGGGATGCAACCTGTACTGAATGGGATTACCCCCCAATTAAAAAAAGAGGTGCATAGTTTGGGGGTGCTCCTGAACTCATCCTTGAGCCTATAATGCCCAGGTCACAGCTGTGACCAGGAGTGCATTTGCAAAATTAAAACTAGTACCCCAGTTACACCGATTCCTTGAGAAACCTGCTCTGGCCACAGTGACACATGCCCTAGTGACCTCCTGGCTGGACTACTGTAATGCACTCTATGTGGGGCTACTGATGGAAACTTCAATGAGTCCAGAACGCAACAGCCAGCTTGCTGACTGGGGCTGATTAGAGAGATCACATTACACCCCTACTAAAGCAGTTCCACTGGCTGCTAATCAACCATTGGGCACAATTCAAGGTGCTGACCTTAACCTACAAAGCACAAAACGGCCTGGGCCCAAGCTACCTTACAGAGCAAATCTCGCAGTGTGAACTGGCTCAGGAGACTTGGGAAGGCTCATAAAAGGATGCCTAAGCCATTTAACCAGAACTGTACTTTGAATTATGCCTGGAAATGGATTGAGATTGAGTGGAGCTACTGTAACAGGGGGATTGTGTGATCCCTATACTGTAATTAGCTGGCCACAGGCTTAGTGATAGTCAGCATGTTTAACTTTGGTTGGAGAGACTTGAAATCACAAAAGGCAGGGAAGGGGACCACCAGCTCAAAAATTTTCCAGGATTACCTTTTCTTTTGGACAAGCCAAAACAGTCGAGACAGGCAATCTCGGCTGAGTCTGTGCAGCCATTTATTAGGGAAAGCAGTTTGGTTTCCAACGGCTTTGCGCAAGGAAGAATCTAGTGCTCTGTGCACAATTGTAACTGCAGTGGGTTGATTTCTGGCTGCCACAACAGGAAGCTAGAGATTGCACGGAGTTCTATGTCAGCAGGGCTTTAGGCTCCAAAGCTACAAACAAGATAAGAGCTGGAGTTTCAGAATCGGCACAAAAGTTTCACTTTTGCACAGCTTTCACTTCCATCAGATATATATTTATAGTGTGTTTATTTAAAATATTTTATCTTGTAATTGTTTGATTTGCCTCCCTTTGTGGCATAGTAATAAGTACAGTAGTACCTTGTATAAAGGAATTAATTTGTTCCAAATGAAATTCTGTTAAGCAAATTTTCCTTTGTACAAATTTCCTATAGGAATGCATTGAAAATGGATTAATCCCTAATCGCAACCTTTTTTCTGTTGTATGGATTTGCCCCATAGGCGATTCTGTTACATAATTTCCCCCTATCTCTGGAACTTTTTTACTTTAAGTGGATTTTAATCAAACCGCTTGTTATACGAGGGTCCACTGTATACAGAATTCAGTGATAGAGTCTTCAAATGTTTTGATGCCAGGCACCATCTGAGTTTGTGAAATCTTAGCATGCTGTTCAATTCAGAGTGCATATTCTTTGATTTAGTAACATCCTTTGGAAATTGTTTTTGCTCCAAAGATCTGCAAATGATGATGATGATAATGATGAGGAGGAGGTAATAAAATGATAAAATTTACTCAGGTCTAAAGATTTGCCTAGATGTCCTGAGCACATCCAATCTCGCCTGATCTTGGAAGCCAAGCAGGGTCAAGCCTGGCTAGTACTTGGATGGGAGACCACCAGGGAATACCAGGTGCTGTAGGCGCCTGGAGTAGGAACTGGCAAGCCACTCCAGTATTCCTGCCAAGAAAACTCCATGGACATGGGGTCACGAAGAGTCAGTCACAACTGCAATGATACAACAACATAAACAATAAGATCTTTATGCTAAGATATTAAGTAAAATATGCCTAGTGTTGTTTTATATTCGTCCCCCATATGGAATAAAAAGAAATAATTTCAAATATATTGGCCACAGTGTTTAAAAACAACATTGCACATATTCATAAGAGAGTTACAGCTTTTGTTTTGTTGTTCAGTTAGCTTAACATTTTCAAGGGAATAGAAGTTATTTTGTTTCCAAATTGGCACCAGATTTTCATTTGCTGATTTATATAAAACAAAAATAAATGACTTACAAAGTCTGTGACCTACCAAGAAAATGATTTTAGCTTCATAAAAATATTATTGCTATGGCAACTGTGAGTAGTAATCTGTGTTGTTTGTGCTTCTAGAAATATTAAATATTGATGCTAATGGCTGAGAATTGCGCTGGGGTTGGTTTTCTTTTGGGGGGGGAGAGAGATAATATTGAAGGATCTTGATTTCATTATTCAGAACAGATACCATTCAGCCCAAGTCGTACACCTCAATTTGCATGGCTTTCAGTGAGAAAGATAAGCAAAGACTTAAAGATGCAGGGATAGGTATAGTTGTGGAGAGCAAACTTGTTCAGCAACTGCAGTGGGTGCAGAGTGCGGCAGCCAGGCTGGTGGTTGGTGCAGGCAAGTTTGACCACATCACCCCCATCCTGGCTTGGCTGCATTGGCTACCCGTTGCCTCCCGAATAAGGTTCAAGGTATTGGTTTTTGCTTACAAAACCCTCCATTGCCTGGGACATGACTATCTAGCGGAGCGGAACTCTCAGAGGTCCACTTTGTCCTGACTGACCAGAGCCTGTCTCACTCTCACTCCAGGTGGCCACTCCGAGGGAGGCCCAAAGGGTTTCTACCCGGAATCGGGCTTTCTCAGTGGCTACCCCGGCACTTTGAATTCATTGCCAACGGAGTTGAGGCTGGCGGAGTCTCTGCTGGCCTTTAGGAGAGCTCTAAAGACCTGGCTCTTTAAGGAGAGCTTCACCCAGTGCGTTGTTAGGCTATGGAACTCCATGCCACAGGATGTGGTGATGGCATCTGGTTTGGATGCCTTCAAAAGGGGATTGGACAGATTCCTGGAGGAAAAGTCCATCACAGGTTACAAACCATGATGGAGATGTGTAATCTCCAGGCTTAAAACCAGGGTACTTCAAGGGCCAGATGCAGGGGAGTGGTATCAGGAGACAGATATCTAGTCTCATGCGCTCCCAAACGCATCTGGTGGGGCCAATGTGAGATACAGGAAGCTGGACTAGATGGGCCTTTGGCCTGATCCAGCATGGCTCTTCTTATGTTTATGTTCTTATGATGGTATGTGGTTAGTTGGTTTGTATTGTCTGCACCAGCCTTTACTTGCCGGAGTTTGTATTTGTCGGTATGCATGTTGTTGTTGTGTTTTGTTGTTGTGGAACACCCTTGTGATGCAATAGAAGTACTATGCATAAGTGACTTTGCTCAAGAGAACATTAGTTTCTCTTAACACTATTCCGGAATGCAGTTTTTAAGAAGGTCCACATCCTAGTTGGGTCTTCATGTTTTTGCACCTACGTCTTACCCGTTTCTAGTCTTGAACTGTTCCGCTTGTGTTATAAGAATGGACTTGCCCCTGAGCTGCACTAACTTTTGGATGCCATTTCAGTTCCTTATTTGTATCCCAGGACATACAACTTGTCAAAGGAAAAGGGCATGCAAGCCATAAGTTTAAGAAGCTCTGTGAAATTCTGAAAAATATATGTGAATAATTTTAGTTTATTGCAAGGGCTAATAATCTGCAAGGTTATTGCAAAGTTGATGCAAACCCAACATCTTTATCATAGCCCTGGCACATCATGGGGGTTCTTCAGTTAATATTCTCTAGCAAGTTTAGTGTCCCATTTTCACACACACACACACACACACACACAGAGAGAGAGAGAGAGAGATCTGCAAAACATTTCAGCATGAAATTTAATATTTACTTCCTTTCTCTGAAAGGGTAGTACAGAATTTCCACATGGGTGATTTTTTAAAAAAGGAAAACACTTTATGACCCTGCCCCTGCCATTTGCTCATGTGAAAAGCAACTGGTAAGACCACTGGTAATTCCAGAACTTTCCCATTCATATAAACACATTTATTTGTGTTATATGACCTTGTGGTGGGACAGAGGGACAGGTTTAGGATAGTGCTCGTGTACCGTGCTCCCTGCGACCCTGCACTTTCCCTCCCAGAGCTCTCCGAGTTCATCTCGGCGGCACTTGTGAGATACCCCCACCTTTTGGTGTTGGGGGATTTCAACGTGCATGCCGAGGCTGGACTGTCGGGAGCAGCTCTGGAGTTCATGGAGTCCATGGCCTCCATGAACCTGTCCCAATTTGTCATCGGTCCCACACACAAGGGTGGACATACCTTGGACCTGGTTTTTGCCTCCACATTGGCGGGTTTTGATCTGGGGGTCGGGAGTTTATTAACCCGACCCGTGTCATGGTCAGATCATTATCTGCTGACCTTCTCCCTGTCAATCGCCACCCCACCCCACGGGGAGCAGGGCCCCTCCATCTGGGCCCGCCCCCGGGGGCTCCTGGACCCTGTGTGGTTCTCAGAGACCCTCGGGGCTGTGCTGGATGGTCTGGATGACGATCCGGTAGACTCCCTGGTCAAAAGGTGGTATGAGGAGGTGGCCGGGGCTGCTGACCGGATCGCCCCCAAGCGCCTGATCCGGTGCCGAGCCCGTTCTTCTCCTTGGTATACAGAGGAGCTGAGGGCTATGAAGCAAGAGTGGAGAAGGCTAGAGAGCAGATGGAGGAATGCTCGGACGGCTACAAACTGGGCTGCGGTTAAGGCGTTGACCGGTCGCTATTCTCGAGCTATAAGGGCAGCCAGGAGATCTTTTGCTGCCCTGAAAATTGGTGAGGCCTCGAATCGCCAGGCAGAATTGTTCTGGGTGGTTCGAGACCTCACCAATCCCAGTCCGCCTGGGCCTCCTCCTAGTGATTTCACTAGTGAGTCTTTCGCAGCCCACTTTAAATCTAAGATAGAGGCCATCCGCTCCGAGCTGGATGCTGGTTGCCATGATCCAGTCCCCGCTGTGGCCGGTACTGGGCCGCCTTGGTCACCCCGGTTCGTTGAGTTTGGGTCTGTTACACCTGAGGATGCCTCCAGGGCCCTGGGACACTGCAGGCCTGCGGCTTCTCCGTTTGACCCTTGCCCGTCCTGGCTGATTAAGATCGCAGGGGGGAGCATGCCAAAATGGGCTTCACTAATCGCCTCAGACTCCTTCAGGGACGGGATTTTTCCCAGTCTTCTGAAGGAGACGGTGGTGAAGCCCATTATTAAAAGACCTGGCCTGGCTGTGGACGATATGTCTAACTATCGCCCCATAGCCAATGTTCCCTTTTTGGGCAAGGTGGTTGAGCGGGTCGCCGCCCTGTGTCTCGTCGTTCCTGGAGGATAACCATATCCTGGATCCTTTCCAATCCGGGTTTAGGCCGCGTTATGGGACTGAGACGGCCCTGGTCGCTCTGCATGATGATCTGTTGAGAAGGGCCGACGGGGGTTCTTCTACCCTGCTGGTCCTTCTCGACCTGTCTGCGGCTTTTGATACCGTCGACCACGGTATCCTCCTGGAGCGGCTCTCGGAAGTGGGGATTGGGGGTCTGGCCTTTGGCTGGCTCCGGTCCTTCCTTGAGGGCCGCACCCAGCGAGTGAGCTTGGGGGGTGAGTTGTCGGCTCCCTGGACACTCTCTTGTGGGGTGCCTCAGGGGTCGTCCCTCTCCCCCATGCTCTTTAACATCTATATGAAGCCGCTGGCTGAGATCATCCAGAGATTTGGAGTCTGCTGTCATCAGTACGCTGATGACACACAGCTCTATCTCTCCTTTTCCACCTGTGCAGTGGAGGCCGTCCAGACCCTAGATCGCTGCCTGGCCGCGGTTCTGGATTGGACCAGGACCCACAGACTCAGGCTCAACCCTGGAAAGGCCAAGGTTATGTTCTTCGGGGGCGGCCCGGATGGGTACTGTGGCCCTCTTCCCAGTCTGGGCGGGTCTGCCCTCCAGCTGGCGCAAAGAGTGAGGAATCTGGGCGTCGTCCTGGATCCAGATCTGTCAGTGGAGTCCCAGGTGTCAGCCGTGACCAAGTCGGCCTTTTACCATCTAAGGCTTATCGCCCAGATTCGCCCGTACCTTGACGAGAGCTCCCTGAGGACTGTGGTACAGGCACTGGTTATGTCGAGGCTGGATTATTGCAACGCTCTCTACATGGGGCTCCCCTTGTACCTTGTTCGGCGATTGCAGCGGGTCCAGAATGCGGCGGCCAGGTTGGTGGTTGGTGCGTGCCGTTTCGACCGCATCACCCCCATCCTGGCTCGCCTTCACTGGTTGCCCGTTGCCTCCCGAATAAGGTTCAAGGTGTCGGTTTTGGTTTACAAAACCCTCCATGGCTTGGTCCCTGATTATCTGGCAGAGCGCCTCTCCCGACAATTAGATCCAGCCCGACCCACCCGTGCATCCCTGGCCCTTTCGCTGCGGACTGTCCCCCCGAGGCAGGCCCGCAAGACGAGCACACGTGGGTGCGCCTTCTCGGTGGTGGGGCTGTCCGTTTGGAAGAGCCTACCGAGCAACCTGCGGCAGGCCCCCTCCTTGGCATCATTTAAGGGCTGAAGACGCTACTCTTTAGGGATGCTTTTAACAACGACTAGCTTCCTTTTTTTTTTTTTGCCCCAGCTCACTTACGTATGTTTGGACTGCTGCTGTGACTGCCCCTGTCGTGGTCCGCCTTTTAGCCTTTTATCTTTTTAATCATTTATGTTAACCACCCTGAGTTCCTGTCCTGGGAAGAAGGCACGGTATATAAATATAAAAATAAATAAATAAATAAATAAATAAATAAATAAATAGCTGTACGTGAATGTTATCTTTTAGACAACAGACATCACACCACATTGTATCTTAGCATTATGGAACAAGATAAGCATTCATAGTTATTCTAGGAGTTACTGATCAGTTTTAAGTTAGGAAACATAACAAAAGTAAAGACAAAAGATTGTTACCTACATATAATTGAAATGAACAAATTGAATGGATTATAGCCTAAATGGAAAAGAAATATTGCTGATACAAATAAACATTGCGTTTGGAATGTGGAAACTCCTTCAGGTCCAAAACACTTCAGCCAGATCATTATCTGGAACTTCTTACAGGGAACATACAGCAGATTCTTTGGTTGCTAATCAATTTCCCGGCACAATTCAAAGTGCTAGTTTTAACTTATTAAAAAAGGCGTGGGCCCAAACTGGATAAAAGACTTGTATATCTTTATCTATATCTCCCTTTATGAATGTGCCTGGATATTAAGATCATTTAAAGAGACCTTTCTCTCGGTCCTGTCACCTCCACAGTTGTGTCCGTTGGGACATGGCAGAGGGTCTTCTCTGTTGCTGCTCCCTGACTCTGGAACTCCCTCCCATGGGAAGCTAGGCTGGCCCCATCTCTGCTGTCCTTCCACAGGCAGGCAAAGACTTGTCTCTTCAGGCATGATTTCCTTTAAATGACTGGTTGACCAAGGGTATTTGTAAAGGGATTACTGCATCCTGTTGTTTTACTTGTATTTTTAATATTCCTCTTATTTATCAGTTTTAATATTTTGAAATTATTATTAAATGTATTTTAAATATTGTAATAATTTATTATTTTAGCTTTTAACTTTGTTTTGTTTAATACTGTAAGCCACTTTGGATCCTTTATGAGAAAAGCCTCATGTACTGTAAGTAAGTAAGTAAGTAAGTAAGTAAGTAAGTAAGTAAGTAAGTA
>JAHTLZ010000016.1:25604745-25625180 GCA_023846285.1 Phrynocephalus versicolor | reverse complement strand
GTAAGTAAGTAAGTAAGTAAGTAAGTAAGTAAGTAAGTAAGTAAGTAAGTAAGTAAGTAAGTAAGTAAGTAAGTAAGTAAATGAGACAAGAATTAGTTTTGGCTATTTTCCCCTGCTACTGTCTTTGCCAATGGCAATGGGAAGTTAACTGCTAAGCAGAGTCATAACAAGCATTAAACAATAGATGAATAGAACAGAGTGTCTTGTTTATAATTAGTTACCAATTAGCACTGAGATATCCTAGGGCAGTGATGGCGAACCTATTAAAGACTTGAGTGCCCAAATAGCATTTTAAAACCCATTGTTTGCAAAGTGCCAAAACAGCAATTTAACCTGAATATAGGTGGCTGTGAAGGGGCAATGTCGGATGCCCACAGAAAGGGCTCCGAGTGCCCCCTGTGGCACCTGTGCCATAGATTCACCAACACTGTCCCAGGTTCTTGTTTCCTTTTCTTTTTGTTAATATTTTTAAGCCTACACATTTTGTTTTCTTTTCCAGTTGCGTTTTAGACTGGAGCGCTTTAACATTTTGTGGCTCAAAGATACACACGACTATCTCACAGTCGCCTTTGGTGACCTTCTGTGGGAAAAGGGTCAGGTACAAATCCACATTTTAAAAATTAAATACTTGGATTACAAGCATGATTTTATTCTTCAGTTAAGATTTGTGGAATTGCTGGTTAGCTACATGCAAGGACACAAAATTATTTATGATGCTTATCCTTCCAAGAGAATAGCCACATGAGTCACTGATGGCAAAAACAGCAGAGAGTCTTGTGGTACCTTAAGCTATTCAAGTTTTATTTGGTATAGAACTCAGCCCACATTAACTCAAAAGAGAACCCTGGTGATTCACCGTATAACCCTGTGTGCCAGAATTAAATGGAACCTGGCAGAAGTTTGGAGAAGTGCAATAAGCCTCTGCCTGATGCTGTTGTTGGAACATTCTTTTTGGCTACTCTTGCAAAAACTGTTCAGTACAAAGGCAATTATTCTCCAGGTTCACCAAGGGAAGCCTAATGATTGCACTTTGAGTCGAAATAGAAATAAATGAGAGATGAGAAGTCTGTGCCAGTTTTTGAATTGCTGCCATCCCTATGAGTATACTAGCCACGGCAGTTCGACGAGTATGGCGAATTTATGCAGGAAGCAAGGGGACCCTATACACATACTTAGTATAGTAGAGCGACTTGGAATCGCTGTGAGGACAGAACAATCAACTTGCCATTCCACGATATGCATGTATTTATTTAACATATTTTAATAACACCTTTTAACTGAAAACAAAAATCAAAGGCAATTTACAATATCTCATAAAACACAGGGGACTCAGAAGACAGTTTATAATGCAATGCACTAAAATAATCACGGGAGAAATATAACATACGATACATCAAATTTTGTACCTCTTCCAGTATTGGAAAGTTGGTTCCAAAGAAGCCTTTCTCAATAAAAAAGAGGTACACATTAGAATGTGCACATCAGAAGGATCAAGTGCTGAAGCACACTAATGTCTTTCATAACAGGTTATACAATTTATCATATTAATCTGTATAGTCAATGGCTTTGCTGTAGCCTAGAAATCACGGACTGATATTCTGAAATCCTTCGGCGCACGCCAGGAGTCAGTGGATATTTGCCATGCGATTCTCACGAGCCTCTTCCTTTTTGAAGTCCAACTTGAACATCAAGCACTCCTGGTTCTATAAAAGGCAGCAGCCTTTGCTGCAACATTTTGCTTGCATGGGAAATTACAGCAAAGGCATAAAACTTAGACGAAGAAAAGAAAGACGTTTACAGTAGGCAAACCTCTGTGGGGGAATGTTTTCTATAGCTAGGACTTGACAACTGAAAAGGCTCTTTTCTGTGTTTCTGTCTTCCCTCATATGAGGGGGAGGATGGAGGGACACTTGGAGAAGAGCCTCTGAGGAAGATCTTGGCCTGTGGGTAGTTTTGATGTACCACAACATCTTCCTTCAGACAGCCAGGTCTCAATATAAGGTAGGGTTTTGAAGTTCAGCAGGTGACTTGATGTGAATAGTGAAAAGGAGGCCTTGTTCTTGGCTGTTCAGAACCACACCCAATGTTATGCTTCCTTATGATGGAAATACGAGTGTAGGGAAAGTAGTCATGAGTAAGGATGTCAACCCTGTGTAGCCTCTTGCTGGAAACAAATAACCTTTGCTTCTTTGCAGTGAGATTTGTCAGTGTGAGTTTTAATTCCTTGCAGAGAATCCTGATATCTCAGATGATTTGTGAGCTTCGTTATTTTATTTTCCCCCGAAAGAAATGCTGAGGTGCACACATTTGTAAGGCATCCTGCATCTGGTGGATTCTTTCCTGCAGAGGACTCATTGGGAAAGACATTAACCTGTGCAGAACAGAATAGAATGGAATGGAATGGAATGCCAGGTTCTAATTTTCAGAGAAAGCCCTGATATCTGATTCAGATAGAGAGATATTTAGTGAGTCCTTGTCATATCCCTATCCATCACATACAAGTTCTGTGTAGCCTGGAATAATATCCATGGATCCGACACCAGGAGAGCCCTTGTACAAAAGGTGTTCCCAATACTGAACCCCATGTAGTATCCCAACAGCTATGTTTTTATTCTGAAGCATCTAGCATTTGAGGTACAGTTGTGAAAGGCAACCTTTGTTGAACAAACCATCTCTTCTGGGTAATTGCCGCCAGACCCTGTTTTTTCTCCAGCGGTTGCAACTGTCTCATTATTTGTTGGCTTTTGAAAAGTGGGGCCTCAGGGGCCTCTAGCAACAGGCTAATTCGATTATCACCTTGACTCTGTGAACCTGATCGGCTATGAGGAATTTAACACCTTCTAGACCAAGCTGAGCACCATTTCCCTGGACAGAGGAACTGCCTACTGCTCGCACTTCTGTTTTCTTTCATTGACGAGGAAAGAAAGGCAGCTTTCCCGGTGTGAGATCCCACTCCTCCAAAGCTAGGAACTACTGCCCTTTATTAAAAAAAAACACCCTATTATGTATGCATTTTACAGTATCAAGAACAACATATGTGTGGAATTACTTCCAGGGAAAAATAAGTCCTAAGCTACTTCTCTCCCATCTCTTTTTCTGGGTACACCATAGGCAGGCTGAGTACTTGTCCAAGCATAGGCATCCATTTGCTACCCTTGGGGCTTAATTAAAAATAAATACCTGTGCTATGATGCTTATGTAGGTCCCTCCATGGGTGACAATTTACAAATTTACACACATCACCATCAATAGGGGGGAAATGAGGGTACTAGTTGGCATGCAGTGATAGCTTGAGAGAGAGAATATCCGAATGCAAAAATAATTGCTCGAATTTAAAATTATCGCCAAAAAGCAATATATTCTCCAGTCAAATTATCCCCAACATTCTTAAGTTAATTTGTGCTCCACTCATTCATTAATTTATCCCTCATTTGATCCAGATCTTTCTCAAAAAATAATTTCCCCTTAGTTAATCATTGCATTCAGCCATTCATGCCAGCATTTCCTCCCACCAATCAAATTAGATCCAATGTGAATAGGGTATGTGCTACAATTTCCATTGGATGGGCAGTGGGGAGGATTCTTATGAGGAGAAGAATGAAGTGGCCAAACCATGGCTGATCTAATGATAATAATAATGCCTTTATTGTCAATGTACAACATGTACATTATCTTTCTTTAAATAGTAGTAATTCAGTCAGCCAAAGGCAAGCTTGCATCTGCTCAGCCACTACTGATGTGCCATTTGGGAGACCACAAATGCCCCTAGGTGAGGGACTATTGTCATTTCTGATTGTCTCTGGAAGAAAACTGAAGGCATGTTATATCTTTTCCTTGAGTACCCGAGGTTTTGGTTAGCAAAGCAGTGGAGAAACTGAGATGTCGGGTTACATCTTTGGCTAGATTAATTATGTTTTTCACAAGAAACAGAGCTCAGTGGCCACCATTGTTCAACCTGTGTGTCTTTTATCAGGACATAAAGAAAAGGGCAACTGTCTTATGCAGCTCTTGAAATAATACTGGCCAGTCCAATAAGGAGAAGGGCATTAGGGTGTCCTTGGCCCATTTCAGTTTGGGTTTAGAGTGTGCCACAACATGGACACAACACTGGTCCAGAGTAATGTGGCCCTGTTGGCCCTCCTGGGTTTTTCAACTGCCTTCAATACTGTTGAACACAGCATCCCCTTCGGCATGTCCAAACTTTGGCCCTCCTGATGTTTTGGACCACAGCTCCCAGAATTCTAAGCTTAGATTGCCAGTGACAAAGGACTGTGAGAGTTGTGGTCTAAAACATCTGGAGGGCCAAAGTTCGGACATGCCTGAGTTAGACTTTTGGGCTGGAGAAGGTGGCTTGGAATTATGATGGCTTTGTTTTTTCCTTCCTAGTCATCTTCATAGAGTGCAACTTGGGGAGGCTGTCTCAACCCTGTATTCCTCAGTTGTGGCATCCCACAGGGGTTGATCATCTCCCCAATGTTATTTAACACATAAGACTTCTGGGAGAGATTATCAGGTGATCTGGAGTCGTATGTCATCAATATAGTTATGATATGCAGCTCTTTTTCTCCTTTAATACATATGCACTGGATGCTGCCCAGCACCTTCAGTAAATTGCCCAATTTCATCCCTGACAACATGGGTCTATGCATTGGTAGTCTCAAAAATGCAGTGCACTCTACATGGGGCTTCCCTTGAAGCTACTATGGAAGCTTCAGGGAGTCCAGAATGTGGCAGCCAGGTTGATTGCTGGGGTGAGGAAATTTAATCATATTTCCACAACCTTGATCTGCCTGCACTGGTCACCTGTCCGCTTCCATACCGGGTCCAAGCTTCTGATGCTAACATACAAAGCACTAAATGGTTTGAGACCTTGGTACCTATCAGGACAGATTCTTTCAAGTTCTACTGCTCATCTTACTCCGTCTTCATAAGCTTTCCACCTGTGGATGTTGAGAATAAGAGAAGCCTGCAAAAGTTGAACAAAGATTATAGCTTTCTTGGCACTGGCATAATTCTTTTGGAATGCCCTTGCACAGGAAAATATGCCAGGCGCCTTCCCTTTGGACTTTCATAAAGCTCTGAAAATGAAACTTTTTAGAGACCAAGTTGGGAAACCCCTCCTCTATAAATGAGAGACATTTCCCCCACTTACATGCAGCACAAGTGGTTTGTGGACTGAGCAGGGAGGACCTTGCCTCATCATTAGAGGAAGGCCACCCCCCTGTTTGGTCACAAGTTACTTACAGTATATCTGAGTTTGCCACCAAGTGTACACTCAGCAAAGAGCTTTAGCCTGTTCCTGATCTCTCATAAGTACCATAATTTTCTGTCTATAAGATGCCCCATGTATAAGATGACGCCCACTCTTCCAACCTAAAATTACAGTTTCGCAACCCTGCAGTTCTCTCCTTGACTTACTTCCGTGTATAAGACAGCACTCAGTTTTGACAAAAATATAGTCTTATACACAGAAAAATGCTCTACATCAATGTCATACAACAAGGTGTCTTTCATGGAGTGTACGTCACTTCTTCAGATGCAGGCATGAATCACAGTAAGCAAAAAGCTCATGGTAAATAAAAGTTCTTTGTCTCCGACCTGTTCTTCTTGTTGTTTCCTAATACAGTATGGTATAGCTTTCTTATTTATTTGTTTAGTTAGTTCTTTGACAGAAAAAACAAAGCTACCAAGTAAGGAAAAACAGTGAACCCAGCACAGGAAGCAGCAGCTTGTATATGCAATAGATTTCACACACTCGATTTAATGTAATTTACTATCAAGTCGGTTCATTTACGTTCTTGCTACTAAACCATGTCCTGTATGGTGGTTCCATGTTTTTCTTTCACTTCACTCCAGAAGCCCTTCTGTCTTTGCTCTCTCATTTTGATTGACTCGCTTGGTTTATCAGTGTCCTATCCAAACAAAAAAAGATTATATGTATAACATACTCCCCTATAAGGTATAACATGATTCTTAATGGGAATCTCATCTGCTTCTGAGTTGGCAGTGTAGCCATACAATTAAACAAGAGAAGGCAGCTGTGTACCTCAGGCTACAATTTTGCAGAAATATTAAATATCATTTGTTTTGTTTTTAAGCTTAAGAGTTATTACAGTCTTTCCATTAAGGGCCTCAGTTGCACTTTCTGACTCAGGTATTCTATCTGAAAGGATGGGAAATACAGAGTTTGCAGACAGATAGCAGCACTAGCATTCATGCATTTGTGCCAAGGGCATGGTCAGCGGCCCTATTATGAGAGGAAACCCTACAACAAACTATGACTTCGGAAGGTTAATAAAACTTCTGGGTATGTTTGCCTACTCTTGGCTCAGTGTCCTTTAGGGTAACAACATGCTCACTACTAATGGTACAATGCTGATAATCTTTTAAAGGTGTTTTTATAGAGCTCTGAAGAACACACAAATTAAGGGTGTGTCAAACTGAAAAGAAACTACACATCAGGTTTTATGTATTAGTGAAGGTTTTCAATATAGAAAAGGAACATTTAGTATGTATAAATAACATCAGAGAAGAAGAAAAAATGGTAAAAGAATTTTTGTTTTTCAGGAATGAAATGATGGTGAACTCTGGACATTTTATAGAGACAGAGCTAAACAACTCCCAGAAGCTATTAAAAATGAGAGTCATGTATTGAAAATGGGTTTGCTCCAACATTTAAAGGATAATGACTCAGATTGTTGCTTTTCAGTGAAGGAATACAAAAAGACATTATTGACAATGGGGTGATATTATTTTAAGGAGCAGGAAAATTGTACCATTTAAGTAAATAGCTTGAATATATATTTACAACAAAAATATTTAAAGTGATGCTTGCTGCAAGTCCGTTGTTTTCAAGTGTCTTTATCTTTCCCCTTTGAGGATTCTTTGTGTAAAAACGTATCTGTAGTATGTGAAGGATGAAAATGTTACATTAATTTAGACAAATCAGTATAAATTCTCTATATATCAGGGACAATATGCATTATGTATCAAGTGCTAGGAACACAAAGAGAGGGCAATGCACTTGTGTCCTGCCCCTGGTCTGGCCATTTTGTAACAAGAATGGTGGAAAAGACAGGCCTTTGGTCTGATCCAGCATGGTACTTCTTATCAACTTCTAGCATTTCCCAGTATTTTAGGTGATAATAAATAGAGTAATTATTAGTATACACTGGCATTAAAGCAGACCTGTGTACATCTCCGTGGGAGTACGACCTATGGAGCTCAGAAGGTCTTACAGCAGTGGTTCCTGGCCTGGGGGTCGGGACCCCTGGTTGCCATGAGCCAGGGAAGAAAAAGACACAAACAGCTTCGGTCTGGAGGAGGAGGAGTGGGAAGAAGGGGAAAGAGTGAGTTACAGCTTGAGACATTGAGGCATTGAATATTGACTTTTTGTACTCTTCAGGTTTTAGTACTGGAAGCCAGGCTTTGTTGATTTTTAGACTTTCTTTTTTGTTGAAACTGTGCTTGTGTTTGTGGATTTCAGTGGCTTCCCTGTGTAGTCTGACATAGTGATTGATAGTGTTGTCCAGTACCTCTGTGTCCTGGAAGAGGATTTCAAGTCCAGTTTGTTTCAGGGTGTGTTCAGCTACTGCTGATTTTTCAGGTTGTTTTAGTCAGCAGTGTATTTCATGTTCTTTGATTCTGGTCTGGATGCTGCACTTTGTGGTCCCAATATATACCTGGCCACAACTACAAGGTATCCGGTATACTCCTGCAGTCTTGAGTGGGTTCCTTTTCCTCTTCCAGGACACAGAGGTACTGGACAACACTACCAATCACTATGTCAGACTACATAGGGAAGCCATTGAAATCCACAAACATAAGCACAGTTTCAACAAAAAAGAACGTCTAAAAATCAACAAAGCCTGGCTTCTAGTACTAAAAGCTGCAGAGTGCAAAAGGTCAAAACTCAGTCATTCCCACCCAGGCACAAGCAAAAGTGATCAGTTCACACAATAGAACAGCTAATGACACCCATCAAGGATTGTTGCTACCCCTGATTGCATTGAAACTTCTTAATCCCTTCATCACAATACAATGACTAACACCCATTTTCCTGCATAGGACAAGTTTCCTCTTTCCCACAACTTAAAAAACCCCAGTCTCACTAACTTTATACCCCAGAGCACAGAGACAACCACTAGGTCTCTGAGCCCCTTGCCTTCTGAAGATGCCAGCCACAGAGTCTGGCAAAACGTCAGGAAGAAAACTTCCAGAAAAGTAAAGCGTTCTGCTTATTTAGCACCCCACCCCACTTCAAGTAGTCTCTGGGCCGTTTACAGTTTAATTACAGTATGCAGGCTACACATCCCCCCCGCCGCCCCAGCAAGCTGGGTACTCATTTTACGAACCTCAGAATGATGGAAGGCTAAGTCATCCATGAGCCTGCTACCTGGGATTGAACCCCAGGTCATGAGCACAGTTTTCTCTGCAGTGCAGGCATTTAACCACTGGACCATGATGCTCCAGAACATGGCCAAACAGCCCAAAAAACTCACAACAACTATAGTACAGTTGAATGGCTGGGATTTGGATCTATTCTAACATGGTTGAATCATTACCTTGTTCTACCTGTTATTAAAATCTTTAGCAAAGACAAAATAGGTCAGTATAAAATCAAGCCTTCAGCAGCTAGATGTATTTCTGTTGTATCTTTTTACAAACAGCGGGATTTTTTAAAAAGCAAATTACTTCCTTGTATCGCATAGAACTGCGTAGATCCTGAATAGGAAAATATTTTTGCCTGTGTGCCAGCTGCCAAAATCTAAGTATTTTGGTTTGTTTGAATTTAATCTAGCACATTCCACATCATTTTATGAAATATTCTGTCATATATCAAACACAAGTGCTCAAGTGGTAGCAAATGGAATGATGTATAATATTATCCATGTCAAGAGTCAGCAGTATTTTATAATAAAGTGGGTTATTTTAAAAAATGCTCTGGAATTAAATTTTTAACAAAGAAAATGGCTGATGCTGCAGTGCTATGTATTTATAGGGAGGAATTATGGTTAAATACAGTGGCTAGAGTCCTCTTGCTTTTGTTTAAGATCTGCATAATTTGCTGTGGCTAATTGAGGCTAATTGATGAGCTGTATAGGTGCATCTTTGTGACACAATCTGGTAAGTAACACGGCATGTGACCCTAGCACATAATCAATTACCATGGAGTTGTTCTGTGAATTGGTATATAAATACAAACAAACAAACACAAACTGCACATGAATACCAGTCAGATTCTGGCTAGTGAGATTTTCCATATGTCAGAGTAAAAACTTCAGGATTATGGCCCATCCTTATTTGTGGCCAGTGGCAGCACTTAGTAATATAATTTTTAAGGGCAAAAATCCATATTTGGCGAATGTTCAATTCTTATTTGAAGAATGGACTTTATTATATATAAAATCATTTTAAAAGTTTCACAGCTTGAATTTTGTTTTCCTTTTCCCCAGGAAACGTTGTGGTCTTGTGGTCGACATGCAAGACATCCGTTTTTAAATCGGTAACCAACCGGTTTATTAAGAACTTGGCCTGCTCTGGGATCTGTGCCAGCCTAGTCTGTGTGCCTTTCGACATTGTCCTCAGTGTCAGCCCACACTGCTGCTGGTGGATCTATACTGTGGTCTTCTGTAAGATCATCAAGTTCCTGCACAAAGTCTTCTGTTCAGTGACCATCCTCAGCTTTCCTGCTATTGCTCTGGATAGGTAAAAAGCACTGAAGTTCTTCATAGATGTCTTTTATTACTTCTCCACTGCAATTGAGCTCCCCCACCCTTGCACACACGTTTTAGGTTGATAGAACAAAGCTGACAAGAGAGGATTGTGGCATCTTAAAGCCCAATCTGTCATTTGATCCAAGCGTTCTTGGATTACAGTTGGCTCCTTCAGATGCAACTGGTTTATTAAGATGCAGCTGCAGAAGTAGACTGCAGCCTCCAGAAGCTTGCCCCTGTAGATAAGCTTGTGGATTCTAACATACTGCAAGTCTTTGGTTGGTTTGCTATAATAGGTGATCATGATAATTCCCCTGGCGTTTTAAGATTGGTTTTTAGAAACTGCTTCCGGTGATTTCAGCATCAAATTGTAAACAATTATATACCTAATCTATTGTTATAGTTGCTTACAGAAACATTTTAGCTTTGCAGCCATTCTGTATGAGGAATCATGTTGACTTACTTGGTGTATGTGGTGGCTGGATTTTAAAGGCACAGCTGGTCAGATTTTAAAGCTGTGACAGTTTCAAAAACTCTCTAGTCCAGAGGTTAAAACTAAAATTCTCAAGAACCATTGTGTTCATGCACAAAGAGGTAGGATGGATTCTGACTTGATGACTTTCTATCTTGGAATCCTCTCGCCGTTTTAACTACTAATGGGCAGCAGAGGTTTGTTTCTGTAGAAATAGTATGTTTTACCCTTTCTAAAAGGTGCAGAAGAGAGTGACTAAAATGATTACTGCACTGGGAGACCTCCCTTATGAGGAAAGGCTAAAACATTTGGGTCTCTTTAGCCTGGAAAAAAAAAGCACCTGGGGGGGATATGATTGAGACGTACAAAATAATGCAGGGCATGAGTAATGTGGATAGAGGGACACTCTTCTCCCTCTCACAAAATACCAGAACTAAGAGACATCCACTCAAACTGAGGTTTGGGAGAGTAAGAACAGACAAAAGAAAATATTATTTCACCCAGCGTGTTGTTAGTCTATGGAACTCCCTGCCACAGGATGTGGTGATGGCATCTGGCCTGGATGCCTTCAAAATGGGATTGGACAGATTCCTGGAGGGAAAGTCCATCACAGGTTACAAACCATGATGGAGATGTGTAATCTCCAGGCTCAAAACCAAGGTACGTCAAGGGCCAGATGCAGGGGAGTAGTATCAGGGGACAGATATCTAGTCTCGTGCGCTCCCAGAGGCAAGGCCACTGTGAGATAAAGGAAGCTGGACTAAATTGGCCTTTGGCCTGATCCAGCATGGCTCTTCTTATGTTCTTATGTTCTCTATAGTGCCTCCTTGAGGACACATGTTAATATCATGCTGTATGTTTAAGGGAAAAGTACATCTCCTTGTACAGTGTTAAGGCTGTGGACCAAGGTAAAACATTTCAGTGCTATATGCCCACAACATCAGGCATGCAAACTAAGCCATGCAATCTCCCAACTGACCAGTTACAAAACAAAAACAAGTTGTCAAAAGCAGATTGAGGTAAGCACATGTTAGAATAAACAGGCAGTCTTCTCCTAAGAATATACTGCTTCTGGATATCTAATCAGTGCTTAGTGAGCTATTTATTGGCCCCCATTAGCAGGAAGATGTCTACGAACAGTGGACATTCATTTGTAAAAATAAAATAATGCATAGAGTTTTAATTACACTTTCTTGTATGCACACTTGACCTTAGAGTTTTCTCTGATTTAATAAGTAATAAGCTTCTGTATTAGAGATGTTTTGTTATATCCTATTTGATTTACAGATCAGAATTTTTAAAATCATTAGGTACTTTGAAAGAAGAGTTGATCTTGTATTGGACATCCTTTCACTGACGGGGGAGGGTTTTAAAGCAGTGGATAGAACAAATCCTGCAGGGTTGAAAGGTAGAACTGAAGCATCAGTGAATAACAGATGCAGTGGAAAAGTTTGTTAAAAAAACAAAAGCTTCCATCATTATATTCTATGGGCAAAACAACACAGAATCCAGTAGTCAACCATAATTCTGTTGGGTCATTCCATGTCAAATCAACCAATGAAAAATTTCAACCCTCTCAGAGGTAGCTGGTATAGAAATTTTGGTCTAATATTGGGGCTAAAACAATTTAATTCCTTGTCACTGCCAACAAGAAATTTAAGTTTTATATGATACCATTGAGATACCATTCTGAAATTTGGAGTGATTGGCTACAAGATATGCATCTTTAAGTGTGATTTTTTTGGAAATTTTAAAATTTGCATTTTTCCAAAAAATTAAATTTTATATTTATTTAAATGTGTAATTTTTTGAAGACGTACAATTGCATCATGTTGTATATCAAATGAAAGCCCTATTCATAAGCTTTTAAATGACACATGTCCCTATCACATGTATCTATTAAATGCTATTTGAAGTTATGGTGGTCTGTTAATTTTGGCAATTTTTTTTCAATTTTAAAAATGCAGTATCGCAGAAATGGGTGGACCAAACAAATCTGGAAAAAAAATTAAACATCTCATAGTAAGGTACAAATGTACCAAAAATGAACCAAATCCATGACATCAAGGTTCCATGCATTGGCTGCGGCTGGATGCAGCATAGAACTCTATTCTGTGTTATTATCTGGTGAGAAATAAAAAAAAATTGTATCCTGGTATCACTGCTGGACAGCTGATTCCATCATCCATATACCTACAGGGGAAGATGGTGGCAAGAATTGCTGCCATTGTTACTTCTGTGCTGCATATATTATAGCCTGCTTGATACGTCTCTTCTTGTTCTTATTCTCCTTTGGTAGGTACTATTCGGTTTTGTACCCTCTGGAACGAAAGATATCCGATGCCAAATCTCGAGACCTGGTGATCTACATCTGGGCTCATGCCGTCGTGGCCAGCGTTCCGGTGTTTGCTGTGACCAGCATGTCCGATATTTATGCTATGTCCACTTGTACTGAACCCTGGAGCTATTCTATCGGCCACTTGGCATATATCATTATTTACAACGTTACCACTGTGATCTTGCCGGTGGCGGTGGTGTTTTTCTTCATGATCCTCATCCGGAGAGCGCTGAGTGCCAGCCAAAAGAAAAAAGTCATCATCGCTGCCTTAAGGACACCTCAGAATACAATTTCTATCCCTTATGCCTCCCAGAGAGAGTCTGAACTTCATGCCATGCTGCTGTCCATGGTTATGGTTTTCATTTTCTGCAGCATCCCCTATATGACCCTGGTGATTTACCGCACCACACTCGACGCTTCGGATACCTCTGTCTATTTGCTTCTCACTGCCATCTGGCTGCCCAAGATCTCACTGCTGACCAACCCCCTGCTGTTCTTGACTGTGAACAAATCGGTGAGGAAATATTTGGCGGGGACCATGGTGCAGCTGCACCGAAAGTACAGCAGGAGGAACGTGGTCAGCTCCGGGGGCACTGCGGATGCCAGCCTCGAGCCTCATGTCCGTTCGGGCAGCCAGCTCCTAGAAATGTTTCACATTGGACAACAGCAGATTTTCAAGCCCACCGAGGACGAAGAGGAGAACGAAACGAAATCCGTGGGCCCCGGCAACTGCCAGCAGAAGGAGCGGCCTGCCACTCGCTTAGATCTAGGCCAGGCTTTAGTCCAGACGGCCGGGCTTCCTGCCGTTGCGGACTCGGCAGCGCAAGTGGCTCCGGCAATGCCAACGGAGGCGGAAATGGCCAACGAGAAGTATTCCACGCAGCTAGGCTTTGGGCCCTTTGAGCTGCCGCCGCAGTGGCTGTCGGAATATCGGAACAGTAAGAAGCGCCTTCTGCCTCCTCTGGGAAATACCCCCGAGGAGCTCATCCAGACAAATCAGCCCAAGGGCAAAGCAGAAAAGAAAGTGAACAGGAACAATAAAGTCAGCATCTTCCCCAAGGTGGACTCCTAGGGAAAGAGGGAGACCTTTGCGGGAGGAGGCAGGGCTGCGTTTGTGCATCTATGTGATCCTATGGATCATTCTTTGGATGACGTTTGTGAGAGGCTGATTTTGGTGCCAAGTTATGTAAGAACAAAACAAAAACATATAAGTGTTCCTTAGGAGAGCGGGTTTGAAACAGATACCTAATCTTAACCTATTTCATCCCCCCCCCCCATATAGAGGACCTGAAATGGTATCTGTGGGTTCTTCCTAGCCCAAAGCTACTTCTATCCCTCTGTAACATCCCACTGTAATCTTAAAAACAAGCCAGGTGGAGCAGGTCTGGACATCTATATAGAGAAGTGTTATGGTTGCTGCTGTACATTTATGGAACACCAGGAAAAGAAATTCCATCATCCCCTTTCCCAGAGCCCCATTACACCTTTTGCTCTTACATAGAAAGCATTGAACATCTTTTAGAATGGGGTGTGGGGTGTGTGTGTGTGTTAAGGTGGTCAGCTCCCAAAAGCCACACAGTCATTCCTTGCCACCTTGCAAGTCTGCCCTCCCCACGCCCAAACAGAATTGTTTTCAAAAATCAGCTACCCAGCCTTTTGTGTCTTTAAAGAGTCATAGGGAGGATTCCACCACATTTTTGAACCCCTTGCCTTTTCTAGGCCTGGTGGGATGGTGCTTTCTCCCTTCCTTCAAATGGGACTTGACCTAAAATCACTTTCAGAATACTTTTCCTGTTTTTAAGAAAGGCACACCGGAACCTACAAGAGGCTGGGAAGGGGACAAAAATACTGCAGAATTAGGCTGAGGGCGCTTATCAGTAGGCCATGTTTCACCCTCCTTTCTTTTAGGAGCACTACATAGCACCTAGCTGGGAATATCTCCTAGAAGCCAATTATATATGATGGACCCTTCAGCTTTTCTTCAGAATGTAGTAGGATTTTCCCCATTTCTTCTTGGAGTGTACTTCTGTCAAAAGCATTTGATGTTCCCTCTTATTGTTCAGAGGAATGATTTGCACAGTGTTTTAATCTGGGGCTGACATTTCTCTGGACTGAGTAGAATGCCGAAACTGATCATGAGAGCAGCAGCAATATGGCAATACAGTAGGAAAGACTCTCTCTCTCTCTCTCTCTCTCTCTCATATATATATTACCACACAGAAATGGACACAGCAAATTTTACTTTCCCCCACCAAGTAACATGAATAATGACCATTAATTTAAATCTAATGATCACTGTGTCAAAAGGTTTCCTGTGATTCCTTGTACGGAATATTTCTTGTGCCTTTGCAATATAGCATGATCACTTCTATGTGAAATGGCGCATAGGGAGTGGTCGCTATTTTGTCCAGTATACAGTGAATTAAAAGCATTTGCCATTAGCTGAGGATAGATTCTTGACTGTAAGATACTTGCACATTCTCTGTTGTTCAAATAAAGGAAATAGTTTATTATGGGGGCTTGTAATCTTCAAAACATATGTCTTTAATTCATTGTGAGAAAAGAAATACATTCCAAATTTCAATGTTTTGCACCCTGATGATTTTGTCTTAAATTCTTCATATTTTGTCTTTTATGATTTGACTTCAGTATACAGTAATTTGTTTGGGAGATGGCAAGATTTTAAAATGCAGGATTTCCCTAAGAATTATTATTACCTATTGACTTCTAAAGGAGGCATATCTGTAGTGTGCATTGAATGAACAAATGAAGGTGAATTTGTAATCTGATTTTTCTGTTTAATCAAGCTGCCACAGAAGTTATGCTAACACAGTATGGAAGTATAGAAGAAAAAACACTGAACTGGTATTTCCTGTCTGGAATATTAGTTGTTTATGCTACTTTAGAGAAAAAGTTAAGTGGAAAAAGCCTTATAAGATCATTTCCCCTTTTAAAAGGCTGACATATTTACAAATATGAGCAGCATGTACCATCTGAAAATTAATGGCCGGCTACCATGTGGGCAATCAAAACAGAGATGACAGGACACTGTCAACAAGGACATGTGTGTCACTGGCTTGTGACCTGAAGGCACGATTGATCAGGCGACGTAATGTTTCAGGATCCGAAAAGCAGACCCCACACCTGTAGGAAAACATTATGAAGAAGATCTTTACCAAATTAGTGTTGTGGTATTTAGGACACAAAATAATTGGTGAGGTATGCTTGAAGTTATAGCATAATATCTGGAAAGTACAGGTTCCACTCACCAACCACCTCAGATTGCAGCTTGTACAATTGTACCATAATATAAATAGCACACCTCTAAATAAAACATGCATGCCATTCCTGGCTGTTTCATGCACTGCCCAACCCTTCATGGCATAATCCGCTTCAAAAATGAAAGCCAGATGTAATGGCAAATATCTGAAAGGGTCCTCAGACACTTGGCTGTAACTTACCCTCCACTCGTTTGTATATCATGAGTGTAACTTGTTAAAGAATGCACAGTAAGGGCTTCTCCATACAAAGCATTTGTGCCTCCTTTGTCCCTCTTGGGGAAATAAATATGGAATGGGGGTATATCAATACCTGAGTCTAACTTCTCTTGTCTTGGAAAAATTGGTATCTCTTTCAAAAATCTGGAACAAATCTTTTTAGGGGTATTCTATTGGGATAGATTTTTGTTTGAGTGGTAGTTTCATGTCCCTTTATCCATCTTCCTGACATTCCCCCTTTCCCTAAACATTTTCCTTTTTTAATCCCCTTGTCCGCTATTTGCATCCACCACCACCACCACCACCTCTGCTTTGCTGCTGTCGCCATTGTAGCTTCTGTATTTTGGTCTCAGTTATTCCTGCTCTCCTTTTCTTCTGTGTGGCGCCTGGTGTTGTTGGATTATCACCCCACTCCCCATGTACTCTTTCACTGCCTCTCCTGACTGATCTGCCTTCACTGCTTAGCTGTCTTTCCTGTTTATCTCTTCCTTGCTTAGTGCTGTTGTCTGGCAGAGGTGGGAAATTTTTTTTAAAAAGGGGAGCAGGAACTGGGAAGAGAGAGAGAGAGAGAGAGAGGAGACAGCCGCAGTTGCCAGGGAAAAATCAGGAAAAGAGGCAGGAAAGGGAAAAAAAGAGGAGATGCGGGAAGCAAAAGGGAAAGCTTGGGGAACAGTCATTGGAGAGAAGGCGAGGCACAGCAAAGAAATAATGGCAGATTTGACAAGATGAGACACCACTAAGATTGCAAAAATAAATGAGAATGAAAGCTGGGGGGTGGGGTCAGAGGACTGTAAAGCAGCATAAGAGGATGAATCACTGACATGGATAATTTAAAAAATATTTTAAAAATTAATTAACAAAATCTCTATTGGATTTTTGTTTGCTTTGCTTTGGAATGCTGGTTTAAAGCTAACTGAAGATGTCCCAAGTACAGGAATAAAACAAGCAAAACATGACTATAAGGTGATTTTAGGGTGAAAGTCACAGAATTTCTCCCTCTAAGATGCCTCGCACCATATGGATGATGGGGGAAATACTGATAACTCGGGTGACCAACTTGGTATATTCTGGAGAACAAATGCTCTACCTGAAAGAGCCCTAAGTCAGTTTGGTACTTATTTTGTTGTGTATACTTATTTATTTGGAGGTGATCTTTTTCTTTTCCACTGCAAATCTCCACAAATTACAATTCTTTAAAGACATATTCCTGCTTGACGATAGGTAATTTGTGCATGATGAGCCATTTGGTACAATTCTGCCATTTAAATCAATCTCCTTTTCCTTTAAAATATCTTTTTGCTGAGAACAAATGGCATTGCCACGTTTACAATCAACACCATTCCTGAGCAGCTTACGTTGCAATTGTGAGGAAAGAAACCCAGCATAAGTAGTGCTTATGGGACAAAGGTGTTCTTCCTTAAGTATTTATGATGCTTCAGAGGGATCTATAGGTTCTAGGAGATTCAATAGCTATTTCTACATGCTACTGTTAAACTTTGCAATAAAATGTGTAAATAGTTAAATTATTACAGTGTCAGCTCTCTCCTTGTCTTTCCTATGTTACATTTTATACCAGGCAGAGATGCATACTTAGGGCCTTTTCACACGACCCCTAAGACCCGCTGGCCACTTAAACTCGGACCAGAGATCTTGGGGGTTCGTTGCTCTTCCTGCGTCCCCACTCCTCCGCACTTCCTTGCTCCTGTCCGCGTGAGGGGAGGGAGAAAAAAAGAGAGAGAGAAATGCAGGCTCACCTCCAAAGCCGCCTGATTCCTTCTCTTCTGTTTGTTTGTTTGTTTTGCCTCCCGACCCATCTCTTAAAGGGGCGGAAGGGAAAAAAAAGCGAGGAGAGCCCCGCACTCACCAGATTAAATCCGGACCTGGGGATTTTCACCCTCCTAGAGCAGGTACAAGAAAAGTGCGCTGGGACGCGCTTAGGTGGGCGTGGGCGCACTTAATTTCCTGCAAACTCCGGAGCTGGTGGGGAAACAATTGTAAGCTCCGGAGCTGGCAGCCATTTGCTGTGGAGTTTAGGGGTTGTGTACAAATACCCTTAGAGTAAAATTTTAGCTTTGTCTCAGTTTTCAGTTTATAGAAGTATTTGATGTTGTGAGAAGGGTTGCCACCGGCAGCCCATATGTGGGTGTCTGCCCTTGCCCCACAGCCCCTCAGGAGCCAGGAAAGCCTTTAGCTCCTCCCCCCCCAAGGTGTGAGGAAAGGAGGACAAACATCCACTGAGAAGTCTGCTGATGGGAAGCACATATTGGAGATGGAGGAGGGGGAGCATTGCTTGGGATAAAAGAGGAAAAGAAGGAGGAGTCAGGGACTTTGGGGAGACAGGCGTGGAAACCTTGGGCCAGGAGGAAACTTGGGGGATGAAAGGAAGCAGTTGAAGCTTAGGACCCGTTTTGCACCTCCAGAGAGGAGGAAAGAAAATCCCTGGCAAGAAGCGCCCAAACCGGTCACAGCTGTAAACGAAACGGGCCGTAGGAGAGGTTCCCCCTGTTCAGTCTACTCCAGAAAGATCACACTGCCTACATCCCCTAGCCAACTAACTGAAACAGCAGCAACCACACCAACACAGTTGGAGCATTAGCATGAGAAACAGAGGATGCTGAGGAAGAAGTCAAGGGCCACGGTCACACCAGCATTCTTTGCGTATATAAATTTCATGCGTATTTTTTGGGGGGCGGTCACATGGTTTTTTATGTACAGTTAGTGTCCTCTCTTCTGCGTCATATTTTCCTAATCTCTGGTTCCGTCTCTACCTGTCTACTTCACATTTTTTCCTTCTTTCCTGCTGTATTTCCCAAGCCTCCGTTGCCGAAAAAGGGGAACAACAGTTTTTACTGCGTATTTTTGGTGTCCTGTCGTGGTTACAGAAGCAAATAAGTAAGCATTTTCGAGCGAAGTTTCTAAATCCAGACCCTGGCGGTGGTTATTGAAACTTCACTGAAACTGCTGTTCAAGGGGTGTGGTCGACCGGGGCTTGAATTTACTTCCCTTCATGGTTAGGACACAATCTTTTTCTGCGCAGTTCACCAAAGGGAAACTACGGAGAAAACGCTAGTATGACTGAGGGAATTCAACCCCAGGAACCCCTCAGAAGAGGCCTGGATGCTGTAACTAAGCCAAGCTCACTCTGATAAAGCATGTTTCTCATTATACCAGCAAGCTGGACCCAACTGAGGTCTTACCAGGAGTACCCTACAGTGGGCACCAGTGATGCTGCTGGTAGTTTTCACAGAGATAATAGTTTTGAATGAATGACATTTAAGGCAATAAATGTATATTTAATGTATTCTTGAAGGCTTTCACAGCTGGGATCTGATGGATGTTGTGAGTTTTTCAAGCTGTTTGGCCATGTTCTGGAAGCTTTTCTTCCTGACCTTTTGCCAGACTCTGAGACCGGCATCTTCAGAGAGCAAGGAGCTCAGGGAGCTAGGAGTTCTCTCTGTGTTCTCTCTACCCCAGAGCACAGAGAGAACTCCTAGCTCCCTGAGCTCCTTGCACTCTGAAGATGCCGGCCACAGAGTCTGGTGAACTGTCAGGAAGAAAAACTTCCAGAACACGGCCAAACAGCCCGAAAAAACTCACAACAATTGTAATAAAAGTTTTCCCTTTATGGTGGAGGCTCTCTGATGCCATAAAACCTCTTGGCTACTAGTTTATGATTAGCCTGTCTGCAATCAGCATTTTAAAAATCCACCACACATTACTCTGATGTTTTTTATTAAGACCTGACAACTCTCTGGTGGAACATTATTTTCATGTCCATAGCCTTTATTAGGGAAGACTCTCAAAGCCAGTTTCTGACTTCAGTTTCAGCTTGACCCAGTATGTGAAATTAAAATCACCACAGTATGAATCTCTATAGCAGAGAGGAGCCGTGGAGCAGTATTCACAGTGCAAAGGGTACACACATTCTATGGACATACTGCTTTGCTCCTTTTGCTCTTCCATCTTTAAATCATCTAACTCTCTCTATCTGCCCAGAGAGGCCTGGAAAACCTCGACCAGGAACCGGGCCTTCTCTGTGGCAGGCCCGACTCTGTGGAACCATCTCCCAAGCGAAGTGCGCCTTTGCAGAGTCCTTGCCAGCCTTCCAGGGGGCATTAAAGACCTTGCTCTTCACGAGGCCTTCGGTGACCTAGTTTAGTTTAGTTTAGATCAGTTCAGTTAGGCTCCCCCCCCCCCTGCCATCTGCTAATATCCCCAGCGGGCTTGCAGCTACGCCTGGGCTGTTTGTTTTAAATTGTTTTCATTGTAATTTTAGTTTTGTTGTTGTTGAATTGATTGTATTTAATCTGTTATTGTGAACTGCCCAGAGTTCCTTCGGGAAGATGGGCAGTATAGAAGTCCCACAATAAATAAATAAATAAATAAATAAATAAATAAATAAATAAATAAAT
>JAHTLZ010000016.1:25584274-25595490 GCA_023846285.1 Phrynocephalus versicolor | reverse complement strand
AGGGCTGCCTCTGATAACGAATTTTCCCTATGGGCTGCCTCGGATAACGAATCACAATTCCTAGGTATAGGTCTGCCTTGGAGAATGAATTTTCTCTATGGGCTGCCTTGGATAACGAATCTCCCTATGGGCTGCCTCAGATAATGAATTTCCAGCATGCATCAGTAAAAAAAGTTATCCCAGGTGGCATTGCATCTGTACATTTAAAGTGCACTTTTTAAAGAGTTTTGAGCAAAAAAACAGGTGTCTGTGCCTTTTTCCTGGGCTCCAGAACGGATTAAACGGTTTCCCATTCATTCCTATGGGAAACTGCATTTCGGATAACGACGTGCTTCGGATAACAACTAACCTCGGAGAATGAATTACCGTCGTTATCTGAGGCACCACTGTTTTAGTAGACCATGTCTGATCTGGGAATGTGTGTTTTCTGAGAACATCAAGCAGTAAACCAAGAGGTTGGGAAGCAGGTTTTTGAGTAACTTCATGTGGTATGCAGAACCTTTTGCTAAATTTAAGAAAATGGTTTAAATTTCAACTTAATTTTCTTGGTAAGTGAGTGTGTGGTATTTTTTACAAATTCAGCTATTTGGGAGAAATAACTTAGTTTGTGCTATGTTGCTTTTGACTGTTTTCTCATCAGCCTTACATGCCATAATTTACAGAACAGGATTTTAGCCAGAATTTATGAATGTACAGATTAGTTCAGTCGTCAATGAGAGTTTTAGGGAAAGTTAACTCTTTGACGTTTAGAAAGACATGAAATTAGATTGGGGTTAATTGTCAAGTCAAAGGTATTTTACTAGATTATTAGTTGTCATATGAGAGGAAACAAACTACCTAAAATGTGCTTTATCATGCAACGAACAAATTTGTGTAAATTATACAAATAAAGGAACCAGCAAAAATGGTTTTGCACGTGGGAGCCTTTACAAAACTATGCTCCTTCCTGGCACTTTTGGTGTCTTTTTCTTAAATGTGTATATAGAATGTTGTCTGTATGTTTTATGTGTATGTTGTTTGTACATAGTGTATGGCATCTAGAAGTTCTTCAGTGATTGGGGAAGAGGTAGAAAACACCAACAGATTCTTAGCTTTGAGCTCACCATTACCAGAAACACCTGGTAAGTATCAACAACAGGAAATGACAAACATTTTCCTTTTCATATCAAGGGGGTATCCAGATGGAGGTAGAGTAGTAATGTTACAGACATTCCAATGCTTCTAGTGTTTTACCAGCCCAAAGTAGACGAGGTGGAACAAATGGAAAAAGTTCTTAGCTTGATGGATCTTCTCTTCCAAAAATCCTCCTTTGAAACCAGGTGGAGGGATTTGGTTTTCAACCTTTTATAGAACTTCTGATCTGAATTATTTTTGTTTAAATGAATAAGTTATTAAGCAGTCCCCAGTGCAACAGAATGCTATACTTTTCTTTATTTACTGACTTTTTTATCCTTAAGCCATCAAAAGGGTTCTCTGGATATCATGCAAAACATAAATTAGATACCTAATTTACTGAGCTGTCCAGCCAGCTATGTTATAAATACAGGACCATGTCAACGTCATTGTGTTGGAAGTACAATATTGACTCTGGACCCTTCAGATTTGCCACCATGCTTCATAACAGCAATCCAATGACTGTTTTGAAACATATCTTAATATGTGCAACAGATTTTCCTCATAAGTACAGTAAATGTGGAGTCTTAAAGTGAAAGTTCTGTATGACACCTCCCCACTCTGAATTAAGATTAGAAGCCTCTACCATCTTACTTGACAATAGGCCTTACTAAATTCAGTGTGATTTAGTTTTAAGTTAGATATGGATGGGGCTGCAGTGTAAACAAGCCATTTTTAAACAACTTTTTGTAACAGTTGCATGATTTGTGTTGTTTGTTATTTTTCTTCAACTATTCAGTTGTTAGACTTTTAATAATTAACTTTGGAAGTAAAAATAGTATGTTTCTCTTTGGTATAGTCAAACTTTTTCATTGCTAGAGGGTATTCAAATTGCTTTGCTTAAGAAACTGAACCTGCTATGTGATTATAATGTTTCACTATCTATTATATCAGTGTTTCCCAAACTTGCGTGGCCAGGTATTCTTGGACTGCAACTCCCAGAAACTCTGTCAAACACAGATGCTGGTGAAGGCTTCTGGGAACAGCAGTCCAAAAAACACAGAGTTACCAAAATTGAAAACCACTGGATTATTGCCAATCTTTTGCAGATGCTGTATGGAATGTTATCATGTATGTTTCATGGACATCCCTTGGATACTGTGTAACATTAGGATATTTAGCATGATATTGATGAGCACCATAACCTTATGTTGGTGCTCTTTTGTGGTTATTAAACAGTTCTTTGTGGTTTATTATCTTCTACTTACCACGTCTGGATAGGATATATGACTCCATAGTCATGCAAATATATATGAGCAAATGGAAATTTGAATTATGTGATGGTTTGGCTAAAGGTGACCAGAATGTTGTGGAACCGTCTGTGTTAGCAAGCGGACGGGTGGTTTGCATCCTTAGGTGCAGCATCCATCGAATGACAGGATCCAGGCAGATGTTCTTTGTCTTGATATCCGCTGTGTCAGGGAGGACAGCATAGTAAACAGGGATGCTGGGGAGCCACAAGTCCAAATGTGGCTCCCCAGCATCCCTGCACCTGCACCTGTTGATTTGTCCCAGGGAAAAATGTTTCTCAAAATTTTCTTTGGGCTGCCTAAGAGGGGTCAATTTTGTTGTGCTTTGAGACCCTACCCCCACTCTCTGCTTTCAATTTTTATTTGCTTTAAAATGTGACCACCAAAAGGCAAATAGTTTTTTTTTTACCCTTCCCCCCATTAATGTAATAAAAACTGAGAAATGGTGTAAGTGGGGATATGCACCATACAATAATGGGTCTGTGTGGCTTCTGAAGTTCAGGCGAGTGCCCAGGCCCTATGCTATATAGAACATTTAAGACAGAGGATTATTTATAAAACACTTTAATACATAGATTAAAATGAAAGATAGACTATACTTTACATTTTATTTTTGTATTGGAGTAAATTAATTTACCTAAAGTATTTGTGCCCTAAACACATCCGATCTTGCCTGATTTTGTAAGATAAACAGGGTCGGTCCTGGTTAGTACTTGGATGGGAGACCACAAGGGAATACCAGATTCTGTAGGTGCCTGGAGTAGGAACTGGCAAACCACTCCAGTATTCCTGCCAAGAAAACTCCATGGACATGGCGTCATCAAGAGTCAGTCATGACTGTAATGACACAACACAGACACACAAATTAACTGACATCAGAGCTAGCAAGTTGCCCCTAGGTGTCAGTATTTCCTAGGAAAACATTCACTTAGACTGTTTTTTCTTTAATGAAGAGAGAGGGCTCCTTCAGGTGTTCAGCAGTAGAACTAATGAATACCACTACAGATAACACACCTTATTCATATTGGCCATGATGACTTGCCATATTTTAAATAGTTTTTGGATCCTTCTTGCCAGAGGCATTTGTATTGCATACCAGCAGTCAGGTCCATTTTGTTTCAAGAGCGTGTTTTATTTAAAAATAAAGGTGGGAATATAATTAAGTAATTATCTCCTTAACAGAGTAGCATTTTCTCTTGGGGATGTTTCAGGTGAGCTTGTGAAATTTATGTTGCAACTACGCCATGTATGATTAACTAACATTAGTTATTCATACATATATTCTGCAGCATTCATGGCAACTATAAATACATTGAGGTCTTTATTCCAACTCTAAATGTTGAAGAAATGTACTCTAAATGTTTTTATGCAAGTGTTAAGAAGGATGATATTTATAAGTGGATGCTGAAGAATTTACAACGGAGTAATGTTTGTCATATACCAGGCCTGCCCAATAGGTAGACTGGGGGCTATCAGTAGCCCGTGAAGGGTTCAAAAGTAGCCCGCCAGCCATCAATAAAAAATGTGAGGGGATAAGTTCTCCACCTCTACCTCTCCCACCCCAAGGAACACTACTGCCCCAGCAAAGCTCTGGGTCTGCCAGCCCACTGTCTCAGCCAAGCGGGGCAGTTCAAGGGCCATGGCACAGTCCTCTGCTCTCCCTACCGGCCAGATGATCAGCGTGCCACTGTCTCTTGACCAACTGAGTTGTTGGTCCAGAGCGGAGGAAGAGGATTGGAAGGGACAGTGAGAGGCGGGGTCATGGGTGTGCCCACCTCCTTTGCGTGGTGATGTCCCCCTCTTCTCCCCCCCCGAGAATTCTTTCCTCCCATCCTCCTCCTCCTCCTCCCACCCCCCACTGGTGGCTTACAGAGACTGTGACCTGCCACTCCTCTTGCTCCCCTTCTGAGCCATTCCCTCCTCCTTGCGCTGCTGTGGCGATGTGATTGCCCAGCTGCTGGCTTGGCCCATCCCAGCTGCACAGAGAACATGGCAGAAGTGAGTGAGAGCTATGGGTGGCAGCAGCAGTGGCAGCGAGGGGGCTGGAAGGGAAAAGGGGGGAAGAAAGGAGAAGTAGAGTCAAGTCAGGCCCTGAGCAGGTTGGGAGGGAAAGTGCACCTTTTTTTAAAAAAAAGTCCTCCAGCAGCCCAGGCAAGTGGAAGGGGCAATCTGTGCAAGCATGCATGCGCATCCCTTGCACCCATCCACACCGTCTCGAGCAGGTGTAAGGGAAGCATGTGCATGGTCAGCCTTACCATAGGAATGCATTGAAATATGTTCCCTCCAGAAAGAATTAATTGTTTTTCAATGTGTTCCTATGGGAAACCGTTGTTCTACTTACAAAATTTTTTACTTATGAGCATATGCTCAGAACAGATAAAATTCGTAAGTAGAGGTTTTAGCGTTGTAGCCCTCAGACACTTTCGTCTGGGAAAAGTAGACCTCGGCCTGTTTAAAGTTGGACAGCCCTGTCATATACGATACTGAAGCTGGATTCAGAAAAGGACAAGGTGCTAGAAACCATCCCTTTCTTGGTTGCACACTTTAACATGGTGAAGGGGTATGGGTGTGTCTATTAAAAGAAGAGCAATGCCTTCAGGGTGCGAGAACCCATGACAAGCAAGGTCACCCAAGGCAGAATGGTCACAGCTGATACACCAGAATAAGATGTATGCATCCTTTTCAAGGCAGCTACTCTTCAAGGCAGCTACTGGGCAGCAGCAGAAGCTGAAGTTGACACTGGTGGAGAAAGCAATGTTTGTGATGTAAAAAAAGAAAGTGGCAATTGTAAACTTCTGCTGAAGTGTCTATACTGTGAAAAGCCTATAATGTGGCATATATATAAATAACAACAATATATAGTGCTGTAAGATGAAACTTCCAGGCCAGAAAGCACTCAGTTGGCTATTAGGGAAAAGCAAAGGACAAGTACAAATAGTGCTGTTGCTTATGCCACAACTAGGTTAAAGCTGACAGGATGTTTAGTGGCAGATGTACACAAAAATAAAATGAAAATCCAATACAGTACTTCACATTCACAGCACATTTGTATCTTAAGTCTAAGCATGTTAGGTCCTCTAAATAATATAAGTTTGGAAAATTAAAGGCCACAGCTTTATTGGCTACCACAAGCAGTACTCTGGCTAGGTATTAGGTCAGATCCAAAGCATTAGGGAACCCAACTTTCCTCCGATGCACCGAATACAGTGGTATCCCAACTTACAATGCACCCAATGTATGAAAATCCTGATTTATGAGCATGTTTGCGGGGTCCCCTCCCCCTGCCGCCTTACGAGCAGGAGATTGGGTTTTCCCGACTTACATTTTTTTAAAAAAACAGGGACAGGTTGCGGGGGGGGGAAGCGCGCCCTGTTTAAAATGTCTTTCAAACGGATGCAAGCACTTGCTTCCATGGCTGAAAGACATTTTAATCAATGTCCGCTTTTCCCCGCAACCCACCCTCGTTGGTGGTTAAAGCGTGCGTTGATTAAAATGTCTTTCAGCCACGGAGGCAAGCACTCGCCTCCATTATTGAAAGACATTTTAAACAGTGCTTGCTTTAACACCCACCCACCCTTGTTGTTGGTTAAAGCGGGCACTGTTTAAAATGTCTATCAGCCACGGAGGCAAGCTTTTAAACAATGCACGCTTTCCCCCTCACCCCTGCTTGTTGGGGGGGGAGTGGGTGCTGTTTAAAATGTCTTTCAGACATGGAAGCAAGCTTGCCTCCATGCCTGAAAGACATTTTAAACAGCACCTGCTTCGGTTTCCCATAGGAATGCATAGAAATGAGTTCATCCAGAACCGATTAATTGATTTTCAATTCATTCCTGTGGGAAACCGCTCCCAGACTTACGAGCTAACCAACTTATGAGCGTTCTCTTGGAACGGATTAATCTCATAAGTCGGTGTTCCACTGTTTCAAGATTTGGAATGCAGCTATAAAGAAATTACAAAACATCTTTATGTATAAAAATGTGTGCCCAGAGAACAAGATCAAAATCATGGTATTCCCAGTTACTGTGTATGGATGTGTTAGCTGATAGGGCAAAAAAAATCTCTTCAGAACTTTACATATACTATCTGCTTCAGAAAAAACAAATGATACATTCTGGATCAAATCAGCCTGAACTGTCTCTAGAAGAAAAATTAGTAAACAGAGACTGACATGCTTTAGGCATATCATGTGATGTTTGTGATCAGTAGTCAGTTCAAACAGTGGAAAGAGGTATTTCTTTACACAAGTATTTTAACTGCAGACTGAGGGTGAATAGTATGCTGAAAGAACTAAATCTTTCAGGTTTGCAGGATTGTTAGGGAAAGCTTGCCTGTCTCCAAGAAAGATCATATAGTAAGCTATTAATATTACTAGGTGTTTCTCAACTTAGCATAAAATTATAAAGGCCCAGAGTTTACCATAATGGCAGTATTTTCTGTGAAATTGAGTTTCCATTCTCTCTCTCTCTCTCTCTCTCTCTCTCTCGCGCACACACACACACACACACACACACACACACACACACACACACACACCATTTAGAGATAGATAGATAGATATAGAGGTAGCAAATATAGGTAGAAAATACAGCAGTCCCCCACCACAATGGGCTTCATATATTATGGTCTCAGTATATAGCTTTTTTTTTCTTGAGAGAAGCAGGCTTACAAAGAGAGGTTTTTAACCTCCTCCTGGCACCTCAGCAAACAGAGCTGGGGCTGCTCCTGCTGGCTGCGCTTGCAAAGAGATTTTTTAAATCAACCCCTAACACCTCAGCAAACTGACCTTGGGCTGTTCCTGCCAGCTGTGATTCCAAAGAGAGATTTTTAATCCCCTCCTGACACCTCAGCAAGCAGACATTTAGCTCCTGGCAGCAAGGTTTGCTGAGGTGTCAAGAGGGGGTTAATAACCTCTCTTTGGAAGCACAGCTGGCTGGAGCAGCCCAAGGTCAGTTTGCTGAGACATCTGCATTTCACTTGTTTTCCTTTATTGCAGGTGGATCAGACACCGAACTCCCACAATAAAGGGGGGAGTACTTTATATTTTTAATGGCACTGATGAATATAGGGCTGTGAATTTTCTTGTTGCAAAATTGGTATCCATCTTGGATATTGGGTGTCACATGGCTATTTTGACTTTGCTTGAAAAGAAAAACGATATCTAGCACTGATTATTATATTTCATTAACAGAATCTTCTACTGCTGAAGAAGCTGTTAGTGTATTTCATACACAGATACATCCAGAAAATTATGAATGTGATAGAAGAACCACCAAGCAAGGTACAAACTATATCAATGTATTTTTAAACCTAAGATTCTGTTTTTTAGAGCATGGTTATTTAAAAAGAAAATTACTATGTGTGTGAGAAAAAGCATCTGCCTTTTATCACTTTAGTGGTTACATGTATAACTTGACCTCTACCATGTTATTCCTGAAGGAAAGGCCTCTTCAGATCAATGGGGATAGTTCAAACATGGGATTGAATCAATGTTTATAAGGAGCAGAACACTAAAGACTGGCTAATTCCATATGCTGAAACAGGGAGATGATTCTTCACTAATGCCCTCATACCTTCCACAATTTGCTTTAGCTGACTGGGAGGCCCTGAAGAACCATGTGTGAGGTAGCACTGAATGCTGAATAGGGAAGGAAAACTGCTGGGAGATCCTGATTCTCTTCATAAACAGAAAGAGATCTTTGGTTTGGAATGGAAGAAACTATTGATGCAGATCATTGTTTGCATTTGACTGCCTCTTATTTTGTGGTCAAATTATTTGGCTCTTGTGCAATTCAAAATTTTAACTATTTTCTTAGGTGAAATTTCTTTGATAGAAGAAAGAGCCAAAAGCTCAATAAAGAAAATAGAAAACATGCATCAAAAAAGCAAAACAAACTGTAAAAAGCCTCCTGACTTTGTTAAGAAGAACATAGAGGTATGCTAATGACCAGTGTTGTAAAAGGATTGGAACTATTTGTCAAGTCTCATCATGTTAATTGTTTAAAAATTAATAGTGGGTGGTTTATTGTATTACATTAGTTGTGTGGTATATCCTGTTTAAAGTTTACGGGAAAAGGGTGATTTTAGATTTCTTTTTGCTGTCATATTTTGTTAGAGAGAAGGCATTTACACATGCATGTATAATTAGACATTCTGCTACCAAACATTTTGCTACCTTGCCTTGTTGCAAGGGCGCGTTCAACACTCTGCCAGGCCTTTGTGGCTGCTTTTATAACCCAGGAAAGACAAAGGTCCAGCACACGTGAGGTGACTTCCACCTCTCCAAAGGACCTGTTCATATTCTCAAACTGCACCAACTGAAATATGTCCATGGTAACAGGACAAGCAGGGGCCAAAGTTACATCAACAAAACCTACATAGCTAGCATCTAAGTCAGAGTAGATACAAGCTACTTTCTCTGCAAAGCACTGTGCAACATCTTCACAGTGGGCCGTCGGGCCATCATCGTCTTTCTCTTTTTCAGCTGCCTTTACCTTTTCTCATCATTATTTTCCCACACTGAGTCTTGTCTTCTCATGGTATGCTTGCAAAAACAAAGCAGAGAAGAGTCTTCAGAACATGGAAGGAAGCAGCAAGCTTCTCCCCTACCCCACTCTGACCTCCAGAAATGCTTACTTCCGTGTACATGACAGCCCTTAATTTTTCCTGCCATTATTTTAGAAAAAATAGTGTCATATACATGGAAAAGATGGTATTTGCAATTCACTTGGGTCCCAAGGTGGAGAATGCAGGCTTGACTGGTAGGTGTGCACATAACTGAATGAAGAAAAGACATCCCAAGGGTAACCATCATTCACTATAAATGCAGGAAGCTCATATTTGTGCCATTGATTTTATAAGCCACTTTCAAAATTCCTTTCTTTTCTAGTTGGTGAAAGAATCAGCAAACCAAGTGGTTATGCTAGAGGAAGAGAAGAAGAGGCTATCCGAATTGCTCAGAGACACTGAAACTGAGAGCACTGAACTTCAGATCATCGAGGTAGGAGGTAACTTAATCTATATTAAATTTCATTCACTGTTACAATAATCAAGAAGGACGTGGTGTGCATGATGGAATGTTCAGAAGGGCAGCTTCGAGTGTTTGAAGTGTGTGGGATAGTACCTAGTTTCCCTATTAATTATAATGGCCAGCATGGAACTTGTTATACTGATACTGGTGATCTAGCTACCTGCTTTAAATGGCTAATAACTACATTGCACTCTACAGCATGTGTAAGTTTGCTTCATTATTAGGCTCATATGTCAAGAAATTTTTGCCTCATGAAGGCACTGCACAGAATTTTCAGTGATATGCCAAAAATGATGTATTTTGTTGAATTGTCATTTGTTCTGTAGGTTGAAAATATAATAGAGATTTTTGTTAATTTAAAAATAATAAAAGCTTTTCGCTGCATGGTGTTTTTCTAAAACTAGAATGCATCCAAAGTCCTCTGTGTGATAGTAAGTACTTTACCCAGCTGTTAGAAAAGCATATTCTGGCTTAATCAGTTAGGTATCTGTTTATTGGCAGAAGTATTTGACAAATTGATTTTCCACAAGTAGATTAAAGTCAATAGAGCCACAACAAAAGTCTCAAAGAGAATGTAAGCAAAAGGAACTCTTAATTATCTTATTATCAACATTTTTTTGGTTTGAACATTTATGCATTGAAATTGAGATTTCAAACATTTGGTCCAGAAAATAATTTCCTTAAGTTTCCTTTTCTGTCCATTATTGGTAATCAATGCTGAGTTGCTCTGCTGAAAGTTCAGAACAGGGTGTTTCGGAGATCACCCATTTATGAGATAACCATATGTTGGAGGTGACTTCATGGCAAACAATGAAGACAGCTTTTTAATTTGTTCGGCCATTTTGTAATATACATTAACTCATTATTATTCTCTGTAGGACGAAGCAGCAGGTAGTATTGTACCAGGAGAAGGATACACACCTGAACCAATGGAATATCGCTACCTTACAGAAATCAATGCTAAGCTCAAAGTAATGACTTCTGAAGAAGACCTGTCATCTATTCAAAGTTCCTGTTCAGAAATACCCAAACAGATTTTTCAGGTATAGTACAACTTGGAGTAAAGAGTTGTCTTTAAATGTTGCAGCTGTAACAATTGTTACTGTATTCTTCTAACTTGGAACCATAACTAATCACTGTTTAACATAAACCCATTACGAGCAGTTGATTGATAGTAAGACTCCTAAGGCAGTATAAAAGGAACAATATGAACAAAAGGGTAACACAAACCTCCTGGGTTTTTGACTTTCACACACTGTCATCATTTGGCAGGAAAACTGTACAACAATAATCAAAGGAAGTTTCCTTGTATTATTCTAATGCCTTGGAATATGCCTGAAAGCAACAGTCTAATTCTTCTGTACTTTCAAGAGCCAGTGGACCTCAAAGCTGTCATTGGTCCAGAACTTATTATTATCCTTCCTGGGCATTGAGCCAATTCAGTTTTATGGGAAAGTGCCTTATTTTTGGAGCAAAGAGGAGACCTTCGTTAAGAAGGTTAATGAGAAGAAAGTGGCTCAGATTTAGCTTGGAAATGTCAGAATAAGATGTGAAGATATGCATTTGGGATTGTCAGAGTTGCAATTGATCATAACTTACAAGTACATGTATATACCAGTCAGTCTTTGGGGAATTTATGCAGGCTATTTCCACATTGATTAGATAATTTTTTTGGTCTATGTTGTTTAGCAAACCTAATCTGTCTTGATTTGTTCTAATTGTATGTATGTATGTATGTATGTATGTATGTATGTATGTATGTATGT
>JAHTLZ010000016.1:25555502-25578267 GCA_023846285.1 Phrynocephalus versicolor | reverse complement strand
GTTGTTGTTGTTGTTGTTGTTGTTGTTGTTGTTGTTGTTGTTGTTGTCAATGCTGGTCTTTTTTCTCCTTGCAGTTCAGTACTTACTCTCAATCTTGCATTCTACCTAGTATCTGCACTTGCTTCCATTCACATGAAAATAGAACTGTCTTGACATTTGAAGATCATGATCTTGTGTTACATCCATCTAATTATTACAACTAAAATAATAGTATTTTCAACCTGTATGGTACATAAGACCAATGTGCATCATATCTTATCATCAACCAAACCAGTTTTTTGAAATATGGATTACAATACACATTTTTCAAGGAGTTGACAGAAGCCTAGTGAACAACTGATGGAAACAGTTCATTCAGAGCCAGAGGGAAATGATTTCTCAGTTAAAGTTTATATAATATGCTTAACAGAAGACACTACTAAAAGGCCAATGATTAGGCACTACCATGTGGCATTTATCAGTGGGGCTATTTGGACCTGTGTGGAAAACACTTTGGAATTGGATATATAACCAATTCAAGTATTTCAATTGAAAAAGCAGTCTTATCCATGAAAAAAATGGAGCATTTATTAGGTTTACTATTTGAGTTCTTATGGAATAAATCAACTAACCTTCAGAAATATGTGACTAACTAGTTCCTAGTCACAGGGAAAGGATTTCATATAGGCTGCTTTCACACGACCGCTAAAATCCGCTGCAAAGTGCTTGCAGATGCGGAGCATAAAATCATTTTCCCACAACATCAACCATGTGACAGCTCCAGGGGGTAATCCGGGTCAAAGTTTGCTGCAGATTTCAGTGGTCGTGTGAAAGCAGCCATAGTTGCAATTTATCTAACAACCTCTACAGACAAGTCCAACAAGCGCATGTGATCAGATGAAACCAAAAACTAATCATCTGTTGGCCCAATTTGGGTTCTGGAGCAACACACCGCATTACTAAGGTTGGGAAATTGGTAATTTGGTTGTGTTTGCTACCTAGAGTAGTAGCTTCACTACTAGTTGTGCAGGATAGAAATGTAAATAAATAAATAATGGTCCATATTTCTTGTGCTCATTGTTTGGGAAATCCTCTTGTGAAAAGATTTGTAAGCTTTTTTTCTAAAGACACAGAATTATTTAAATACAACGTGAATAAAAACATCTTATTTTTGAATCACAGATCAGCAGGCCTGCCTGCCTGCCTCCTTTGCTGCTCACCTGGCACACAGTGGTGGAGGAGGTGGAGGGGGTCCCATTGCCAAGCCTTAGCCGGGGGAAAGGAGGACTGCTGGTGGGAGGGCACAAGGTTTCCTCCTCCTGCTCCCCCTCCAGGCACCCCCAGATTGCTGCACCCCAGGGCAAATGCACCTAGATACGCTGTTGCAAGCATGGTGGCCATGCAGGGGCCACAGTGCCCCAAACCCTGCACATTCACAAAGTCAATTGAGACCAACTTTCATACATGCCAAGATAATAAAAATTGAAGCAGTACAGGGATCTGATCATTTTTAAAAGACCAAATTGGCAAGGTGGGAAAAATCAATTGGCTGGCCAAATGAATTAGTGTTGACCCAAACCATTTCTGGGGCCTCCAACAGGTCTAGGAAGCCCATTGGAGGCCTCTTCGGGGCAGAGCGAGGCCTAAGATAAGTGTTGGACACCCCAGACAGCCCCCCCCCCCAAGCCACAACCAGACCTAGCATCTGCATATCGCAGCTTTTGCTTTATCATGGGTCGGGTTGGGTCCCTAAACTCTGCGATAAACAGGGGATTACTGTACATGTGTATCGTGTTAATGGATAGTTATAAAATGCTTTAAATAACAACAAAATTGATGTTATGGGTTGGTTTGGCATATGTGACTGCACACTGAGTTTTAGAAGGTTGAAAAAAATAGGTTTATTAATTTTAAAAATGACCAGTATGTTTCAATCAATTTCTTTTATGGCTTTCTTCAGTGTTCATTAATTTATCAGTGACCAGAGTCATAAATGTTGGAAGGCATATTACTTCAAGTTAAGAAATCACTGTAGACATTATCAGTTAAGAATATAAGCTGAGTCATATGACTCAGTATGCAACTGATATGTTTAGGGTGATTTCTTAATTTTATTCATTTGGTGTTCAACAAATGCACCATTTGTGCTTAATCAGTATAATTAGATAAGAGAATTTGGGCCAGAGTCTATGAAGACCTACCTCAGTAAACAGCCAAACAGCTTTCAGACTGTGTTCCGCCCTATGTTTCCATGTTTTTTTCTTCTAGATATGTTGGAAAAATGTCGAGAAGGAAAATACATGTTGAGAGAGGAACTAGAATTTGACAAATTAGGTTGCTCTACTACTCCAATTTTAATTGAATTTCTTAAACAATAATGCTGATAAATTGCCTTTTAACATTTGTAGCTAGCAATAAATACACACTTTGCTGATATACTAATGTGGGTTAGTATGTCCAATCCAATGCAATATTTTTCTTCATATGAATCCTTTTATCTAGAAGTAGTTCCTTTAAAGTTATATATGTGGGTCTTGAGTCAGAACTGAAAATCCTTGTAATTTCTATGATCCTATTCATATTGTCGCTCAAGAATTACCAATATTAGAGTGGTGATCATAGTTTGCAAATAAACATATAACTTATTCCAAATGCCTGCCTGTTAATAGTTCTACTTAAATAAAGTATAAAAGCTTAAATGTTAGTGTTAGTCTTGTAATATGACAGGGAAATGTTCAGGAAAAATAACCTGTATTTTATGCATAAATAAGTGTTCTAGAAGTGAAGAGAATGAGAGAAATAGTTTATGTCAGTTTTATAGTTTCTGTTTAAATAGCTATCCATGCAAGGTACTAAACAAGATCAATCTAGACTGCGTCATTTATTTATGTCATTTATCTTTGCCCCTTTTCCTCCCCTTGGTCACTGACCCATACTATTTATGGAAGAACAAGCCTGGGCAGGGATATCTGCATTTTGGTGGCTTTGTCTGCAATCAGCAGCGAGTGGACTGTGGAATGCACTGGGCTACTGATTCATTAAAAACAATGAATGTTAACAGGTCAGTTCCAAGGTCTGATTAGCACAAAATGGTTTCTTGGAATCTGCCATGGCATATAGCCCCACGGCATACCAGACATTTTTCCTGACTCAAGATGATGCCCACAAGACCTTATAGGGGTTGAAACTATTCTGCATTTATTAAATGGTAAACAAATAAGCCACCTGTACCATTGCATAACCCATAGCTACTGAGACTTAAGCTTTCCAAGGAAATGAGTGAGATGTTGAGATTGTTTCCAAGCAAGAAATTGCTGTATTAGTGATGGAGATAAGTCACTACATATGTACATGCAATGGGCATGAGAAAAACAGAACATGCAGGTAGTATCCCCATTCTCATTGTAAAGATTGCTGCCTAAGTTCTACGAATGCATGCACCCTAGTTTATTGCTGAAATCTTGGTTGCAGCCACTGTATGCTATACTTATTTAATCTGTAATTGTTTTCCCTGTGTTCTAGTTTTACATAGTTAAAAGATACAAATGCTTTATAGTAAAGATCAGCTACATAAGAGTAATTGTTCTACTGTATAAAGTTTTTGCAGTTCAAAAGGAGCATCTGGGCTCATCGTCGTCTGAGGGGCAGTCAAGTTTATTTTGACTCATACATTCCTTTTTTTGTTTTCTAGGTAAAGACTACAGTACTTAGAAGTGGTTTATGATTTCCTTCTTCTTGGAGGAAATCTAGGACTCTGCACAGCTTGCCCAACGCCAGCTGTTCCAGAGTGCACAATGGTGAACTGAACACTCCTCAGTGCAAAACATGTTGTAGACAAATACCTGTATATCTATGCTAAAAAATCTGCATTGCAGAAGGGTGCACCAGTATATATTATGATTTATATAACTAAGAGTAAATAATTTTTTTAATAAGTATTAGTTTGTATATTAGTTTTGCAGCTGAGCTTGTGAACAGTCTAATGCAATGGGTGATCATTTGAAGGTATTTACTCTTTCATCAGACAGTGTCATTATTTCATTAAATCAATGTATTGCAGATCCCCTCCCAAGCAAACTGTGATTCCTCTCTGTATGCACAGTGTGATGATGGCAGCAGCACTAGCATATTGCCAATTATTAAAGGCACATCACCACTGTTTTAAGGGGATTTTGGGCTGCAAGCAGCTTGCGCTCTGTGCATTGAAATTGCATGCAGTCTAAAATATCTAAAGGAGTCCTTTAACAAGCATTTGGTGGTGATGCTGACATCATCACTGTTGTACTGTACATGAAGAGCTGCAGGACAGCATTTCAGCAAAATTTAGAATAATAGGGTTGGAAGTGGCCTTGTAAGACTAATGAAGTCCAACTTCCTACTCAGTGGAGGAAACCAAGTTAAAGTATATCTGACAGCTGTTTGTCTACTGTTGTCTTGAATGCAATATTTAATAAGTATATTTTTATTTTAAAAATGGTTAAACATTGAAACTTTTTCATTCCAGAGAAGATAAAAACGTAAATATTCCCCTACACATGCATGCTAGTCATGTTGGACTCTAGGGGTGGTGCTCATCTCTGTATTCAAGCCAAAGAGCTAATGTTGTGCAAGTCTGTGGCCATGTGACTGGCATGGCTGCAAGAAAACACTGTTTTTACCTTCTCGCTTTTTACGGCGGTACCTAATTACATGCTTTCGAATTACATGCTGGGGTTAACAGTGGGAGCTTACTCTGCTATGTGGCACCTGGGATTCAAACCGCTGACTGTGGACTTTGCAGCTGACAATTTTCAGTGCTCTAGCCCACTGAGAAGGATTGTGTAATAATTTTAAAATAAAAACCCCTTTAGGCAAATCATGAGCATCATTTTGTTTACAATGAAAATTAATGCAGTAGTTCTACAGTTACTGCATTCTCTGTTATCTCCTTTGTTGGGGTATTGTTGGGATTTTGTAGCTTACTTTCTAGTCAAGATTTTGTAGCACTACAATTTCATACATAAATCTGCGAATGCATTCTGTATTTTAAGCCGCCACAATGCTGCTCATATATTACAGTCTCAGTATATGATGTATTTTTTCTTGAGAGAAGCAGGCTTCCAAAGAGAGGTTTTTAACCCCCTTCCTAACACCTCAGCAAACAGACCTCGGGCTGGTCCTGTTGGCTGCGCTTGCAAAGAGAGGTTTTTAATCTCCTCCTGACACCTCAGCAATCAGACCTTGAGCTCCTGGCAGCAAGGTTTGCTGAGGTGTCAGAAGGGGGTTAAAAACCTCTCTTTGGAAGCGGAGCTGGCAGGAGCAACCCGAGGTCAGTTTGCTAAGGCATCAGGGTTTCGCTTCCAAAGAGAGGTTTTTTAACCCCCTCCTGATACTTCAGCAAACAGAGCTGAGGCTGCTCCTGCCAGCTGCATTTGCAAAGAGAGGTTTTTAATTGACCCCTAACACCTCATCAAACTGACCTTGGGCTGCTGGCTGCTGTTTCCAAAGAGAGGTTTTTAATCCCCTCCTGACACCTCAGCAAACAGACCTTGAGCTCATAGCAGCAAGGTTTGCTGAGGTGTCAGGAGGGGGTTAAAAAACTCTCTTTGCAAATGGAGCCAGGATTTTGCTTCCAAAGAGAGGTCTTTAACCCCCTCCTGACACTTCAGTAAACAGAGCTGGGGCTGCTCCTGCTGACTGCATTTGCAAAGAGAGGTTTTTAATCCCCTCCTGACACATCAGCAAACAGACTTTGAACTCCTGGCAGCAAGTTTCCTAAGGTGTCAGGTGGGGGTTAAAAACCTCTATTTAGAAACGCAGCTGGCAGGAGCAGCTCAAAGTCAGTTTAGTGAGGCATCTGCATTTCACGGATTTTCCTGGATTTCTGGATTTTTCCTGGGTGGATCAGGCACTTAACTCCCACAATAAATGGGGGAGTACTGTAACTTGAATAGTTAAACACATTTAGTTTGGTTTTCTTTGTCTGAAAACAGTTCTTGATGAAAATGTGTCTCAAGCTGTGATGGAAAGACATATTTAAATGCAATATGTCTGTGAAGATTCTGTCATTCAGGTGAGGTTATTTGGAAGTTGAGTCCTGGTAACTGGACTTCTTTTCTTGTGAGATTGAAATGTTTTGTTACTCATTCAAGTACCTTTGTTAGTCCAATGAAAGTTGGTGTGAGGATTCTGATTTATAGTTCACCTTAGTTTCACACTACCCTGGTCTGAATAGCCTTGTTAGGTGGGCCAGACACCAAAACACAGAAGAGTATATAAAGTCAAGTGCAGTGAAGAGTGTGCAGAACTCTACATTGGATAAACCAAACAGCCACTAAACAGAAGGCTGATCCAGCACAGGGGTGTGGCGTGGGGAGAGCAAGGGGGTGCGGTTCCCCGGGCACAGCAATTAAGGGGCACCAAATCTATTGCCTCCTACCCGCCATCTCCAAATCTGGCTGCAGGCAGGCAGGCAGGCGTGCGAGGGGTGGCTGCAGCGCCCTCTTCCTCCTCCTCCAACTCTTCGTTGCCACACACGGGAAAGGTAAGGCGCACAGTCACGGGATTGCTGGGTGGATGGGATGTAGTTGGGGAGGGCCGGAGGGGTGCAAAAAACAACTTTGGCCCCAGGAGCCCCAAAAACTTGCTATGCTGCTGGTTCAGCATAGGAGGGGCAACAGCTCAGGATCAGAATCAGCAATGTGCCTTCATTTGAAAGAAAAAGGACACTCATTCAAAGATGATGATGTGCACATATTAGACAGAAAAGATAGGTGGTTTGAGAGAGGAGTCAGGGAAGCTATTCAAAGATACTATACTTGGATGTGTAGTGAAAATCCTTCTCTCAACAGGGTTGGGGGACTTAGGTACAGTCTGTTTCCTACTTATTGTATGGCCTTTTCATCAATTCTTAGGCAAATTAGAAGCACTTCACACCTCCACCTGGAGGTGTTGGGAAGGGTTGCATAGGTGGGCCTTCCACACACCCAGGCCATTGTACATCAAACAAGCCTATTCAGGCCACTGTTCACCTAATGAGCCTATTCAGACCAGAGTGATTTGAAATCAAGGTGAACTTGAAATTCCTGAAGTTCCTCAGACTGACAAAGCTACTTGGAAGAGTAGCAAAATGTTTCAGTCTCACAAGAAAAGTCCAGTTGCCATGACTCAACTTCCACATACTGTACTGTATTTAAATGCATGTAGCATCTCTAATTTAAAGCATCCGGGCTCCATTCTATTCTGACTTTTAGTTTTCTCTGGAAGATAGAACAGCCTATTGGCATATTCTTTCACTCTTCATTATCTTGAAACAGTTGATCACTGTGTTGTCTAGCAAACAACATTATCATTAAAGCTTAACAGCTCCTTGACTTCCAGGAACCTATAACTGAGCACTGTTGAAAATAAACATCCCGACAAAATATAATAGCTTTGGAGATATTCAAAATTCAGAAGTCCTCTAGGCATAGTTTTAAATTGTTATGCTAATTAATGAATAATACTTTTAGGGTTGCTCTTCCTTAATGTGAAATCCATTAGTCTAAAATGAATTTTCTGGGCTAGGTCCAGATTATTTGTGAAATTAATGCCACTATGTTCTAAACTAAAATAAGGTGACTGTAGGTACTCATTGCTTCTTTTTTTAATCCTTTTTTTTTTGCTATTTTTAGTATTCCTACCAATGTAAATTTGTTTAGAACCTGACCTATTGTGTTTCATGTCCACATTCCTATGAGTATTATTGGTACTGTTGTATAAATTATATTTCTTCTTTGAATATGCTCAAGAAAGAATAGGCAGATTAAATATATTCTGGTGTCTGCTTGTGTGGAAACCAGAAGCAGATGCAGGATGGAGCTTGCCAAGCCTGGATACAAGTGTCAGGGTGGAGCCCAGTGCTTGTTTTTACTCTTCTTGCCATCAGTAAACATCAAAGCAGAAATCAGGAAATGGCAAACTCCTTCTGGAGTAGATAATCAATCATTTACTTGTGGAATGTAGCTGGAATTATATGCATGCAGAATATAGTGTTGCTGTAATATTAAATATTAGTCTCACTTTACAAAAGGAAGACATCAGGCTACAAAGTAAGTTAGAGATTTTTAAGCTAGCTAGCACATTAATGAGAATGAATTCTCTGATCACAACTAGATGCTGAGGGAATAGTAATATACACAAGGTTTAATAAACGATAGGCAAAGGTAACTCGGAATAAGAAAAATTACAAGCTGCAAGATAAATCATGCATAAAATAAGTCTGAAGAGGAGAATTAAAGCTCTGTTCACACATGCACAAGACATGTAATAGCACTACCCATACCATAAAAAAGGAGAAAACATGCAAAACACTGCATTCTCATATACATGGGGTACCCAGAACTACTTGTGACAATAGTTATTAGAGTCTACAAAAACTAACATCCCATTTAGTGTAAGCATGTTTACAACTTTCAGGGTAACTATCAAATAAAAAGTCCCCACCACAATTGCTAGGTGTGTGGTTCGACACATGCATCTAGCCAGCACAGGATTTATGTCACTCTTAAAAATATAGTACATATTGACCTGAACAATAATCACACAGAAACCATTTTCATACTGATTTTCTCCAGTCTGCTAGCATTAGACTAGTGGCCTTGACACTGTCAACTTTTCTTCATTAAATGTTTGCTTTTAGTGGAGCAGTGGAGCAGAAATGCAAAATATAAGAATTTTTTTTAAAAAAAAATACAGTTCCAGGATGTTTTAGAGTAGAATAGTGACATAATCTGCTGAAACACCCAGATAACTGAGAAATCTTTTTCTAGCAGATGGATAGGATTATAGCAAAAATTTCACATTGTTTAAAACAGGTTAAAACAGAAAGAAGTAGAAAATGAGAAACATAAGCAGAGTGTGGCTATTTGTTTCCTTTTATTTCATTAGAACTAGACTATGAGTGATACCTTCATAGGCTGCTGGTATGATGGAATTTTCCATCTCTATGATTAGTTCTGCTGAATATAAATAATATGAAACCAGGATATGAATATGCGGTGTATGGGTGTGTGGATGTATAGAATGTGTGGGGTGGTTTTAGCAAGTTGTAGTTGTCCACAGCTTAAGTCTGAAGGCCAGATTTCCTCCACTGGCATCTGTCCAGTACAGTGTTTCCAACCCTTGTGTTCTGATACTAATCAGCTCCAAGGTCTGGTCACAACTGAAAACCTGTGGTATAAATCGTAAGCAATTCAATAGGGTGTGAGGCCAAGGAGGACAAAAGGGAAGGAAAAGTGCATCTGGAATACTTAGATTATAGCAGTTGTTTGGAACTCTTTCGTCCTTTACAAGCTGGTTTATTATTCCCTACTGGTGGTAATTACTGAATATTCCAGACGTTGGGAGTTTTATAAGGTGCTTATATTTTAAGACTTAATGGCCTAATTCTATGATGTGTCATGGCAATTAGAAGACTATGAGTTGGTGATCTTTGTTGTACATATTGGGGAATTTTTGAATTTATCTTTCTGCCATTATAATTTTTCTGCTTCATTGCTAGCATGATGTACTTCTTGTTCCTCACACGCTGTTGACTTGTGTAGGTTAGTAAAAATATGAGATAAAAGCATATTGACCAAACTTTGTGAATTTGGTCACTGTTCCACAGCAACAATAGTTGGTTTGTACACACAACTTAACCTGCTTCGTTGTCATGTGACAGTGGTAGGCTGTAAACATATTGGTGTGGCATGATTCATGAGGCCACAGCCTTTTTAAAATGTTTAATCCCTCATTTTAGCTCTTAGTATTTCTAAATCCTACATGCTCATAACTATTCACTACATTTGAAAGGCACATTCAATTAAATTATTTCTGTGACACAACTAAAATCCATCAGTGTAGACTATCCACAGGAGTTTCTTGTCAGACATGTGAAGATTCTAGAACCAAGAGGGTGTGTTATGTAAGTGAATTGCTTACGATTTATACCACAGCTTTCCATCTGTTTTTGGTAAGAAAGTTGTGATAAACAGTTTTTTTATGTAAGTATGCCATGTATTTTCGTTTCATGTGGAACCAGGACCATATGAGGATAAATTTGTGGTATATTCCTCCTGGAAATAATTATTCAGATAAAAACCAAACATTTCACACATGCCTTTTCCCCACAAGCAACATGCAACTGAAAATAAAATGTTAACTCCAGGACAATTTGTTTCATTGAGATGCTTGAAGCTATTTACTATCACATCCTGCAACATTCTGTTTCAGAAATAACAACAAACTATGGTTTATTGTATACATAAGTCTGCTAGCTTCCCTTTGCACAGGAAGGAAGAACATTGAAGGTTCTGCTGTAAATAACAAACAGTTCTTTTTCCAGATCAACTGGATAAAAAGAGCTTTCTTGACAAGGCACAATTAGTATTATTATACTTGGTATCCAAGATCACCACCAAGGCTATAGCTAACGACCCATTCTTTATAGGTTGCAGCACCTTAGGCCATTGTTCACCTTAAGGCTATGGATAATATTGTCTCCCTAACAAGCCTATTCAGGGCATTGTTCATCTTATGAGCCTAATTCAGGTCAGGGTGACAAGAGGTCAAAGCTGACTGACTATACAGTGGTACCTTGTATAACGTAATTAATTGGTTCCAAATCAAATTACGTTATACAAAGTTTCCGTTGTACAAATTCTAATTTCCCATAGGAATGCATTGAAAGCGGATGTAATCCGTTCCAATGCATAGTCACCCCCTCCGTGTCTGCCGCCCCTCCTCTCCCCTCCCTCCTTCCCTCTTTCCCCCGGCGGCCAGAGGTGGTCGGGGGAAGGTGGCTACGGGGGTGGGGTGACGGAGTGGGGTGCACCGCTTGTCCTGGGCGCCCCCTCCTCTCCCCTCCCGCCTTCCCTCTTTCCCCCGGCGGGGAAGGTGGCCGCGGGGGTGGGGTGACGGAGTGGGGTCCCCTCGCGGGGCCGTCCAGGGAGCCGCCGCCGCCGCCTTGCTTCCCCCGCCGGCCTCGGCCCCCCGTCACCTGCCTCGCGGGGCGTCCCGGGAGCCGCCGCCTCCGCCGCCTTGGCGGGGCGTTTGAGAAAGAGGGGAAAAAAACTCTTTGAAAGTCAGCTCCCACTTGGTTCAATGGCCACGAGAAGGCCGTGGAGCTTGTGGTGGGGGGGGGAGTGGCCGTTCCTGCCGGGAGCTTGGAGGATGGGGGGAGGTGAGTGGCCACAGAGCTTGGGGGGCGAGTGGGCCTTCCTCCTCCACCACCGATAACATTAGTGCTGGGGAGCTTGGCGGGTGGGGAGTGAAAGGGCGCGCCGCCACTGCTGGGCTGGGTGGGGAGTGAGCGGACACGCCGGCGCTGCCAGGCTTGGGGGGGTGAGTGGCGTTCCTCCTCCTCCTCCAACAACAACAACATCAGCGGGGGGGAGGGGAGAGGCAGAGAGGGGACCCCTCCTCACTGCTGCTGCTGCTGCTGCCCCAAGTCGAGCTGCCCAGGAAAGTGACCCGCCCGCAAGCCCTCGGGGGTGGGGTGGGGGTGCCGATGCTGCTGCCGATGCCGCCGGAGCCACCCTGGATGGCCGCCGGATCAGACCGCCGCGGTGGCAGGTGAGGGCGATCGGGGCTGGGCTGGGTGGGCGCCGGGCTTGGGATCCTCCATGGACGGATGGACGGACATACAGATGCGTGCGCGCGTGCGCCCTTCCACCGCCACCCCCACCCCTCTGTGCTGCTCCCCTCCCCGGCCTCTGATCCCCTCTCAGCCACTCCCCTCCCCCCCGCTCTGTCCCTCTCCACGGCCTCTGATCCCCGACCCCACCCCCACCCCACCCCACCCCACCCACCGGAGGGAAGACCTGAGATGGTCCGGAGCCGACCTGCTATATGACTGCCCGGGGAGGGGAGCAGTGCAGGGGGTAGGGGTGGCGGCGGAAGGGTGTGTGTGTGTGTGTGTGTGTCCGTCCATCTGTCCATGGAGGATCCCACTCCCCCCCCGTCGGCGCTCGCTGTGGCCGGGCGAACAAAGAGCTCGTCGGGGCTGCTGCTGCTGCTGCTTTCCCCTGACGGCAAGCGAAGCCCGGCAGCGGCGCCGGGAAAGGGAGCGGAGGGAGAGCCCGTCATCCTCCATCCCCACCCCGTCAGAAGCAGCTCCATCCGCCCCCTTGTTTCTCTCTCTCTCTCTCTCTCTCTCTCTCCACTCCCCCCTGTCGGCGCTCGTCCTTTTCTTCCCTCCCCACTCGCTCCGGTGGCCGGGCGAACAAAGAGCCCGTCGGGGCTGTTGCTGCTGCTTTCCCCGGGCGGCGTCGAGCGAGCGACCGAGTCTCGGCGGGCGGGGGATTTTTTTGGGGGGGTCTCTCTCTTTATCTCTCTCTCTCTCCCCTCCCCTCCCCCTCCCCTCTTTCCCCGACTGCCCCCGTCCTCTTCCCGGGGGCCGCAGGTGGTGGGCGAAGGTGGCAGCGGGGGGGAGAGGGGGGACGGATTTTTTTTCGTTATACGGATTTTCCGCTGTACAAACCCTCCGTTATACGAGGGTCTACTGTAAGATGGAGTACTCGCACTAGCTGTATTCAGACTGATGAAGCTGTTTGGATGAGCAGTGAAATGTTTCTATCTCTCAAAAAAGAAGTCCAGTAGCCATGACTCAACTTCCAGATAAACTCACCTGGATGACTGAGAATCTTCACAGACATATTTCTGCATATGTGTTTGGCCAAATTTAAAGACTTAACAGTTAGGAATGTTCACAGGCTGGAGCCTAGCTGTTTTCTGTAGCTACAGTAATATTTTTTTGACAAATACCAATACATTGGACGTGAAAGTACAACAACCTCCCTAGCAGGTCCTGGACCTGGCCTTTGAAAGAATCCAGACGTAAACACCTGTTGGCATTCTTTTTTTTTGTCTTGATTACCCTTCATGTAGCATATTTATCCTGGAAGACTCCCTCTTTCATCCTGCCAACAGACAGATCACCTCTGTTGGAGTCCAAAACAAATATAGTGAATTCCTTTTTAAACATCTAACTCACAGTTACAGTGGATGCAGCCCAAGGCAGGGCAAAGAGGATACATCACTTTGTATCAATGGTTAAAGTAAGCAGGAAATTAGACTTGCATTTGGTTAAATAATGGTGCTTATTCACTGGCTACTCCTTTACCTCATACTTTCAACTACAAATCCTGTATTGCACCTGTTACCTGTGCATATGGAAAAAGGTGACTCTGCTTTTGAACACCCTTCTGGAATTTTGGAAGAATGTCAGTCTGACATTACAGTGCATACACTGGCACTATAATAAATCACCACCCACTATCATTCTCTAGAATAGATTGTTCTTCAAGTAATAGCTGTGTGTAGGCATGTCTGTTTCTCTTCTTGACTGATGGGCACTAGATTTACTTTTCTGTGAGTAAGACCTCTTCAGCCAAAAATAAGGTAGATAACCGCTTGGACCAAGAAGACAACAAACTTTGGGCACAATGGAAAGAGATGGACATTCATTCCTACTGCTTAGTTCAACAATATTGCCATTGGCAAAGATTCTCACAGTGCTTACAATATCACTGTCAGTCCAAATCTCCAGTACATAGATGTTCTGCGCTGCCATCTTCTATATGAGGGACAGTCACTATCCAAGACCACATACAAATCAAATTGCAAGAAGTAGTTTCCTAACACTGCTAAGTAGAGATGGGCACGACTTAGCAGAATTTTCGTTTCCGTTTCCGTTTTTCGTTTCCGTTACGTAACGAAACGAGAAACGAAAAACGGCTCAAAACTGGAACGGAAACGAAACGACTAATTTTGAGCCAATTTTCGTTTTTCGTTACTGGAAAAGCACTTAATGGAGCTAAAGGGGAAGAAACGAAAAATTTTTCGTTTTCATTTTCATTTGTCGTTTCGTTACGCAACGAAACGAAAATGAAAAATTTTGAAAATTAGCTCACGAAAACGGAAACGAGCTGAAACGGACCCCTAGACGAAAACAAAAACGAAAACGAACAATTTTTCTGAGTTGTGCCCATCTCTACTGCTAAGCATTGCTCTTCATACTTGTTCACCTCACCACATGACATGGTTCCACAACACACCACAGTTCCATTTTTGTAATTGGCAAGGCACGCATTTCCACAGTTCCTCATTTTTCATGGGGACATGAAAAATGCAGAATTGATGTACCTTTTGGCTGGGCCTTATTGTCTTAAATGTTACAGTGATGTCCAACTAACTGGCTAACTCACTACCTCACAGTGTGAGTTTGTAGAAGAACAGTGTTTTGTTTTGTTTTGTTTTGTTGCCCATTGATAAGATTTCTTATCAGTTGGTTCACAGGCCATCTGCAAACTCTCAAAGCCCACTCTCCTTCCTACTCCAGTCCCTGTACTTATATTATCGGTGCACAGGAGTGGACAGTTACTATATATTGTGTGACAGCAGAACTCAGCATTCCATAAGCCAAGTCAAAAATAGGGGTGACCCAAACAAAAAATATAACTTTGAAACTGGACATCAGTGCAGTACCAATCTTATTTATTTATTTATTTATTTAACTTATATTTTGTCACAGATGTAGCAGATAGTCTGCTCTTGCATTATCACTGTGTCTGTTGACTTTATCCTCACAAACTTGTGATCCTTGCCACCCTGGGATATATGGTGGATTTTGATTACATTGATCATAGTGAAAGATAACTGCTAGTCTGTAAGTTTCCAGAACACATAGTCTTTTTCTTTTCTACCCCCTCTCCTGCTTTAATTTGTGTCAACGTGCTGAAACTGACTAACCCAGCTAACCTCATTGGAAACTAAGTAAATAAGAATGACCTTGCTGGTGAGAGTTACTTAGTGTGCAGTTATTTCAGTATTTCTCTCTCTGCTGGAACAATGAGATTGATATATTTAGATTCTTTGACAGATACTCTGAAAATACCTAGCTTGTATACATTTTGTGTGATTTCTTGCCACAGGTATACTGAGACAAAAATCACTGGGCAATTTTTTCTTCAATTGCCATAAATATTCACCACAGATCATTCATCAGATTGAATACAAAGCTTTAAAACTGCTTCTGTGGTATAATGTACTCCAGCATTCTGAAGGTCAGATGGAGCTAGCAGACCATATAATCCAGTCAGCGAACAAACTGAAATTTAGGATTTATTAAGTGATGTGACTGTTGTTTTGCACATGTGTTACATAATTGCTGTCTATGCAAGGCTGTTAAAATACCATGCTAGTAATAACACGAACTGTGTTAAGTAGCTGCAAGAGGAGATAAAAGAAATTTCTTAGTCAGCACTTCCACAGTATCACAGCACATGTCTGTTTTATTATTTAGAGAAGGCTTCATTTTTGGCAGATATGCTTCAGCTTTGTAATTACCATATAAATTACACAGTTAAATAAGCTTGGTGCAGCGTTTTCCCTTCTGCTAGCCTGTGCTGGTGCTGCACTATGACACATAATTTGGGCTAATTATGTTTAGATGGCCACAATTTGAAATCTTGGCTTTTCTTTTTCACAGTGGTCAAAGGTAAATGGAAATGGTTTGGTTTCAGTGCAAACAGGAACAGTATTTCTGCATACCACACTTGTCATAAGCACATCATAAGAATGTTTAATCTGTCAAAGTTTAATTCATTCTATTTCAGCATGTAGTCTTATGGTAGTAAACTGAGACTAGTTCGGAACTTGAATAGGGAAGGAAAAGTTGCAGTTTTTTTAAAAGGCTTTACTTAAATATTTGGGGAGATTAAGGTGGTTTTTTAAAAGGTTAAAATCAGAGATTGACTATTATTTTGAAAACTGCACCAAGTGGAAATGTGTAGTTAAGTGGTTTACTTGAACACTCCCATTTAATATTTTGTTTAAGCATATCCCTGGGGCTCCTGAAGATCTTTGCAAAAGCAGTTGCCTTGAATAACATGCTAAAATGTATCCAGAACATATCTATGGAATCATAAGAAGTGTTTACATCCATTTTTGTGTGGGACTAGAAGTGTGTCATCTTGGTGCCTTAAATCTGTTGTCAAAAATTCTATGATATAAATTTTTTCTCATCCTTAACCATTTATTATAATCTCAACTATTTCTTTCTGGTAGTAAAGCCAAAATGTAGATAAATGAAGAGAATGAAGGATTGTTCTTCCATACTGCCAATTGAGTTTTTTGACACTCAGCTGCAAAAGTGACTACATTTTCAGCACTGTAGGCTGCAGAACTGAACTGAAGTGTGATCTCCCATTATTGTGATTTACGAAATACTTAGTGCTAACAATGTGAGAAATGAGTCATTTGACTTTTTTAAAAACTTTTTTTTAAAAAGTTGATTTAGAAGTAGATAAACATGAAAAATATCACAGTAACAATGTATCAGCTAGCTTGAAATATTGCCCTTAGCACCAAATCCCAAATGATTTAGTTCAACTGAGTAGTATTTTCACAGCTGAGCTATCTGGGAGGAAGGAAAACTGTATGAGAACATGACTGGGTTTAGTGATAAAAACTGTGAGCTAAACACAGATGAGATGAAGCCATTAGCAAGAAGTTTTCTTATTTTGCTGTAATTAATACCTCATATTTTGCTTAATTTTTTCCAACTCTGTTGAAAGGCTTTTTATAAAGTATTTTCTGATTATCCTTTAGGCCATATTAGATGTGATAGAGGCATATTAGATATGACAGTCATGTGAGTGGTAGGGTCTAATCTTAACATTAGAAGGATTATTGGAATACTGAATCCTCCCCACCAGTGTGGTTCAGCTGTGCTGCCACTAGAAGTAGGAGTGACTGAGAAAAATGCTTTTGTACAGGGCAAGTACATGGGGAGTGGAATTAGGAATTATCCTACTACATATTCTCTCAGCCTCTTAATTCCAATTGTTTGTAGCAGATCTGTTAGTTAGTAGATCGGCTGGTCTGTACACACATGCATATAAACAGTGGTGATGTTTGGTGAGCTACCACATTTTTCAGCTCAGCTTGAGAATGTTCTGCACAGGTGTAGATAACCCCAATTGCGTGGCTCCACAGAGGACCACTTGAAGAATCACAGTTACAGGTATAAGATAGGGTTGCATTCCCTCTGTAGCAAGTACATACTAGTCTAGGAGTGTTCCCTGAGTCATCTTTATCACTCAAGGCTTAGGTGAGCACACTGGTCTAGGGTTATCTCCAACTATGACCAACCTTGGTCAAGCTGGTTACTATACTTGGTTCACTGATAACCTCCCAGGTACTGTAATGCACTTTATATGGGGTAGCCCTTGAAGACAGCAAGGGTGCTGTAGCAAGTGCAGTACGCACCAGCTACAATGCTAGCAGGAACACCTTTCAGAATTCATATATGACACCAGGTCTGATAGAGCTGCACTGTCTGGCAATATACTTGCAGAAAGAGTTATCTCTATCAGATCATTGAAGGGCTCCTCTGTGTCCTGCCATCGAGAATGGTGTGTTATGTAGATACACGGCAGAGGGATGGTGGAGGGATTTCTCAGTTGTAGCACTTCATTTATGGAATGCTCTCTCCTTAAATTTTTCACTGTCTGTAACACTAACCAAGCTGCAAAGTTAAAACATGGTTATTCATCAAGACATTTGGGAATCATGGGTTATGTCTTTTAATAGGCTGTGGAGGCTTCTTTACTGTTGTTAGTTCTGATGTACAGTATTATCAGTTTCCCCATCTTGCTTTTATTACAGTAATTGTTTTATGCTATCTTAAGTTTAAGTATTTTAAATAGTTTAAAATATTGAATTATTTTTATTGTGTACTCTACCCTGAGATTTTAAGATATAGGGCAGAATATAAATGCCACAAACAAACAAACAAACAAACAAATTCAGTTTTGAGAGCCACTGAGATGGCTGATTGAAAGGTCGTAAGTTCAAATTGGCATGTTGGGGTGAGCTCCTGTTGTTTGTCCCAGCTCCTGCCAATGTAGCAGTTCAAAAGCATGTCAAAATGTGAATCGATATATAGGTTCCACTTCAGTGTAAAGTTAACAGCATTCCATGTGCTTGCGGATTTAGTCATACCAGCATTATGACCACAGAAATATGCCTACAGACAAACACTTGTTCTTCGGCTTATAAATGTAGATGAGTACCTGCCTCTGGAGCGGGAAACGAGTGAACATAATTATCGGGGAAACCTTTTACCTATACCAAACAGAATACTGGTTAAGTGGTACAAACACCATATTTTATATCAGTACCAGTCTTTGTGATACTGACTGTTAAAACATGGGTCTAGTTCAGGTTTCTGGTAGCAATTCTGGTAGAATTCTGGTAGCAATTCTGTCAGAAACATCTTCACATCTCTACCACCTGATCCAACAGCTTTACTTTATGATTCAGCAATGGAAGATGTATTCACTAAGCTAAGCAGCAGCTCTGTCAAAGACAGTTCATCTTTAATGTTCTGACTGAGAGATAACTCTAGTAGTCCATTCACTAACATCAAAATCCAAAACTGTAGTATTGTGTCATCCTTAGATTGAAAGCGTTATTCAGTGTGAGGTGTTATGCACTTTTGTGAAGAGCTGACTTCTTCAGATATTTATTATTTATTTATTTAAAATATTTCTATACTGTTGATGAGAATTAATAAGAATTAATAGAATTAACTCAATATGAGAATAAAGCCGAAAACTATTATAAAGTGTTAAACCCGACTGTGGGTATTAGGTCATGCTGGCAGAAACACAAAATAGATAAAAACGTAGATGCCAGCCTGTAGAGTGTAGCAGATATTTGTGGTTAACCGAGATTAGAGCCAACGGGGAAGCGAAGACAACACAGATAACGTGGGCACCATCTTATGACGCCAAAAGGGCCATTTTGTGGGAAAACAATCTCGAACTAAAAATAGACAAAAGCCATTTCTGAGAATTATGATAACTTACCAGGTATGATTACGTAAGACATGCGCACGAAATACGTAAGCTGCGGTTACAGAAAGAGTATAAAAGACCACGGAAACCATCACTCCTGGGTCCAGAGCAACAAGGCCGTTTGGCCATGCTGCACTCGGATCCTAAGCTAACCCATCCTTTGTATTGTCCGATCCAGGAGGCAGCAGGGCCTCTGGCCGTGCTGCGCCCCGGATCCCCTTAAAACTAACCTATTCTCTGTACTGTATTATCCTGTACTGTATTTACATCTGTCCTGTACTGTATTTACATCTGTCTTTAATAAACCTTTTGCTATAACTAACTAAACGTGGCAGCTTTGATGAACCACCAATGATGTATTAACAACTTATATAGGTGCATTGGCAACTCACAAAGAAGAACAACCAACACCCAATATTTCTAGCTTAAATTTATTCTTATCACTGTCTTTCTCCCCAAAAGAACCCAAGGCAATTTTTGTCCTCTGTTTCTCAAGGGGTGGACTAGATCGCACTGAATTAAATTCATCAGTCTTAAAAGTGCCAGGATATTTTTGTGGTTGTTTCTGTTTTTGTTGCAATCTCTGATTCCAAATACAATTATGTATCTACCTCTCCAACTGATACACTTTTGTTATCTAACCCATGATAATTGCTCAGGTAACAAAAGTGATAATGTTCACCATTATGTGAAATACGTCCTCCATATTGTGGAGTCTGGAAGTCTGGAAATCAGTTTACTAACTTCTATTTTACATGTGTTTGAGTAAGTACATTCTCACTTCATCACCTTGTTTGATACAGATGATGTCTGTTATTTTATATTTAAGAGAGCAATCCTGGAATAACCATCATCCATACCATTAACACTCAAATCAGAAAATTTGAATAGATTCACAGAGAGGGTGGAAGCAACTTCTTTTGTCTTACTCTGGCTCACTTACTGCTGAGGTTTTTTAGTCAAAGGGCTACACATTTCTTAGCATCATTCGTTGCAACTAGAGTAGACCCATTTGAATCAATGAAACATACAGAAGAGTTGACAAACCAAATGCCAGTGATTCAGTGGCTCTACTCTAGTGTGATAAATCCGATTTGACTTGGTGGTATAAAATTTTTATTATGTGCATATATGTTTGTCATTAACAGTATCTGGTTTGAAAATAAGACTGTATGCCTGTATATTGGCTATGTGTGGATAGAGTGGTGATGTGATTGGTGACTGAATGGTTGAATGCTGATTGGTTACTGTCAACATACTTTAATTTTTGTCTCTGCTGTGCTTGGCTCTGTTTGTGTAAGCGCACCTCCCCCTGCAGCTTTCATTGTGACTGGAACAAAAAAGGTTGTGACCAGTGCATGGGGGTGGAAAAGCCCTGCATGGAGTGGGGCAGACTTGTGCATGCCCTAGAGGGAACTTTGGTTACTGTGATTAGAATGTAGTGGGAAGGGGTCTGGTCTGTGTGGGAGATGAGAATCACAGTTGCAGGGGTTAGATCTGAAGAAATTTTATTTGAAAAACAACAACAGAGGTCTGTTTGAGAGTCAGTCAGGAGAGATAGTCTGTGGGAGTTCTTACAGAGTTTAGAGTGGGTATGTCAGAAAGATTAAGACTTGCTTTGATATTTAAATATAAAGGAAATGGCTTTATATGTTACTGTTGTTTCACTTTTAATCATTCATGTCTTAGACTCTACCTTTCCCCTCATTCTTATATGTGGTCCCCTAACAAAAATTAAGCACATTTATTTAAATCAACCTCTCCTAATTATATATTTATGTGTGATTAAAAAGAAGTAAAGCAAATTACAAACAGACCATAATATACCAACATCATGCAAAGCTACTTGGTATCTGTTGGAATAAAGTGATTAATTTAAAATAGTTCCCCCCCTCCCACTAACCACCAGAATAATCTAACAACTTGAGGCAGAGGAGGCTGTAGTTTTGATGGGTGGTTGCACCTTTATGTTAACTTGAACTGATGTATAGAGAAAGTGACAAAAGTTACGAAGGCAGTGTAACATAGAGAAGACCAGAATCATGACTACAGAATAACTAATTTTTTTAACATTGGTAATGAAGAAATAGAAATAGAAATTTTATACATTTGGTTCAGTCATGAATTCAGATGGAGGCTGCAGCCAAGCAATCAGAAAACTGAGACTAGGAAGGACAGCTATAAAGGAATTAGAAAAGACTATTCAACATGTGTCACTGGAGACCAAGACCAAGAGCATCCACTCTCTTGCATTTCCAGTAACCTTTCATGGGCTTGAAGGTTGGACAATTAATAAAGTTGCCATGAAAAAAAAATGATTTGCTTCTAATGTGATGCTAGAGGAAAGCTTTGTGAATACCCTGGACAGCCAGAGGGACAAACATATGTGTCCTAGATCAAATCAAGCCTGAAATCTCTCTGGAGGCAAACATGTTGAAACTAAGGCTGTCCTACTTTGGGCACATCATTAGAAAGCAGAATTCTCTGGAAAAGACAGTAAGGCTGGAAGGCAGCAGGAAAAGTCACAGACTTAAATTTGCAAGAACTAAACAGAGCAGGACCTTTTAGAGATTGTTTATTCATAGAGGTGACATAAGTTGGTGGTGACCTGAGTCCTCATAACATCAACAAGAAGTGGCACTAAGAACTAGCCACTAGGTTTTAGATATTTAAAAGTTCCTCCAGTCTTAAAACACTCACCACTTTCTGAGTTCATGGGGTCCATTGCCGTACTGCTCTAAGAAGGATCCAGCAAACTGAAGCAAGTTCAGAGGAGGGCAAGAAGGGTGAAAAGTTGTCCTACAGAGGAAGGGCAGGATCTGTTCTCCACCATCCCAGAGTGCAGGACACATAATAATGGGCTCAGGCTACAGGAAGCTAGATTTATAGTGAATTTCAGAAAGAAATTCTCAACTGTTAGCGCAGTGTGACAACGGAACCAAGTACTGATCCTCAGAAGGTGGTGAGCATTCCAAAGCTTGAGGATTTCAAGAGAAAGTTGGAAAACCATCTGTCAGATCTTCTTTGATTTGTTTTCCTACATTGATTGGGGGTTGAACTCGACGGCCTTATAGATCACTTCCAACTCAATTATCCTATGATTTTGTAATTCCAATTTGTTTCTCTGATAGAACCTAAGTAACTATACTAGTACAAGATGCAATCACACATACTTATGTTTACATGTATCCATAAATACACAACTACACATATCTTTATAATATGTACAATTATTGCCATATTGGAGTGTGAAAATCTCTCTGGTTTACTTTTATTCTCTTTCTATTTCATAACTCCTGAATAACTTTAGTAACAAAAGAAACCTATAGTGTAAAACTCAATGTGCAGGAGGTATTTTGGATTTTAACATTCCTTAATCTTATTATTTTCACTAATCTTATAATTTCTGGAACAGAATGTTCACAAAGTATTTCTAACCTCAGTCATTTCAATTTGTCTTTTCCAAATGATGTTTTTTCTCAGTAATATGTTCTTGGAGCTATGGTTTGCCACTTGACTAGCCACTTTAGGATATTGTTTTCATTTTTTAAAAGTACTGGTGTATATAGTATTGGTGCATGTAGCATTTTATGCTATATTGTTAGTTTAAGATAACATTGATGGATGTGCATTGAGGAAATGAAAGAAGAAATGAAAAAGCAGTATGGGGGTGCAGAGTAATCAGTTTCGATTCTGCCATGTTGAAGGAAGTCCTGACTGGTGGACCATACTTATATCACAAGTGAAACTCACTACATGTGTTTAATGTAGGATGTTATTTTATTACAAAATACTCTTACTCTGGGTTAATATATTTGTGCCAGAACATTATCTGACTATTGTCAGTGGCCAGATGGGCAGGTAGGCAGGGTAGAATTCTTCTTCTTCTTCTTCTTCTTCTTCTTCTTCTTCTTCTTCTTCTT
>JAHTLZ010000016.1:25531808-25551930 GCA_023846285.1 Phrynocephalus versicolor | reverse complement strand
ACAACAACAACAACAACAACAACAACAACAACAACAACAACAACAACTCAATCTAGGTGCATGGTTGGGTCCGTTTATTTTCGCATTAAGGCAGAATGTCCCAGAAATTCCTCTCCTTGTACCTAGTAGTAATAAACAGTAATAATAAATTTCAAAGATAATTTGTTGTCCTTTCGTGACACTTTAAAGTAAGCTGTCTGACACAATTGCTCAACTGTAGCTATGACCCTAGTAGAGATGGGCACGAATAGGAAAAAATGGCATTTCGGTTTTTCGTTTTTCGGTGCGGGTCTGTTTCGGGTTGTTACCGTTTTTCGTGAAATTTTTTTAAAAAATTCATTTTGCTGGTTCGTTAGTCGTTTTTACCGCTTTGCTGAGTATGGGCATCCCACCACCCACAGACCAGATGGAAAACATAAAAAAAATTAAAAAATTGACAACTTGACAACTGCACAGACTGGACTGGCAGCATCAAGGCGTCAGTAGAGTCAGCCAGCAGCGGCAGCAGGGGCTTCTTCAGGTGCTGGCTTGGGGCCAGCTCCTCTCAGCTGAGAGCCACTGGCTTGGGGCCAGCGCCTGGGGTTTTTTAGAGCGCCGATGGGCTGGAGGAGGAGGAGGAGGAGGAGGACGAGGCTGCCTGAAGCCGTGCATGGATTCCTCTTTGTGCTATTGAGGCTGAGGCGTGCAACAGGGGCGATCCTTCGCCTCACACACACGCCCTCCGGCGGTTTTCCTGCACTTTTTCCAGCCTCAGATTCTCCCCTGAAGTGGGGAAACCCGACCAGCCAGGAGCCTTCGCTAATCGCCAGTGCGCCTACAAGGCAGGCAGTGGCTCCTCTGACGGGGGTGACCCCCTCTCTCGCTCCCGGTCCCGGGGAGGGGCGGGTGACTGTCTCGCATCCTCACCTCAAGCCAGTCTGATGGCAGGCGTAGTCACCGCTGCCACCGCCAAGCCTGACGGCATCCAAGGCATCCAAAGGGGCAAGCTGCTCTGAGCCCGCCAGTCACACTCGCGCTTCCAGAACCAGCCGGTCACCTTCCGATGGAGGAGGAGAAAGCCAAGAAGTCCTTCCTGCAGCAGTCCCTCCTCCTCGGGTGCCTCCACCAGAACCTTTTTTTTTACTTCCGGGTTTCCTGGCCCCATGCTACAGCAGTAGTGCGGGGCTTTTATTTTTTCTTTCTTTCTTTCAGCGCCTGCAGGGCAGCCCCTGGGACCCTGTCAGCACTGGGATTTTTTAAATCATTTTTTTTCCGGATTTTAGGGTGCCAACCAGGCCACTCCTAGGACCCAGTTGGTGCTCCTTTTTATTTTTTATTTATTTTTTACTGCTGCCAACCACGTGGCTGGAGTGCGGGAGTCGGCTTTCCCTGGACCAGCACCAGGCAGCCAGGTAGGAGACATCTCCGCTCCGCCCCTCCCCATTAACGAACCGAACCAAACCGGAAAATTTTTCGTGGTTCTGTTCTGTTCATTCCAATTTTATCACAATTTCCATTATTCGTTTCGTTACAGAACGGAACGAATAACGGAAAACGGAATAAAAAAACTTCGTTTTGTGCCCGTCTCTAGAACCTAGCATGCGGGTAGCTTCTAGATAGAAATAATGTATGTACCTTAGCAATCCTGCCTTATTTTCCTTTATCCCTAAAAGGCAAATCTATCCCTGAGGGAAATTTCATTAGTGTGAATGTTTTGAAGATTTCTTTCTTTAGATATTTATTAATGCAGTACTTGATGTGTTTCTGTGAGCCATAGCTGTCTTAGTCATACTTGATTGTCCTAGGTCTTATTTAACATTATGATGTTTAGTTCTGTTTAGTTCTAGAATCTAGATATTCCAAGGGATACCGTATCCCAGCTTCATAGTTAAATTATTTGGGTTTAAAGACTCCACAGACATTTGGTGTTGGAGTAATATATTTGTAATCATTGCACTGCTACATTCTGGAAATAATAAGCAGAGTTCCTCTCCTCCCTCTCATTCAGAGCTCTTGCTTTATCTTATTTTTATATTTTTAGTGTATCATACTATGCAATTTGATAAGGAAGAAGTAAAAAAAGAAGATATGAGTGATTTATATTTTCTCTCCTCTCCTCTCCCCTCCACCCTACACACACACACACACACACACACACAATTTTGCATTTCAGCTTAAGGACTAGAGATGGGTACGAAACGCCAAAATGGCGTTTCATGCTCATTATTCGGGCCCTGGGGTCCTCTTCGTTCTGTTACCGTTCTTCGGACCCCAGGGGCCTGCTTCGTTTTTCGGGTGCCGTTTTTTGGCACCTGCTGCGGGGAGCCTTCCCGGGGCTGGGCGCCACCAGAGGTGGTGACAAGCCTCCTGGGAGAGCTCTCTCACAGCCGCGGGGAGCCGTCCCAGGCTGGGGCTCCACCAGAGCCGCCGTTAAGCCGGCCAGGAGAGCACTCCCGTGGCTGTGGGACTTTTCTCCTGCCCGGGCTTGCCGGCGGCTCCGGTGCCTGAGGATGGGGGGAGATTTTAAAAGCCCACTCTTCCCCCACCCCATCAGGTGGGAAGAGAGAGCGGGCTTTTTAAATCTTCTCCCCTTCCGAAGCTAGCACCCAGCGGCTACTGGGCGCTGGCTTCAGGAGGGGGGAAGTTGGAGAGAGAGCACGGGTGGGGAAGATCCCTTTCAGACCCCCCTTCACCCCTCTGCATGCAGAGGGGAGATGGGGGGACTCGGCTTCCCCACAAGGCTCAGCCAATCTCCTCTGACCTGGGTGACAGCTGCCCAGCTGCCACCCGGGGCAGAGGAGATGGAGCCGCGGTCTCGCAGCCCCTTCCTTCTCGACTCCGCCCCAGAGCCAGAGTCGAGAAGGAAGGGGCTCCGACGCGGAGACCGGATTGAAGCCCCCTCTCGCTGCCCTCCGCCCCACAGCCTGACATCCTGGTGGGCTACAGGCTCTGGGCGGAGTCGGGAAGGAAGGGTAAGGGTCTCCGATCTGGTCTCCGTGCACAGAGGCTGGATCGGAGCCCCCTCCCGCCGCCCTCCGTTTCAGAGCCTGCAGCCCATGCAGAGGGGCTGAACAGGGGTCCCGCCTTCCCCACACGGGCCATGACAGGCGTGCCTGTCATGTCCCCCACGGGGAAGATCCACTTGAGAGAGACCACCATTCAGCTCCTCTGCATGCAGAGGGGCTGAACGGGCGTCTCGCCTTCCCCACGCGGGCCATGACAGGCACGCCTGTCATGTCCCCCTCGGGGACGATCCACTTGAGAGAGACCCCCGTTCGGCTCCTCTGCATGCAGAGGGGGTGAACGGGTGTCCCGCCTTCCCCGCGTGGGCCATGACATGCGCACCTGTCATGGCCCCCACTGGGAAGATCCACTTGAGAGAGACCACCGTTCGGCTCCTCTGCATGCAGAGGGGCTGAACGGGGGTCCCGCCTTCCCCCTGCGGGCCATGACAGTGCCCAGTGCTGTCATCCGGCGCAGGGAAGGCGGAGGCTGATCGGGAGGGGGCTGCAATCCATGTTCCGCACTGCGGACACGGGATCACAGCCCCTTCCTTCTGGACTCTGCCCCACAGCCTGACAGCCCACCGGTGGGCTGTCAGGCTGTGGGGTGGAGGGCGGCGAGAGGGGGCTCCCATCTGGGCTCTGTGCGGAGACCAGATCACGCAGCCCCTTCCTTCTCCGCCCCAGAGCCTGATAGCCCGGTGGACTGTCATGCTGTGGGGCAGAAGGTGGCGAGAGGGCGTTGAGATCCGGCTTCCCCTCGCAGAGTCCAGATCGCAGGCCCCTCTCCAGCAGCGATCTGATCTCCACAGCGGGGATGTGACAGCTGAGCCAGCTGTCACCCCCTCGCTGCGGAGATCGGGGATTGAGATAGCCATGGCCTGGCCTCCGCTTGCGGAGGCGAGAACAGAGCTCTCTCGATTCCCCCCGCTGCTGGCGATGATTGATATGTATATATTTTAATAAAGCATGTTAAGATCTTGTTATTGTTGATAATTATAAATCTGAATTATTATAAATTAGAAAGTAAAATGAAAAAATCAGAACAGTTATATAACATTATAACAATGCCTGTACTGCAGCTAAGACTGCACACAACCTGGGGTTCAATCCCAGGTAGCAGGCTCATGGTTGACTCAGCCTTCCATCCTTCCTGGTTGGTAAAATGAGTACCCAGCTTGCTGGGGGCGGGTGGGTGGGCAATGTGTAGCCTACATAATTCAATTGTAAACCGCCCAGAGAGTACTTGAAGTGCTATGGGGCGGTATATGAGTGGAACACTTTATTATTTTGTTTTGCATACATTAACTCTTCAACCTTTACCCTCATTTGTTTAAGTAGAGAAATGCAAGTCATTCTCTCTTTTCACATTTTTTAAAATGGCACACTGTGCTTCATCAGGCTGATTAAAAGCAGACAGGTCCAACAAACTCAAAAGTATTCCCATACGTCTTGATAAATGTGAAGTAAGAATATGATTCTCACCAAGGCATTTACACATGGGCAGCATACTTCATCACATCGTATTTTTACAAATGACATCATGCAGATGCCTGATAAATACAATCTGTGACTTTTGCCACATTTAGGTAAGGTCAGGCTTAGGGGCATATCAGAAAATTAAATGTGTGGAAACTAGTCTAGACATAAATATCTCTATCAGTGACCTAATTCTTTTTCAATGTATGATTTATGTGTGGTTTTTCAGATGCCTTAAGTGAAAAATGGGGGGTCTCAGCCACGCTTTCCCCCCACTGAAAACTAAGACTGCTTTTTTCCCTGCTGCACATTAAATCAGGCAGTGCATGCATGTGAGGTCTTTCTGCTCGCAAAATACAACATCACTGTAGTCACATCTTTCAAAGCATATGTATGGTATCTAAAATAAATGTGCAGTATCTATTCTTGGTAACCTTTTTTAATGACCCAAGATAGTGCGTTGAAGTAGAAATTCAACATTTTCTGCCATCTGCAGTGCAAAAAAAGTTTAAGGCAAACCTGTGTATCTTTCCTCTCCACTGACTGACATTACAGCAAATTGATTTAGCAGTTGCTGCTTTTATTTATTGCTTTTAGTGAAGTTTTAAGCTCTAAGTCAGATTAGTGTTCATGTTGTATACAAGTCTGTTGAATTTAAGTTACTTTGAAAAAAATGTTTAAAGATCTGTACCAGGAGTCTTGTGAACAACTGGCCAAATATCCACTTACAAAACAGTAGTTGAAGATGGAACTGCTAAATTGCTAGGAGCATCCAGTGTGGACAATCAGTCTTGGGAAATTTTGCTATTGTTAGCATCAGTTTATAAAATGAACAGGAAACTAAAGACAGACTATATCATTTAAAACTCTTGAAATTGAAGACCGCAAAGTAATGTTTCACTGAAACATAGAGAAAACTAGCATGTTATGGAGAATGCTAGAAAACTAGCATGGTATACAGAATGCTTTCTTTCTAGCATTCTGTATACCCATGTATGGAATTTATTTTATCAGTAACAATTCAAAATTTCATGAAACATCACATCTCATTTGGCTCTCCATCTCTAGAAATTTCTTTCTGACAAGATTTTTTACAATGTTTGTGCATTTTGGGGTTTTTATTTTTATTTATACAAATTATTTGGTGAATGCAAACACGAGCAGAAGACACGCAAATGAAGCAAATAGCCATTTATCTGTGTGCATCTGTCTGTCTTGGCACTTTAAAAATGTATGTACTGCATGTCTATATATATAGTTTATTTCTTTACATTCCCTATGCAATGGAGTATGCATGAAAAAGATGGAGAAAGCAAAGGTAGGAGTGCTATCTCATAAATAGGATTTTATCATCCCTAATCACCTCAAAATACCATCCACCAGAGAAAGGATCTCATGATCTCCATGGCTAGTCAGTTGGGATAATTTTTACATATTGATTGAAATCCTGTTGTGCAACTTTATGAGACATACACCCGATGACACCATCAGCCTTATGTGGTGTATAGACATTAATAAGAGAGCTTTTTCTTTCTTATATATAAGGAAATTGTAAGATTATATGATGGCTAGAAGTCCATAACTTCCTTATGTGCATGTATATTTAAAAAGTGTCAAGTAACCATAGTATGATGGCAGGCTACAGTTTCAAACAGATAAAAGTCTACAGTATTTGGCTATTCCTTTTGAATAGAGTTCTGTTCTTAACCAACTTCAGTAAATAATTTCATTAAAGTCATATGTTCTCTTGGCAAGCCATCCATCCCAAAGCTACTATAATAATGTTTGAGAAATAGTACTTATAATTTTCCGTAAGAGCCTTCTGTTATGAAACAAAGCAGCCTTCTGTTAAGTCCTTGGAGGACCTTTCCCAAATATTTGACACTTATATTGCTTGATGATTTAACAACTATGATAATAACAATTTCTCTTGAATTTCAGGGAAGTGCCATTCTTTGCAGAGTCAAACTTAATTCAGATCAGAAATATATATATGCATTTTAAGGGATTCTTATTATTCAGAGCATAGATCTTTTTAAAAAAACATTGTAATGTCAAAATTGCCAAATAAAAATACTAAAAAAAGTTCTTCACATGCCATGTCCTCATAGAACACTGGCAATCAGTAGCCTGAACTGGTTTCTATCTAAAGCTATTCTAAATACTGTGGACCATTGGCTTAAGTTCTTAAACAAGAATGTTCTTCTGTGCCCTGGGCCATGCTTCCCATCTATTTTTCCTCAAAGGATAACCTGCAGTAGATGGTATTTCTTATTGCACATTATATTTCTGAAATTGTGCATTTTTCTTCTCTTTCTGATATTAGTATTTCTAGCCTTTTATTCATGCGCTGTAATACAGACACATTTGACTCTGACTCTCCAAGGTATCTTCAGAATTCTTCTGTTCATCTACATTTCAAATGCTTCCAGCTTCTTGCATAATATTTCTGAAAGGGTCCATGTTTCTACACCATAGAGAAGTATACTGGACACATAGGGTTGAAATATTTGAGTACGAAATCTGATAGGTAAGTCCCAGTTTGTCAAGATGTTCCTCATTTTCTGGAAGGAATTTCTAGCTTGTTCAATTATGCAATGGATTTTGCATGAAAGATCCCAGTTATCCTTGACATAGCACCACAAGTATTTATAAGATGATACTCACTCAATTATAGTACGGCCGATCTTGAGAAGTTTCTGTGAACCATTTTGTTTTTTACTGATAACCATCCGTTTTGTCTTCTTCACGTTAAGTCCAAATCCCATGGCACTGCTTTCTGCAGCAACAGAATCCAATAATCCTTCCAAATATTCCAGACTTGTTGCAAGCAGGTTAGTGTCATCATGGTATCTTATTTTATTAACAAGAACTCCATTCACCTTCACACCTTGGTTCTTTCTTTCAATAGCATCCCAGAATTTTTTTTCTGAATAGATATTAAAATGTAGAGGTGAGAGAATACAACCTTGACAAACACCTTTCATAATTGACACCTCTTTTGATATCTGACTGTCTATACAGACACCAGCACGCTGATTCCAATACAAATTCCCAATCAATCTGATATCATGATTATCCAAGCCCAGTTCTTTAACAATATTAATAAGTTTATCATGTTTAACTGAGTCAAATACTTTTTCATAATCAATGAAGCAAGCAAGAACATCAACATTGACATCGAGACATCGATGAACTAGTGTTTGAAGACTAATTAATGCCTCCCGAGTGCCATATAATCCATTCCTGCATCCAAATTGGGTATCTCCGATGCTCTCTTCACACTTCCAATATATACTTAAATGCAGGACTTTTAAAAATAACTTCAGGATGTGACTTATCAAATTGATTGTCTGGTATTGATTACAACTAGAGATGGGCACAAATGAATTTTTTCCATTTTTTCTCATTTTTTGTTTCATTCCCTAATGAAACAAAAAATGAAATGACCCATCAAAGAAAAGCAAAATGAAACAAAATGGAAAATCTTATACTCTGTCAATGATTTTTATGAAAACAAAGGTAATGAGCAGGGGAGCAGAAAAAATAGGAAAACCTAATAAACTAAACTAAACCATACCTCCACATTACTGATTATTAAACTAATAAAAAGAATAAATGAAAGTCATAGAAACAAAACAGGATGACTTTTCATTTTTTATGCACATAGTACTTTCCCATCTGAGTTACTAGTAAGGATATGGATGACAAAATTGTACATTCATCTGTGTCATGCAGTTAGAAATGTGGAATGTAGAGCAAATTAAAACAAAATATGCTAGATGGACAGGTTTTTATGTGTCAGTCTCTACAATCATCTAGGCCTGAGGTCTGCAAGAAAATGCTGTTTTATAGTTAGCAACCTAAGGATTTTTTTAAAAAAACTTTTTCCAGAAAGATTTAATATGATCACAGTTCCCCAAGTGCTTTGTAGATGGGGGTATAGCTTGGCAGGATGGAAAAGCTTGGTTTATGAGAGGTCAAGGACAGAGTTAGCATTGAATGTGAATTCCTTCACAAGCTCCGTGAGAATTTTTCCTCCAGGGCTTAGGCAGAGGATTTGGTAAGCTACTGTGGGGAATGTCAGATTGCAGCTGTGCCCAGCAAGGTGTATAATATTTATAACTTTTCCAGATGAAAGAAAAAAGAGTAGAACCTCCCTTCACCCTCTGCATTTTACCAAAATAATCTCAGCAATACAACCTTTTATAGATATCTACTCAGATTTAAGTCTTATTGGTTTAGTGGAGCCTTCTCCCTGATAAGTAAGCTTAGGACAGCAGCCTAAATTTTAACTTCACATATTTGATCTTATCCTGGCATCACAGAAAAATTATAGCAGTGAAATAGAATGAGGTGTGGGGACTATATCAAATGTTTAATGAAAAATTTGTTATTTTAAGAAAACATTTTAGACTTTGATTGATTGATTGATTGATTGATTGATTGATCGATCGATCGATCGATCTAACTTAGAATGATCTAAACTGGATTTTAAAAAATCTCCCCTGACTGAAAGCCTTTCTAAAGAAGTAAGTTTTTACCTGCTGATAAAGGAAACGTGGTAAAGGTTGAATCACACCTCCTGAGGAGGGGAGTTGTGTAATCTAGGAGCAGCCACAGAAGAGCCAACTTGCAAGTCCTCTCTCAACATGTTTGTACAAGTGGGAGGGACTGAGAGAAAGCATTCTCCCAAGGGTCTAAATACATGTAGGGGCTTGTACAGGGAGATACAGTCTTTTGGTTAACCTGGATCTTCCTTGCTGCTGGTTGTTGTTCCTTTGCGCCTCGTGGCGCAGTGGTTAAATGCCTGTACTGCAGGTAAAAACTGTGCTCACGACCTGGGTTCAATCCCTGGTGGCAGGCTCAAAGTTCACTCAGCCTTCCATCCTTCCAAGGTCGGTAAAATGAGTACCCAGCTTGCTGGGGGGGCAATGTGTAGCCTGCACACTGTAATTAAAAATTATAAACCGCCCAGAGACTACTTGTAGTGGTATGGGGTGGTATATAAGCAGAACACTTTGCTTTGCTTTGCTTTAAGTGACTGAACAATGACAAGAATGAGGAGGAACCACATTAACCTATGTGCCCTTATCCTTTTCTTCAAGATAAGAGTACAGACCTTTTCCCAGGTCAGTTTTTTTCCTTCCCTTCCTCCCCCCCCCCCTTTTGGTCGCCATGTTGGCAGGGGCTCCTATTTTAGTGGTGTCTGGCCATGGGAGGTACGCTGGAAGTGGGGTGATTAGTCAGGTAAGAAGAACTCGGGCCAGGCAATTGTTGCCTGTCCCCCATTCTGATCCCCCTGCTCACTGCCATGTACCAGGGAGCCACTCCGTCAGCGCCTCTGTCCTGCCTCCTGGTCGATGCCAGGTTGGTCCATAATAAAATCCCCATCCTCTACGATGCTATTGTGGATGTGTGGGTCGACCTGGCATGTATCACTGAGACCTGGGTGGGAGCAGAGGGAGGGTCTTCCCTCTCCCAGCTGTGCACCCCTGGGTTTCAGGTCCAGTGTGTGGGCAGGCCAGAGGGTTGTGGGAGTGGGGCCATCATTTACAGGGATTCCCTTTATATCAGCAGATCTGCGGCAATGGTGCATCCTGGGTTAGAATGCGTTCATCTATTGGTGGGTCAGCGAGACAGGTTTGGCATTGTGCTGGGGTACTGTGCTCCCCGCAACCCTGCACAATCCCTTCCAGAGCTCACTGAGTTCATCTTGGCGGCTCTGTTGAGGTCCCCCCGCCTGTTGGTGGTTGGGGACTTCAATGTACATGCCGAGGATGAACTTTCAGGAGCAGCTCTGGATTTCATGGAGTCCATGGCCTCCATGAATCTGTCTCAGCATGTTGTTTGTCCCACCCATAGTGCAGGTCATACCCTGGACCTGGTCTTTTCTTACATGTTGGCAGATTTTAGTCTGAGGGTTGGGGACATTGTTCCCCAGCCTGTGTCATGCTCAGACCACCATCTGCTGTCCTTTTCCCTGTCGATTGCTGCCCACCCCATGGGGAGCCTTGGCCCCTTGTTTGGGTTCACCCCTGAAGGCTTCTGGACCCTGATCGGTTCTTGTAGGCCTTTGGGGGGCTTCCTGACGGATCGGCTGACGACCCGGTGGAAGCCCTGGTGGAAAGATGCATGAGGATGCCACCAGGGCTGTTGACCAGATCGCCCCCATGCGCCTTCTTCATTGTGGAGCTCGCTCCTCACCGTGGTATATGGCTGAGCTGAGAGCTATGACGCAAGAACGAAGAAGGCTTGAAAGCAGATGGAGAAATGATCATTCGGCAGTTAATTGGGCTGCTGTTCATGTGCTGACTAGGCGCTATGTCTTTGCGATCAGGGAGGCTAAATGATCTTACGCCTCCTGATGAATTGGTGCGGCCTCAAACTGCCGGGCGGAGTTGTTCTGGGTGGTCCAAGACCTCACCAATCCTGGTCAGCCTAGGCCTCCTCCTAGTGATTTCACTAGTGAGTTATTTGCAGCCTTTTTAGATCCAAAATTGAGGCCATCTGTACCAATCTGGACTCCGGTTGCCCTAACCCCTCCTCCAGTATCCTGAGTGCCACGCCCCCTCGGTCTCCTCGTCTGGTGGAGTTTGGGCCTGTTTTCCCAGCAGAGACCTCCAGGGCTTTGGTTTACTGTCGGCCTCCCCTTTCGACCTTTGCCCATCTTGGTTTATTAAATCTGCCGGAGGGTGCATGCCAGAGTGGGATTCAGTTATCTCCACTGCATCCTTCAGGGAAGGAATTTTTCCCTCTCACCTTAAGAAGACCGTGGTGAAGCCCACACTAAAGAAAACTAGCCTGGCATCAGATAATTTGGCCAATTATCGCCCGTTTGCATTGTTCCCTTCATGGGCAAGGTGATTGAGAAGGTGGCCAGTGTCTGGCTTCTGTCATTCCTGGAGGAAAATCATGTCCTTGACCCATTTCAGTCCGGGTTCAGGCCGTTTCGAGGGACTGAGACCGCCCTGGTTGTCTGCAAGATGACCTTCTCAGTAAAGCTGACAGGGGTTGCTCTACCCAGTTAGTCCTCTTTGATCTGTCAGCAGCCTTTAATACCGTCGACCATGGTATCCTGCTGGATCGGCTTACTGAGGTGAGGATTGGAGGCACTGTGTTTAGTTGGCTTCAGTCCTTCTTGGTGACCAACCCCAGTGTGTCCAGCCGGTGGATGAGCTGTCGCCTCCTTGGACACTCCCTTGTGGGGTGCCCCAGGGGTTGGCAATCTCCCCCATGCTGTTCAACATCTATATGAGACCACTGGCAGAGGTCATTAGGGGATTTAGAGTCTGCTGTCATCAATACGCTGATGGCACACAGCTCTATCTCTCCTTTTCCACCTCTGCACTGGAGGCAGTATGCTCCCTTGATCTGTGCCTGGAGGTGGTCATGGAATGGACCAGGACTAACAGGCTTAGCCTTAACCCGGAGAAGACTGAGGTTCTGTTCTTTGGGACGCCTTCTAACAGGTACAGCACCCCCCTCCCCAGTGTGGGGGGTATTACCCTCCGGCTTGTGGACAGGGCCAGGAATCTGGGAGTGATCTTGGATCCGGCTTTATCCCTGGAAGCCCAGGTGATGGCTGCTTCCAAGACCGCCTTTTTCCATCTCCATCAGGCCGCCCAGATTCGCATATACTTGAACAGGGCCTCCCTGAGAATAGTTGTGCAGGCTCACATGATCTTGAGGATACATTCCTGCAACACCCTCTACGTGGGGCTGGCCTTGACCCTTGTCTGGAGACTTCAACTGGTACAGAATGCAGCGGCCAGACTGGTGGTGGGTGCGTGCAGATATGATCGTATCACCCCAGTTCTGGCTCGCTTGCACTGGTTGCCCGTTGCACTCCGGATAACGTTCAAGGTTTTTGTTTTGATTTACAAAACCCTCCACGGTTTGGGACCTGAATACCTCTCAGAGCGTATCTTCCAAAGATCAACTGAGGCCCGGCTCACTAGAATGTCGCAGGTGCTCTCACTCCAAGTGGCCATGCCCAGGGAGGCGCGGAAATTGGTAACCCGAAACCGTGCCTTCTCTGTGGCTCGCCCCTTGCTTTGGAACCAACTTCCGAGTGAGTTGCGCCTTGCACAGTCCCTGCCTGCCTTTAAAAAAGAACTCAAAACCTTGCTTTTTCAGGAGGCATCTGGCGACCTTTAACCTTTACCCCCCCTCCTGTGTCGCCGCATTTCTGATGATTTTGTCAACTATCTTGTTGGGTTTTTTTTTCTTTTCTTCTTTTAATTCTTTCTTGATTCCTCTGTTGATTGTTGTATAGGGTTTTACATTTGCTTTGTGTTATCCCTATTGTTAACCGCCCAAAGTTCCTCTGGGAAGACGGGCGGTATAAAAATAAATAAATAAAATAAATAAATAAAATAAATAAGCCCCGAAGAACAGAACAAGCAAATGGACTGCAGCAGCATTCATGACTGACAGGATGACTGAGACCATTTGTGCAACAGCTCCTGAAGCCCAGAAGCTGATAGTGGTTTTATCTCATCGTTTTTGTTTAGTCAAATCATGTGAAGCATAGGACCCAGAATAGTGCATTTAAGTGATTTGCTTTTAACCACTACCTTAAATTTGACTCCTATTGCTGTTCTGTTTTTATTATGTTTAATTTTTACATCCATTGCTTTAACTTATATGTAAACTGAAAAGCTTTTATAATAGAGCATGGTAAAAATCTTTTAATTAAATTGGTTAATCAATTGATCAATCAAGTGATAAATAGAAGGAATATGTGATATACTGGGAAACTAGTAATTGTAAATATCATCATCCCTAGAAAGGACTGTGAAGCTGTGAACACATCTGAGCAAACTCTGGGCAACAACAGCTCCCTGTCAGCTGATCCTTCTACTCCAGAAGCACCAGTGAATTGCTTCTGATACAAATGATGTAGATCAGGGCTGTTCAACTTTGAACAGGCCAAGGTCTACTTTTTCCGGCCCAAAGTACCTGAGGGCTACTACACTAAAACCTCTACTTACGAATTTTATCTGTTCTGAGCACATGCTCATAAGTAAAAACTTTTGTAAGTAGAGCAGCAGTTTCCCATAGGAATGCATTGAAACCCAATTAATCTGTTCTGGAGGGAACAGATCTCAATGCGCCATGGCCCTTGAACTGCCCCGCTTGGCTGAGACAAGGAGGGATGGAGAACATATCCCCTCACTTTTTTGAACCCTTTGTGGGCTACCAGTAGCCCGCTGTCTACCTGTTGGACAGACCTGATGTAGATGATTTACATGCACTCAAAAAGACAGTCTGGTTGTAGCTTCTAATAGAGTGTGGCTTCCAGCAAAAGCCTGTGTTATTCCCATGAGATGTTTCAAATGTCTCTAAGTGTTTCATTCTAAGTAATACTAATAAAATAATGTTAATAATCTGGTCTACACAATGTAGCATCAAATTCCTTTAGAAATACAGTACATACAGGACATATGCTCTGTCAGTATTTTCAAGGGAGATGTAAATATGTAAAATGCAATAATGTTGATTTTTAAAAGTTGACTCCTGGAATTCTTTTGCAGAGCAATTGAAAAGTGCTAAGCTAATTGAATTCATTTTGTTCTTCTTAAAAATTGTGCCCTTGTTCTTTTAATTATTACATAACAGTCAGTTAATAAACAGACTGAAGTTGAATGATCTCTATCGTGGCATTGCCATGCTGTTTAAAGCTGTACTTGTTGAATTTCTGCTGAAGCCTGTTGAAATCTTACTTTCATTCCATCTTCCTTATTTGTTTTAAATCCCTGTTTTATCTATATTGTCTAATGGCAAATTTTACTAGCAACAATTTTAGGCATTTTGTCTCATAGAAAATAGATGCTATGCTATGGTGCTTTAGATTTCAAAGGACCTGAGAAAGATATGGTGTCATCCCTTCCCCCTTTTTGCTATTCAAAGATCCATGTCTTTCATTTATTCTTTCCATTAATTTAATCAGTAATGAAGAGTCGGTCACAACTGTAATGATACAGCAGCAGCAGCAGCAACAACAATAACAACAATGTGGAGTTGTGTTTCAGTTTAGTTTTGTTTAGAATTTCCTATTTTTCTTGTGAATTACCTTTATTTTCATAAACATCACTTGTAGTACAATATTTTCCTTCACACGCTTCTTCCAGATCTTAATAGTGGGCAGCCCAAGATCAGTTACTCAAGTCCTTTCAAGTCTCAGGTCTTTTCAAATCTAGTGGCACCACTGCATAGCATTTATTTGCCATGCTTCATGAATTGGCTAAAAGTTATTATGAACTCATATGAATCAGTTGAGACAAAATGTTTAACATTGCTGCTTGTAAAAAAATTTCTGGTAAAATTTGGAATTAGGCAAAAGGATATTGATATTTTCAAAATTCTTTGCTACTTAAAATAAATGTCAATGAACCAAAATTTTCTGACAGAGCTACAAAAGGAATAAATTTTATCCGTAGATTTTTTTCTAACACTTTTCAGTAGTTTGTGCCAGAATGTAAACATTGAGATAGTGTGGACTGACGCCACTTCATATCTAACTGTGTGGAAAATAAAAGCAAACATGTGCAAACTAGATAAGTCTTTGGCTTTTTGTAATTGAAAACAGCCAAAACCACATCTAAGCATTCTTGGCTTATTGTGTTGACTTCCCTGGAAGCCAAAGGCATAGCTATGCAGTCTGCAGTAAAATGAGATCTATATTTTACTCTTGTAAAATCTGTTGCTGCACAGGGCTGAATAATTATATATACATATGTTTGTATGCTGAATCAGAATGTCAAATAGCAAGCATACCTGAGGTTTTTCTCCATTTTAAGACTCATGCTATGTAGCATATGACAGTGGCAGATTTCCTACTGAAACTGGTGTCTGGCCTAGTTCTTGGGACTGGGGTTTAACAGCAAAAAGGGATTGCAAGTAGGGAGCCAAACCTCCTATGACTTATTTTCCCATCCATAGTCAAGTCAGAATTTCTCCTCATTCTCCATATGAGCCAGATTTTCAGAAAGATTTACAGTTAGCTTAATGTTAATATAAAAGTGTGAATCCAGATTAATTTGCCATCATTGCCGGACAATACGTACTTACATTCTTTAGTCAATGATGGTATGAAATAACCAGTTGCTGCCAGTTGTGATATGTAGGAGGCTATTGTTTCAAGAGATTATTTCAGGCTGACAGTTGATATCTTTCAGCAAGCAAGGAGTGTTTTACTGCAGAAGAGATTGAAAGTGTCGTTTGAAGCTGATGTTGCATAGTCAATGCATGTTACTAGCCAAAATATGTAAACTGTGAGGTATAAATACGAATTCAGTTAGAGTGAATTTGCAAGGTAATTTTGTCCCACATAAAAGTTAAAGTGCTTGAGAAAAATCAAAATTTTTAAACCTAAGGGATACATGTATGCCTTGCATGTCATATACTGTCATATACGGTACCTTGTATAAAGGAATTAATTCATTCCAAATGAAATTCTGTTAAGCACATTTTCCTTTATACACATTCCCCATAGGAATGAATTGAAAACAGAGTAATTCCTAATCGCAACCACTGTTATGTTGTACGGATTCGTCCCATAGGCGATTCTGTTAAGCAAATTTTCCCTATCTCCAGAATTTTTTATGTTGTACAGATTTTATGTTATACAAACCATTTGTTATACGAGGGTCCACTGTACTGCCAATTAATATGGTGAAGGCTGTTTGATGGCAAAGCATTTTGAAGACGTCAAGTCTGTTGTATCTGTATTCAAAACATATCTATCTTTGCCTTACTCATGTCCTAGCTAGCCGATTACTAAGCAACACTTGTACTTTGGCTGATATTTGTCTCTTTCAGCGTGGATTGTGAAAAGAGACCCATTAAGCTTGGAAATGTGGAGCTACAATGTTGTGTGCACAAACTAATGACAAGTGCACATTCCTACCACATGCAGCACGATTTATCCTAGGCTCATGCCACAAAAGAATTCAGCAAAGCTTTAAAGAACTTGAGGTAGCAAATGTCATCTAGGGACAGGAAAAAACTATGCTAGTTGAAAACCTTCAGCTTCCATGAAGAGAACAAGACAAAAAGATAATTTGGCAAGGATCCAGCACAGTTGGCTGTGAATGAGCTTTTTCACTTTCACAATGTGGCACCTATAAGGACAGTGTCTTGCTAAAAATTAGTAAGAATAATGAGCACATTGTCTATTATAATAATATCACCCAGAATGTGCAGATTCTCCCCGCCCCCATGGCCTTTGACATGAAATGAAGCTTATGGTAGATGTATATGTTTAAATAAAAATATCTCTCTAAAACTAAAACTTCTCAAGCCTTTCAAAAAGAAGGCTGAGGGGGGATATGATAGCTATGTTTAAACATTTGAAAGGATGTCATATTGAAGAGGGAACAGGTTTGTTTTCCATGGCTTCAGAGACTAGGACTCGGGGCAATGGTTTCAAACTACAGGAAAAGAGATTCCATTTGAACATCAGGAACAACTTCATGACAGTTAGAGCTGTTTGGCAGTGGAATATGTTGCCACAAAGGGTAGTGGAATCTCCTTCTTTGGAGGTTTTTAAGCAGAGGCTGGATGGCCATCTGTTGGAAATATTGTGATGGGGTTCCTGCATGGCAGGGGGTTGGACTGGATGGCCCTTGAGGTCTCTTCCAACTCTATGATTCTATGATTTCCAAATATAGCTTTTGCTGAGCATGAACATTCCGTAATGAGGAACCCTTCATCTGCAGAATTTCTGCCTCTCTTGCAGATGTTCGTAAACTGTGAAACATATTCATTCCTCTGTAGTAGTAAGAGTATTTTGTCACAAATCAGTGCAGTGGTGCTAACAATGGCTATTTCCACTAGTCTCTGTATTCACTGTCCTTTTTGCCTGTCTGCTATTGACAAAAGCAGATGTTTATAGTCATAGCAGATTGTCTGAGAAAGGGAATATGTGAAATCAGATGCCATCGTTTTTACCTAATACATTAATTATGTTCTTAAATATTATCCACTAAAATAAAATGTTTTACTTTGGCTGCATAGTGTCTTTTTTTAATTTTTTTAACAAACAGTCATATCAATAACATGTAATTAGGATTCTCCATTTATTGCTGGCAAGGGAGATTAAGGAATAGGATTGAGGTGCTTTAGTTTTTCAAAGGGTCTCAGTACATTTAAAAGTAGCTCTAAATATGTACAGTACCTTTCTACAAGGAAGTATTTAAAATGAAAAAGAGATGTACCACAAATGTTATTCAATCTTCTAATTATTTACCCAAATGTCAGCCTCTGTGCTGATGTCTTCAGTTGATTGACTCCTTGACAAGGAGTGTTTGTATAACGACTGCCAACATGAAATATGAGAAGAAAGGGAACCCTTTAGGGAGGATTTGATGAATTCTTTTGTAACTAAATCTACTGAAAAGGCAATTGTGGTTGGACAAGATGGGAGGGGAAAATAGTTATGAGAATTTCATACAACTCTTAAATCATTTTTCTGGAGGAAAGATGGATTGACACAACCAAACTGGTCCTTTTACATTTTCCTGAAGCACACCACCTTGTCATTTTTATGGCAACCACATTCTTGTCCAACCAGGTTTTTGTGAAGGTCAGTAGATAAGAACTGCTACCTTAATTAGAATTAGCACATTTTTTTTCATAATGGTTCTATGACTTAAACAATTGAATACCAAGAGGAAATTCAGCCAGGTGAATTACTTTCCATTGCTATATTTGTGTGCATATAAAATGTGATTTCTTTCATTTGACCTGTCAAAAAACTGTGCAAGACAGATGAAGCTGTTTACAAAAACTGACAACCAGTTATGCAAAATTTATATTACAGTTTGAACAATAAAACTGTATAGAATCCAGTTACATGGAATTCCTATGTATAGAATTCAGGTACATATAATATCTCAACTGTTTTCTAGTATGCACAAATACGTACTTTTCTTTAAGAGCCAGCAAAGTGTCCATTTCCTGTGTTCTTGTCAACAGTTCTTGTGTTTTGTCCATAAATTACTTTGCACAGAATAAACAGGAAAGGTAATTGCAATGTACCGAAGGCATCATTCAGCTAAAGTTAAACATTTTAAACTTTAAATGTCAATGTATTGGTTATATATATGCTGAAACGTCCCTCCATCAAAACCCATGAGAATTAAAAATTCTTAATTTTGGGGTGGATTGTGTACATCAGTTTACTCTAACAAACGAGTTACATATTTATTACAGTTAGGTTTGTCAGCAATGCATGGTGTGGTGGTGAGAATGTCTTAGTCCATCAATCTGTGCTGCTTTTTATTACTACTAAGAAGAAATAGTCAAGGAGGTCTGCTGTTGTTTTTCGGGCTGTTTGGCTGTGTTCTGGAAGATTTCTTCTTGATGTTTCACCAGACTCTGTGTTTGGCATCTTCAGAGGGCAAGGAGCTCATGGAACTAGGAGTTCTCTCTATGCTCTGGGGTATAGAGCATAGAGAGAAGTCCTAGGTCCCTGAGCTCCTTCCTCTCTGAAGATGCTGGCCACAGAATCTGGTGAAACGTCAGGAAGAAAAACTTCCAGAACACAACCAAAAAAACTCACAACAGCTATCAGATTCGAACCGTGAAAGCCTTCGAGAATACATAGTCAAGGAGGAGCTTATTTGTTTCAAATACCACTTGGCTCTTTTAATGGTGCTGTAAGGGAGAAAGGAGAAAGCAACTCCTTTTTTCTTTAACTGTAGCAAAATTATGGAAAGATCCTACAAGGAAAGGTCTGACAGACTGCCTTTATTCTAATGGTTAGGTGCGAACAAAAGGTCCATCTTTTTAATCTGCTCTCTGGTATTTTTATAGGTATTGTGCTACATCTTGTAGATTTATATATGTTGTCTTCAAATCTGTTCAGATATTTTATTCATCCTTTAGTTAATTGTATATTTTGAATGCCTTTGGTTTTTTTAACTAAATTGTTAGCTAATTGGATATAAATAACAGAAAAGCAGGTTTAAATGTAGCTGAATTTTTACTATTATTATTCAAAAATATGAAACAGTTAATTGAAATTATAAAAACATTAACTGGTACTATATGACAGATAGTAGTTTAAACAAAAAACCTATGTATCTGTTAAATGTTGGTGCAGTATGCCTGGTGTTCCCAATATTTTCAGTTTTGAAGGTCTGGTGATGTTATTTCTGAGACCTGTAGCTGATTATAAAATATGTGTAAAATTCCATTATATTGTTCCCCAAACCTCAATGACGATGCAGGACCACTGAAGTCTGAATCATCCACAAGTGTCAGATCTCTGTATTTTGTTACTTTTTCCAATTAATCATCATTGCTGTTGTTGTCATCAACATAATCATCATCATAAAAATCATCATTAGTTTAGTAGTAGTAGTAGTAGTAGTAGTAGTAGTAGCAGCAGCAGCAGCAGCAGCAGCATTAGTACTAGTAGTGAAAAGAGATGTGCCAAAGATGTTATTCAGTCCTCTAAGTAATTATCCAAATATCAGCCTCTATGCTGATGCCTTCAGCTGATTCTGCTTGACAAGGAATGTTTGTATAAGGATTGCCAACAAAAAATATGGGAAGAAAGGAAATCATTTAGGGAAGATTTGATGAGTTTTAATTGTTTTTGGGGTGTGTGTGTGTGTGTGTGTGTGTGTGTGTGTGTGTGTGTGTGTGTG
>JAHTLZ010000016.1:25464299-25521102 GCA_023846285.1 Phrynocephalus versicolor | reverse complement strand
TGTATGTATGTATGTATGTATGTATGTATGTATGTATGTATGTATGTATGTATGTATGTTTGTTTGTTTGTTTGTTTGTTTGTTTGTTTATAATATTTTTACCCCACCTTTCTGCTTGGAAAAGGACCCAAGGCACCTTAGAGTAATGAGGAACAATATACAGTCCAGTACAATAAAGACATATTGAGGTTTGAGAACAGGGAAATGAGAGACATCTTATAGCATTAAAAGACAACATTAAAGCTACAAGAGAACACGAGCAGTTAATGAGAGAGTAAAAATTATATGTAATTATGCATGGCAGACAGTTTAAAAATTACAAATATGGAGGAAAAGGAACAAGCTTAGGAAGAAGGACAGAGCAACAACAATATGCATGAAAGAGGAAGGGGCATTGTTAGACAAAGTAGGATTGTGATAAATGATGCCATATACTAAAAATGGCATTGTGAGAAGACCGTTGTAGGTAAAGAACATTTGTACTAAAGTAGCAGCCTTATTTGTGCCTCAAAAAGGGCGTGTGGGGGTATTATTGTGGGTTGCACCTCCTAGTAACAGGATGTGCCTTTATTATGGGAGCAATGCTGTGTAGGACTACCAGTATAGGTTGTCACACCACACATACCATGATTGCATTAGTTATGCATCTGCTTTGTCACCAATTCAGTTTCTTTGATCTATCTCTATGTGTCATGTATCTTGGTTTTAGACTTTTCAACCTCAAGGGTAGCTTTTAATCCTGTGGATTAGTATTTTTCTTAAGTTTTCTTTTGAGAACAGTTTAAATGTTTTGGGGAAGTCTCAATCACTGTGAATAAAAGCCTGGTTGTCATAAGCAACATCATCAAAGAGGAGAGACCAGGTGAAAGAGATGATGAAACAGGCATCAGTGTCAAATGGAGGTATAAAGGAACAGGTTGAAACCTGCTGGTACAGGATGTCCTGGTTGTAGGGAGCAGCCTGGCAGAACAACAAAAGGGCACATGGTAGGTTTGTGAAGTAAAGGAGGAGAAAAGAGACACATACTTGTCGTGTTTTAATCACGGAAGCAGAATCTTGGCACCAAGCAGCCAAACAGTGGAATGTGATTTTTTTTAAAAAAAAAAACCTGCTATATAGAACTGATATCAGTTGGAATAATAACAACTAGAGATCCCAAAACCTCCAAAATATACTGCTGGGTCAGACGGTGCAAATGGATAGACCTTGCTATATGGGGTTTGCAACTGAATTATCTTGATCTAGTCTCAAACCACACGAGTCACAGTAAGTATGCGATTTGCTGTGCCATCCTGGTAAAGGGCCTAGATCAGTGATGGCAAACCATTTAGAGACCGAGTGCCCAAACTGTGACAGAAAACCCACTAATTTTTTGCAAAATGCCAATACAGCAATTTAACCTGAATACAGGTGGCTGTGAAGGGGCAATGTCAGGTGCCCACAGAAAGGGCTCCGAGTGCCACCTTTGGCACCCATTCCATAGGTTCACCAATACTGGTCTAGATGTTTGCTAATCACTTCTGTTGCATTTGGGTGTTGAATATGGAATTTGAATTGCTCCTGGCAGTGCATTCTTCCTTATACTGTATTGTTCATGGCAAAACATCTCTCTAACCTTATTAATATATAAATAACCTTCCAGTACTTTCCATCATCCTCTTTTAATGGCCTTCTTAGTCCTTTTAGCCACAGTAGAGTTAGATGAAGTCTTATGCCTTTCTCTGACCATATGCAAGGAAGCTGAACAAATTGCACTTGCACATCACTGCACACTGTCTTTCACTTGCCTCAACATTTCACCTAATTAGACTAGACAAGCGTCATCATGGTTAGCATCATTTATATCTAAGGCATTACTCATAAATGTCAGATGGTCTGCTGCAAACCACAAAGGTCATCCACAAGGGACCGCGTTCTCAGTGACCCAGCTAACCACATCAAGTTCCTGTTTTCTTAGTAGTAGGGTCAGCACTAAGGTGATGCTGGCAACACAGATGTGAGAACCAGAACAATGCAAGTGAAACTTGCGTTGTTCTTTAATATTTTATCCTTTATTTTGTTCATACATGGTTTACCCTTTTTTCCTCTTCTCTTATTCGTGCCTTTTATTGGAAAAGTCCTGCAAGTCTCCTTCCGCCTTCAAGATCTGATCTCATACTATCTACAAAACTACTAGCCCATATCTAAGTCCATTGCTGGTGTTGCATGGTGGTAACATCAGGACCATGAACAAACACTCTGTTTTTCCTTTTCCCATACATCTTGTGTAATATAGATTGTGCATTTGGGAGTAAGCCTCCTACTGCAAACAAGGTGCATAGGGACTGCACACATTTTTTAAAGGGAAGAATCATCCTTTTACTCACCACCACCAAGTTGCTGCAAGGACAGTAGATTGACTGGCTGTGGCCCTGAATCAGGGCCATGCAGCCTGTGGGCACTTTGTTGCCACCCCTGATCTGGGTACTCAGGTTGAGGTTTTGAAAGAACAATCAATTCTGCTTTATACAGGTTCCTATCGATCCAGTACCAGTACAAAGGGGCATTGATAAGAACAAGCATAAAACATTGGCTGCTCACTACCACCATAATGATGTGTGTCATGTAATCCAAATGGCTAATGTTGAATGGGCACAGCCAAGATACCAGACCAAGATGCATCCACCCTTTCAAAGACAGCTACTAAGAAGCAGTGGTAGTAGAAAGTGACATTTACAGAGGTGCTAACAACTTGACACTCAAGCTACCTTCTGTTAGTAGTGCACAGAAGGTGGCAATGGTAAACCTCTGTGGAACTTTCCTTATAATGACAATTCAAAATGAAACAAGAGATAATCCTGGAAAATGAACTTCCCGCTCCAGGAAGCCCTCAATTACGGCAAAGGAAGAAGAGCAAAGGACAAGGATAGATAGAGCTGTTGCTAATGAAGCAACTAACCAAGAGGATATCTAGTGGCTGACATGCACATATGTAAACGGAAAGTTTGATATCATACAACACATGCAATTGGATGGAACATGGAACATGTGCAAAGTATGAATCACAGTTAACTGTACACCATAAAACAAATGCAGTGTATATACATTGCAGTTCTTAATATCGGTTAATAAAGGTGGACTAGAACAGGATATTTTCAGTCAGATGACTACAAAGTGTTTTTTTCTGGAAATGACAATCCAAAAGAAATGGAGTGGCTCTAATACTGAGGCAAGATACAGCACAGATGCAAGGTTTTGCCAAATAATTATTCATCAGACTCCATAAAAAAACTACCATCGTAACTCTCATTCAAGTCTATCTCCAACTACTGATGGTAAAAAAGATTAAATTGAAAACTTTTATGCAAGCATCCAGGAGGAATCATGCAAAAATCATAGGTGAGTGGAACCCAAAAATAGTGAACAAAGCAGAACCAAGTTTGGTTCAGGACAGAAGTGAAGAAGAAGGATACGAGTTCTGTGAAGCCAACGATCTTTTTATTGCACATATATGCTTCAAGCAGCTGAACAGTTGACTAGGGCCATCTTTAGGCCCCCAAGCAAAGCAGTGCACTAGGCCCTGCCTCCACAACCACTTGCAGGAATAAAAATGTAAATTATTGATAAAATAAACATATTTATTAGTACCTTCAACAAAAATCAGTGTTTTGACTCCCCAAAAATGTTGTACAGCAAATATTAATTAATACAAATGCTTGGACAGTATAATGTAAGATTTGAATGTTGAGGCAGGTAATTGGAAAATTTTGTTAAATTCTGTCCTGTGCCTAGAGTAGCATGGGCCCCCTCTGCCTGTGCCCCCACCCAGGCAACTGCCCAGCATGCCTATGGGTTAAGATGGCCCTGCAGGTGACTATAGCTGTGGACATCACCAGATGGTCAATATAGAAATTAGACTACATAATTGTAAGCAGAACATTCAGAGGCTGTATTCTCTATGCCTAAACAAGACCAGGAGTGCATTGTGGTACTGATCATGTACTGTTAATATCCCACATTAGAATAAAGCTGAAAAATAAAACTGAAAGAATCATAGGCATTCAACACTCCTAATTAATTTTGAAGTCCATATAAGGAACAGAATTGCAGTATACATCCAATCCCGAAGAAAGGAGATGCCAAGGAATATAGTAACTATAGCACTAGTGTTTAAATTTCACTTGCACGCTAATTAATGCTCAAGATTTTGCAACAAAGACTTCTACCTTATATGGAACTAGAAATGTATGATGTTCAAACTGGATTTTGAAAAGGAGGAGGCACTCAAGGTCATGTTGCAAATATCTGATAGTTACTGGACTGTACCAAATAATTACAGAAGAAGATTATAGACTACACCAAAGTCTTTGACTGTGTGGATCATGAGAAACTTGATTGTCCTGAGCAGTAACCTGTTTCTTGAACAAAAAGCTACCATAAGATCATCCTGTTTTTTCCTATCAGCAACTTTGCAGACCAGGGTGCATTTTATATTCTTATGTGTTCATTCTGTATGCAGAACATATATAGAATGCCAGAATAGATTCAAATTAAGAAGAAATGAAAATGGGTTGGGGGGGGGGGAAACCAGTATTTTAAGATGAGCAGATGACACAGTCTTACTGACAGAAAGCAGCAATGACTTAAGATGACTTCTAATGAAAGTGGAAGCAAGACAGAAGACCCTGGGCAGATTCTGCTGCCCAAACGGCCCCTCTTGACTAAAGAATTAAATCAAATACAGGTTAAAAGAGAGGATGTTTTAGGTTTAATTGATAAATTGAAGATCAACAAATCACCGGGCCCAGATGGCATCCACTCAAGAGTTATTAAGGAACTGAGAAATGAAATTGTGGATGTCTTAACGGTAATATGCAACTTGTCTCTTAAAACGGCCACAGTGCTAGAGGACTGGAGGATAGCAGATGTCACACCAATTTTTAAAAAGGAAGGAGGGAGGACCCGGGAAACTACAGGCCAGTTAGCCTTACGTCTGTCCCAGGGAATATGGTGGAAAGTCTCATCCAAGAGAAAATCTTAAACTACATAGAAGAACAAACCTTGCTGAGAGAAAATCAGCATGGCTTCTGTAAGGGTAAGTCTTGCCTGACAAAACTTTTAGAATTCTTTCAAAAAGTCAACAGGCTTGTGGATTTGGGTGAACCAGTGGATATTGTCTATCTGGATTTTCAGAAGGATTTTGACACAGTCCCTCACCAAAGGCTGCTGAGAAAATTGCACAGTCAGGGGATAGGAGGGCAGGTCTTCTTATGGATTGAGAACTGGTTGAGATCCAGGAAACAAAGAGTAGGTGTCAATGGGAAATTTTCACAATGGAGAGAGGTGAAAAGTGGTGTGCTCCAGGGATCTGTCCTGGGAGTGGTGCTTTTCAATCTGTTCATAAATGACCTGGAGACAAGGATGAGCAGTGAGGTGGCCAAGTTTGCAGATGACACAAAACTTTTCCGTGTGGTAAAAACCAGAGAAGATTGTGAAGAGCTCCAGAAGGATCTCTCCAAACTGGGGGAATAGGCTGCCAAATGGCAAATGCGTTTCAATGTAGTCAAATGTAAAGTAATGCATATTGGGGCAAAAATTCCAAACTTTATCTATCAACTCATGGTCTTTGAGCTATCTGTGATGGATCAGGAAAGAGATCTTGGTGTGCTGGTGGACAGCTCAATGAAGGTGTCTACCCAGTGTATGGCAGTGGTGAGGAAGGCCAATTTCATGCCAGGGATTACCAAAAAGGGGGTTGAAAATAAAACAGCTAACATTATAATGCCATTGTACAAAGCGATAGTAAAGCCGCACCTGGAGTATTGTGTACAATTCTGTTCACTGCCGTGTATGAAAGCCTTTTAAAACTGTTTTACTTTTTTATATTTTCATTTGCTTTATGTGTAAATTTATCTGTTCTATTTAATTCTAATTTGCACTGACCCATGCCCTTAGAAGAGATGAAATATAAGTGAAAGTGGGAAATATCAGCCAGAATCCTATAACATCAAACAGTGTAAATCTCAAAAGCATAACAGTTTGTTTACAATTAAATATTTATAAATTTAGCAGATTCTAGTTTAAACTACATTTAATGCCATTATACAAAGCAATAGTAAGGCCCCACCTGGAGTATTGTGTACAATTCTGGCCACCGCATCTCAAAAAAGACATAGTGGAACTGCAAAAGGTGTAAAAGAGAGCGACTAAAATGATTACTGGGCTGGGGCACCTCCCTTATGAGGAAAGGCTAGTCTGGAAAAAGTCTTTTAGTCTGGAAAAAAGGTGCCCGAGGGGGGATATGATTGAGACCTACAAAATAATGCAGGGCATGAGTAAAGTGGATAGAGGGATGCTCTTCTCCCTCTCACACATAAAATACCAGAACTAGGGGACATCCACTCAAATTGAGGGTTGGGAGAGTGAGAACAGACAAAAGATTTTTTTTTTTTACCAAGCATGTTGTTAGTCTATGGAACTCCTTGCTACAGGATATGGTGATGACATCTGGCCTGGATGCCTTCCAAAGGGGATTGGACAGATTCCTGGAGGAAAAGTCCATCACAGGTTACAAACCATGATGGAGATGTGCAATCTTCAGGCTTAAAACCAGGGAACTTCAAGGGTCAGATGTAGGGGAGTGTTATCAGGAGACAGATATCTAGTCTCGTACGCTCCCAGACGCATTTGGTGGGGCCACTTTGAGATACGGAAAGCTGGACAAGATGGGCCTTTGGCCTGATCTAGCATGGCTCTTCTTATGTTCTTAACAATGCAGCTCAGACACTAACATTAAGAAAAGGGGAACCTGTGGTAGTAAGCTGGGTCAGCAGGAACATATCACTTTGTGACAGATGCTTGTGGTTGGGGAAGAACATCTGGTAAGGATGAGTAATGTCTTGTTCGCAGAAGTGATAGCATGATAAAGCTGTGTTGGTTAACTCAATGAAACATTAAGGTCAACTAGTGCCAGGATACAATGACTTGTGAATTTTCTAAAAATTAACTAACAGACTAACAACATGCTGGGGAAAATATATTTTCTTTTGTCTCTTGTCATTCTCCCAACCCTCCATTTGAGTGGATGTCCCCTAGTTCTGGTATTTTGTGAGAGGGAGAAGAGCATCCCTCTATCCACTGCATTATTTTGTACGTCTCAATCATATCCCCCCTCGGGTGCCTTTTTCCTGACTAAAGAGCTCCAAATGTTTTAACCTTTCTTCATAAGGGAGGTCCCCCAGCTCAGTAATCATTTCAGTCGCTCTCTTCTGCACCGACTCTTCATGACCCAATGGATCAGAGACGCCAGGCCCTTCTGTCTTCCACTGCCTCCTGGAGATTGGTCAAATCCATGTTGGGTTGTATCGATGACACCGTCCAACCATCTCTTTCTCTGTCGTCCCCTTTTCCTTTTGTCTTCAATCTTTCCCAGCATCTTGGATCTGGATGATCTACTTACTCTATATATCACTGGAAAAAAAGCAGACTGATGAAAAAATGAATTGGATTGAAAGAAGCCACACCCACAACTGAACAGATCTAACAATCTTTCCACACTTAATACATTTCTGTTTTTCTGAGAAAATGAATTGGATTGTAGATACAGCCTGTTCAAAAGTGTCATGCGTACAAGAGTGCTCTTTCTCAGAAGCTATATGTGATCTGGGTTCTCTTTCAAAATGGAGTACCTGTGTTCGTTGGGCCATTCCTGACAACTTACTGAAGAGCAAGGTGCACCAGCAAGGTCCATGAGACCATCTTAAACTAGCTACATTGTGTACCCAGGTGTATTTTCAGTTTGTGATATGCATAGAAGACCTGTGCTATGAGTTTATTTCCAGCTCGTGAAAATCGTGGTTGATGGCTGAAAAGAATTCTCAGGCCAGAGGACAAGGCAAATTGCTTTTTGTTTTTGTTTTTTTAATGCTCCTTCACTTTTCCTTCCTGGACAAAATGGAGTTTGTGGAATCAAGGCAGTTGAGAAATATTTGAAATGGGAGAAGGTTCACCCTCTTGGTAATGATGAGAATTATAGACTGCCATTTAAAATTCCCCTTTGAGATGGTTTGCTTTGCCACAGTCAGAATTTTAACATCCTGCCTCTATGCTGTGTGCCTGGATCATATAATGAAATACTGTATGTTGCTTCCTGGTAACTCTGCACTATGATTAGAATCTGACACTCCCCCTGCCCCACTAGTCTGACATAGGGTTTCTTTATAATCCTTTACACATGCAGATAAGCACTCAAACTTTTCATTGTTACTAGAAGGGGTATTTGAGTACCCACTTTGCTGGGTTATGCAATGTGTAGCCTGCATAATTGCTTGCAAACTGCTCAGAGAAGTGCTATGGTGCATTATAAACTGCAAGCAGCCACTTTGCTTTGTTTTTTATGACTAGCCATTTTATCAGACCAGTTATGTATCACCATCGGATTCTTTTGCCTAATTTTCTGATGCCAAAGCTTTTCTTTTCTTTTATTTTGATCCAGGTAATAAGTGAATTTCCATTGATTTTTGGTAGATGATGTTGAAGTTTTATATAAGGAGAGAGAGAGAGAGAGAGAGAGAGAGAGAGAGAGAGAGAGAGAGAGAGAGAGAGAGTCGTTACAGTGCAGTCTTTAGGGTTGAGTAATTCTTAATATTTAGAAATGTGAGGGATATACTTTTAACAAAGGGGAATTGTGTGGTTAATTTCTACCAAGAATGCCTAAGCTTTGCCTAATAAACTCTGAGTTTTGCAAGACTCTGTTTGCATATGCATGTCTGGGGGCTCAACATACAGGTTATACTTATGCCTGGTTTCTGTTTTTCTTTCATACTGAAGCTTCAGGCTTCCTCCTGGCTGGAAAACTTGTTCTTAATATTTATATAATGAATTGATTATTTGCACATAGTGTAAGTCTCAGTACTGAAACCATATAGGAATGTGGTCTTAGTTTCCAATTTTTGAGCCATTTAGGAATGAAATAACCCAACATGTGGACATCTTGAATGCACGTCTTTTTCTGGATAAAGGGATTACTTTAAGAAGATTTCACCGAGCACTGCAGATCTATTTAAACTTATTCTTAAAGGCTTTCTTTAAATTGAGACTGTAAATCTTTGTTCTAATTCATTTTGAGCACCTTAATTGTTTGTAAAATATATCTTACTATTTTGCTGCTCAGCTATTTTGTTTGTCTAATGTGTATATAATATTGCTGATGTCATTTATATTATTTGTTCATGGAATTTGTATAATGTTAATAAAGTTCTCAGGTTAATTTGTATGAAACAGTTGCAGAGGAAAACGTATTTGAAAAACGAAAATTGAATTGAGATCCAGAGTTCCATTGAAAAGAATGATTGCTGGCTCTTAAGAACATTTGCCTACAAATAAGGTTTCGAATAAGTCAAATTAAGAAAATGGAATGATGATCTCTTCTTAAATTGTCTATGCTGAGAGAACAATACATATTTTCAATTTTTTCTCCCATTAGTTTTGGCACCCTAAGACAGAAATGGAGAGAGGAAGCACTGTGTGCAAAAGCAAACATTGATCTTGCTTCTGAATCAACTTGCAAATGTTATTTTTATTTTTATGTGATCATTTTGTATGAATTTTTTGTCCATGAAAATCATTGCACATTGTTTCTTATTTATTTCATTTATTTTTGAGTATTTATATCCCTCCTTTCTCCTTGGAAATGGACCCAAGGCGGCTTACAGTAATGAGGGATAATATACAGTCCAGTACAATTAAGACGTGTTCAAGTATTGGGAACAGGGAATTGAGGGACATCTTACAGCATTAAAAGACAACATTACATTAAAGCTACAAGAGAACATGAGCAGTTAAAAAGAGAGTAAAATTCCATGTAAAAGTTATGAGTGATAGAAACTAACATTGAAAACATAGTGTCAATGTAATCATACAAGTTTGTAAGTCAGGCATGTCCAAACTTCAGCCCTCCAGATGTTTTGGACCGCAACTCCCACAGTCCTTTGCCATTGGCAATCTAAGCTTAGAATTCTGGGAGGGCCAAAGTTTGGACATGCCTGTTGTAAGTGATTATAAACACAAAGTATATGTGAAGATTTAGATTAATATAAAAGACACATACAGTGGTACCTTGTATAAAGGAATTAATTCATTCCAAATGAAATTATGTTAAGCAAATTTTCCTTTATACAAATTTGCATAGGAATCCATTGAAAATGGAGTAATCCCATTTTTATGTTGTACGGATTTTCCCCATAGGCGATTTATGTTAAGCAAATTTCCCCTATCTCTGGAATTTTTATGTTGTACAAATTTTATGTTATACAAGCTGTTATACATGGGTCCACTGTAATAGGTACAGTGACCCCCCCTCCCGCCTATCGCGGCAGTTAGGGACCCGACCTGGCCCACGATAATTGAAAATCTGTGATATGCAGATGCAGGTTGGGTTGGGAGGCCTAGCTTGGGGCTCTTGTACTTACCCCCAGCCTGGCGGTGCCCCAAACAGGCCTGTGAGGGTCTTCGCAGGCCTTCTGGAGGCCCCAAAAGGGCCTCCCTGCAAACCGGAAGTGATTGCCAAAAATCATTTTCTGAGGCCTCCAACAGACCTAGAAAGTCCCTTGGAGACCTCAGAAATGTTTTACAGTGATCGGGAAGTCACTTCCGGTTTACTGGAAGTGACCTCCGGTTCTCAGGTAAGCCCTTTGGGGGCTCCAAAAGGCCCGGGAAGGCCCTTGCAGGCCCGTTAAGGGCAGCACAAGTCCTGGGGTAAGCACTGAAACAGGCCTTTTCCCCCTTACCCCAGGGGGCCTTTTTCCATATACTACGGTCCCGTGATATAGCGGGATCGCAGTATATGGACCACAAATGACCACTGTAGTCCATCATTCAGTGAAGGTTTGCCTAAAGAGAAAGGTCTTTGCCTGTTTCCAGAAAGACATCAGAGATGGGGCAGTCCTGGCCTCTAGTTTCTCATGGGTTTTTCACAAGCCCCTTCCCAATGTATGACTTTTTATATCCAGTTTCTCTCATTGGAAGCATTATAATTCTACTGTCTCCAACACATGCATTTATATGCCCAATTCTCCCCCAGGGTACGTAATTTTGGTTTGCAGTTTTAAATTGGAACATTACACTGCCAAACTTGCAATTTTACAAAAACCCAATGCAAAAAATCTGTCACCTTCATTCTGTTGCATCATGTGTTATTACACCTGAATGTGGCTTCTGTGCCACTTTAAAACATCGAGGCTTCGTCTGTTTCCTCAGAAGGAAGATTATGTTAGTTCAATTTACAGCTATCTTTCATTTCAAAATAGACAAAACCTGTGGTTGTGTACACTGCACAAATTCTGAAGAAATTCATCCTTGTGCTAAATGAACTGTGTGCATCTCTAAGTGGGAGGTGGACCTGGATTTTCTAACCCATGCCTCTCTTTTTGTAGACCGAGTTTTACTGCCCAGAGATGACAATCGAAGCACTGTTGAAGCAACAACCTAAATCCTCTTGTGTCAGAAGCCTGGCACAAAAGTCTGTTTTAACTAGTGGAAGGGAGGCAAGCTGAAAGGGTTTGTGTTAGGTTTTCAAAAACAGCTGTTAGCAATGGAAAAGTGGTGACAGAGAGCCAGAGTTTGCTCTTCTTTCCTTAACAATCTGTAGCTGTGATGTTGGTGAAAATTCAGAGGAAAAAACAACACAGCTTCCAAAAAAGTGCAGCACAAGACAATTGTAACAGAGGGTTGTAAGAACAAATAAGTAAGTGCCATAGATGAACTCATACTTCAGAAATACTATGCTGTAAATATTTGCATCACTTGCTGGAAACAATTTGCATCTTTTCCATTTGAACCTCAATTAACGAAGGGCTTAGATTGACCTATTTGTTTCCAGAAGAAAAGGTATTCTGTGTTTCTTCACAGATGAATAAGTGTTCTGTATTCTTATATTTGCTTACTGAGTAATGTTGTGTTAGAGAGTGCTGGACATGACCCAAAGAGATTTGATTCAAATTCCCACTAAATCTTAACTCACTGGGTGATCTGGGGCCAGGCACCATCTCTCCTTGAGGGATGTAAATCTTTGCTCATTTTGTTCTTGTGGGTGAGAAATAACAGTTCAAAGAGATTTTGTGTGTTTTGTGCTTATTGTTCAAAGATTCACAGAATTGGTGTTTGCACAAAAAGCCTTGTATTTTTTTTTTGCAATATGCGGATGTTGGGTCGGGTTGGGACTGGGGGGGGCTATTTGGGGCCTCCTACACTTACCTGAGGCCAGGCGCTGCCCTGAATGGGCCTCCACTGGGCTTCCTAGGCCTGTTGGAGTCCCCAGAATTGGTTTTGGGTGATCAAGTCACTTCTGGTTTTCTGGAAGTGACTTCTGACTCATCAGAAACCACTTCTGGGGCCTCTAACAGGCCTGGAAAGTCCGTCAGAGGCCCGTTTGGGGCAGCTCCAGGCGTGGGGTATGTCCAAGAGGCCTCAAGCAGGCCCAAGCAGCTTGCCCCAGGGGGGCTTGCATTTCATATACTATGGTCCCGCAATATACCAGGGCCGCAGTACAGGAACCGCGAAATGGTGGGGGACGACTGTAAACTTTTTGGAGGCAAATGCCTCAAGTTAAGAAACATCCTGTAAGCAATATTAGTTACACATGGAGTCAAGTAACTCAGCACACAATGGATAATGTCTAGGTTGATTTCCAACATGGAGCAATTCCCCTCCAAATGCAGCTACAGTAGGTGAAAGGATTGGGATCACAGAATAATTTTTTGGGAAAACCTCAAACATTTAATCTTAGCAGCACCTGTTTGGCATAAGACCAGCCTGTACTCATGAGTGAGAAATTGACCGTATATTGTATAAGTATGGGGTATGGTAATGGACTGTCTCATTAAAGGAGGTCATGACCTAAATGATGTTGTTAATGATAGGACCTTTTGAGGTCATTAGTTCATAAGGTCACCATAAGTGAGAGGCAACTTGATGTCACATTAAAAAAAACAGTGGTGAAATTTTCCCTGTACATGTGACTGTTCAAATGTTAATAAGAACATAAGAACATAAGAACATAAGAAGAGCCGTGCTGGATCAGGCCAACGGCCCATCTAGTCCAGTTTCCTGTATCTCACAGTGGCCCCACCAGATGCGTCTGGGAGTGCACGAGACTAGATATCTGTTTCGTGATATCACTCCCCGGCATCTGGCCCTTGAAGTACCCCGGTTTTAAGCCTGGAGATTACACATCTCCATCATGGTTTGTAACCTGTGATGGATTTTTCCTCCAGGAATCTGTCCAATCCCCTTTTGAAGGCATCCAGGCCAGATGCCATCACCACATCCTGTGGCAGGGAGTTCCACAGACTAACAACGCGCTGAGTGAAAAAATATTTTCTTTTGTCTGTTCTTACTCTCCCAGCCCTCAATTTGAGTGGATGTCCCCTAGTTCTGGTATTTTGGGAGAGGGAGAAGAGCTTCCCTCTATCCAGTTTACTCATGCCCTGCATTATTTTGTATGTCTCAATCATATCCCCCCTCAGGCGCCTTTTTTCCAGACTAAAGAGCCCCAAATGTTTTAGCCTTTCCTCATAAGGGAGGTGCCCCAGCCCAGTAATCATTTTAGTCGCTCTCTTCTGCACCTTTTCCAGTTCTACTATGTCTTTCTTGAGATGCGGTGACCAGAATTGTACACAATACTCCAGGTGGGGCCTTACTATTGTTTTGTATAATGGCATTATAATGTTGGCTGTTTTATTTTCAATCCCCTTTTTGATAATCCCCAGCATGGAATTGGCCTTCTTCACCACTGCCATACATTGGGTAGACACCTTCATGGAGCTGTCCACCAAAACACCAAGATCTCTTTCCTGATCCGTCACGGATAACTCAGAGCCCATGAGTTGGTAGATAAAGTTTTGATTTTTTGCCCCAATATGCATTACTTTACATTTGGCTACATTAAATCGCATTTGCCATTTTGCGGCCCATTCCCCCAGTTTGGAGAGATCCTTCTGGAGTTCTTCACAATCTTCTCTGGTTTTTACCACACAGAAAAGTTTTGTGTCATCCGCAAACTTCGCCACCTCACTGTTTATCCCTGTCTCCAGGTAATAATGAGCTAAGGTCTATTTGCATAGTTTGTTGTCTTTTAAAGATAAATACAACAGTTGCCTTGTACAAAGAGAATAACTTCCAGATAGTAAGTCATGTTGCAGAAAAAGAAATATGTGACTAGTTTAAGCCCCTGGAACCCTTGGACTGTGAACTAGTTCTTCAACTAAAGAAGATGGAATAATTACTGGGGAATGTGAATGATTTGATTAGAGATGTACAGCAGAGATTGTACGTTGACAGGTTTAAATCTTAGAATGATTGGTGATTCTTAAGGATGTGGTGTTAAATATCAGCTGTCAAAATTCAGTACTACTGCACCTTTTGGAATGTTCTTGAAATACATTTTCTCTTGTTCTCCGTTTGCCACCATTTCTAAATAATGTACATATTTGGAAAAGTGTTCCTTTTTTTAAAAAAATAAAGAATAGGTCAGTTACATCTCTGAGCCATTTCACTGGGACTTTAGATGTCATCCAGATAAAGCTGGCCAAATGCTTCACTAGTCTTAAATAAGACTGCAAGAAATTAGACTGTTACATGGACTGCTTGTAGCACATCCATGTAGTAGTTATAATGATTATATTAGGTACAATATTTCTAACAGAATGCTTATTATCATGGTGGATGAGGGTTATTAATGTGTACATAATATGCAGCCTTGGCATTGAGAGTTTATCATATTTGGGCTGTTATATCGTCATCTTAGCTCCTCATTCAGGAAAGAATGCTATAAATGTCTAGGTGTACACATACGGTAGTTAGGAGCACTAAATGGAAACTCACAGCATGATGGAGCAGCATTATCTAGTGAACACTATCCGTTAAAATAATACAAAGAGGAGGAACGCCCACTGAGTTATTATGCTTGGCATCATCTCCATAGTCACGCAGCGTGCAAACTGGCTGTACTTTACCCATCATCTCAACCCCTAATCAGTCAGTATTTTGTGAAGAGGCAGAAGCGGTGAGAGGAGGAACAGTAAATTTAGAAATGGGCTTTAAAATTAGTGTTGAGCAGCATGAATGGAGTTTATGAATAGATTTTGTAATGTAAATTGAAGTGAAGAAGATTTTATTCTTTGGGCAGGATCCAGCAGATTACATGTCGATATGGAACCGTTTCCACCAATGAAAGTGGGAGGAGTGAACATCGTCCCTACTGAAGCCCTTGTTGGTGAAAACATTCATTAGGTTACTTTCTCCTTGCAGCTTCTCCCCACCACCATTTCTATTGAAGGCAGTTGGCAACAGGAGCTTCCTGTGACATGCAAGCATTTAGGATAGGATTGTGTCATTCTGAGGCACAAGAACCATGATCAGGAATGAATCCTTTAAAAATAATTCATAGTAAAGGAGATCATTCTCAGGGAGCAAACAGCAAGGAAAATGGCACAGTAGAGGTTCCTGAACACCCCTTCACCACCGAATGATCCAATACACTCCATCCCCATCCATGGATGCTACTGCATGTTTTTAAGTTTGAGGTTCTAAATAATTTATAACCCAACTCAAATATTGTTTAGCCTGAAGACCAAAATATTTTGTCAATTTTCTCAGAAGTTTGATTTGTTGAATTATTTCAAGAAATTATTCCAGCATTTACATTCATGTAGGGACTGTCATTCCTAAGCATTAGCATTAGGATCAAGAGGGTGGCATGCTGATCTGATGAAGTTTGCTGAAGGCTATAAGGGAGAGACAGAAATGTTGCAATTAAAAAGCAAACTGTAGGCAGTTTAGACTAGGCAGCACTTTGTCTGCCAGGATAAACAGTCTTTTACTAGCAGAACTCCCTTCTGCCGACTGATCTCAGGGATCTGCCAGCAAAAGTATTCTGCTGGCTGAGAGCTGCAGGTACACGAGTGAGTGAGGAGCAGAGGTATGTCATAGCCAAACTTCCTCCTGCCCAGACACACAGATCCTGTCCCATCATATGATGTTAGGCGAAGATGAAGACAGCTGTTCAGTAGTTTTAACTGATTCTGTCATCCTGGGTACTTACTATTGAGTTCAACAACAACTTTAATTGATCTCAACCATGCAAAGGGATATTTCAATGACTTGATAGTCATTGGGGGGGGGTTTACATTGATTGCTCTACTGTTTAAACTCATCTGTTGGGAACTTGCTGTATTTCTTCAGTAGCAAATACAAGGTGTTCCACAAATGATCCGAGGCGTATTTTTCATGGATTCCACAGATCAGTCTTAATATTCAAGTCAAACTGAGCTGTGCCGTAAATTAAAGCTGTTATACTTTATCTTGCCAATTAAACAATGCTATTATGTCATTTGAAAAGGAGTGACAGGTGCTTGTCCCCTTTCTGTAGGTAAATACCTTGCCCAAGATCCTTTTGCTTAGATTAGCAAGTTGCAACTAACTTAAGAAACAAGATTTCAGTCTATTTTCTCAAGTAAAAATCAAACATCTTGTTTGAAGGTATAAATTTATTTTGTTATCAGGAATTGTTTTTATCATTTAATTGAAACCAGCATGCTTGTGATAGTTTGAAATACTTAAGCTGAGTTTTTTTAAATGGATTAAAGATCAATACAAATACAATTTAAAGACTGGGATCTGCATTGGAGATTATAGCACGCCAGAATAGGTTGACCATGATGCTCTGAGAAGATTTGGGGTTGGGATAGCTGCTTCTTTCAAATAATATTGTAGTTTTTTGCATACATTGACACTTTAAGCAGAAGGTGGAACATGCTAAGAGTGAAGGTTTAAAAAAAACCTTCACAGTCACTTTTGAAAAGTATTGTAAAGCAGGCCTGCCCAACAGGTAGACCACGGGCTACTGGTAGCCCACGAAGGGTTCAAAAGTAGCCCGCCGGCCATCAATAAAAAAAGTGAGGGGATAAGTTCTCCGCCCCTCCCTCTCCCATCCCAAGGACCCCCACTGCCCCAGCCGAGTGGATCCGTTCAAGGGCCATGTCGCATTGAAATGTGTTCCTTCCAGAACAGATTAATTGATTTCCAATGCATTCCTATGGGACACGGCTGCTCTACTTACAAAGGTTTTCACTTATGAGCATGTGCTCAGAACAGATAAAATTCGTAAGTAGAGGTTTTAGTGTAGTAGCCCTCAGGCACTTTGGACTGGAAAAAGTAGACCTTGTCCTGTTCAAAGTTGAACAGCCCTGTTGTAAAGAGAAAGAGTGATGCAGGTGGTGGAGAAAAGAAGGTGCATGAGCACCTTCTGTGCACCCTCTCCTGGATTTTAAGGAACCATTAGGAAGAATGAAAATACGAAACCAGACTCAAAGGTTGTAAATATGGATTTTTGTATTGTTTATTGTATGTAAGAAACATTGTACAATTTACACAGCTTTAAAGTTGTAAAATGGTTAAAATGTATACAAAATATTTTCACTTGCACAGTATTAAAAAAGTAAGTACTAATAGCAACAACACTGGGAATGGGAAGCAAACAATTCTTCAGTTCAGTGTGCAAAATTTTTATAAAAATAGAAACACTACAGCTCTACAGGCAGCATTTCCTGATAAATTATTTAAATAGCATATCTACACAAACAAGAGATTAACTGTTCCAACAGTAATGGAAAAAATAATTTATACATATACAAGGAAAGGTGTACAAGACGATGGGGGAACCACTCTAACACAAAATTATAAATCATTCTCAGCATTGCTTCAATGCTTTTCTTTTTTTAAAAAAAAACTGGGAATAGGTGTTTCTGCAAAAAAACGTTTTTACTATATACAGCTTATAATATTTTTGCTCTCCTTAATACTACAGTAGCTTTAAATTTTGTTAGGTACTTATAATCTGCTTAATCCAAAGGTTTTTTTCTTTTCTCAGTCACACAGCAATGAGGTAATATTTGTACATTAAAGTTTCACCTTTGACATTCTTTTTTTTCCTATTAAGAAGCAGCTTGCAGATAAAATTACAAACTGACTCTTATACCATGAGCAGTCTTTAAAACAATGCTCCTGAAATCGCTACTAAGCGCTTTTTTCTCCAGTAAACACAAACTAGTGCTTGAGTTGTGGAGAAATCAAACAATTCGTACGCTGTATCTTTCTGTAGTCTTCAGTCTCCTCAAGGCAGGGACCTTTATTGGACACACTGACCAATGGCAACATGCCCATAATAACAAAGAGTAACAAAGCACCTTTATGACCAAGCCCTTTATTGTATCTAGTATCAGTTTTTTGTGGGGAGACAGCTCACTTCTTTAAAGGCAATAATGTTGTATGTCCTCAAATGGCCATTAAATGCTCAATAAACCTGTTAATGTAAAGGATATCTGGTTCTTTGTTATTTTTCTGCAACCCACTAACATGGCTCCCCCTGTGAAAATCATGTAACAATATCATAAAGGTGGCCAGGGCAATAATCCACTGAGCACATCTCCTGTGCAAATTCTGTTAAAATGGATGAGTGTAAACTCTAGAAAGACAGAAGCCAGCAGAATAACTAACATTTAAACATACTTGGGGTTTGGCAATGTGGTGATAATTAGCTGATTAGGATATTTTGCCAGCTGTCTTGTATAGAGGAAGACATAGACTCAGACTGAGAGTAAAATGTAAGTCCAATCCCCACCTGGCTGGTTTTAATGAGACCCATGCTGCTCATTTCAACTGAAGTATCTTCCTACACTGAAAATCTAGATTCAGTACAGAACAATAAATAACCTATATTTACAATCTTAGTCATGGAGACAGGTAGAAAAATGATTATGTGGATAGTCTTGACACTTGTTTCTGTTTCAGCCTATAGCCCTTTGTTTTTCATAACAGGATAGAAAAAATAAATATCTGATACGTTATCTACACTTTTGCGTCTATAAAAATCAAGGTTTTAGAAATGTCATTTTAAAAAGCTACTGCATTTTGTAGAAAAAAGTTTATATTCAATTGTTTTTATTACTTTTTGTGCTGTTGTAACCATAATAAAATAAAAGAAATAATAACTGTAGTTTCTTGATGGTCAGTACAAGCACTGAATTGAGATGAAAATGCCCTTTGGCATCTTGATGTTCCTGCTACATCAATACTACCTACCTCTGGCATTAAACCTCTGAGTGTATGTACATTATTTTACTATGGCACATGTAAACTTGCTTCTCTTGTCTGTTCCTCTGAAATACCCTTCTGGCCAAGTTTGTACGATCCAGTGTGCCAATCTTGTTGTTCCTTTAGGTCCAAAACGGAACTGTTCAATCACGTTCAATGCTGCATGGGGAAAGCCAGCTGGCATAGCTAATTTTCCTATGTCATCAAGGAAGATGGTTTCCTATTAACTGAAACTGAATTAGACTATAGTCTTGTGCATATCTGTGTGAGAATAAGTCCCATCTGAATTTATGGGAATTTGCATGTGAACAAACATGAATAGGATCATATGGTTTAACAGGCATGTAACAGACCTTCCAATTTACCTGGGATCAATTTAAGGGAGCCTAGTCCCACTCAAAAAAACCCCACCCAAAAACCGTGAGGCCTAAACTTTCCTCATCTCCTTCTTGTCCCTCTTCTATATGCTGATGAGAGAGTCAATTTTTAAGTAGTCCACAATACATCACAGAAATATTCTTACTGCAAAAGTGCTATTCCATTGGACCTCCAGTTACAGAGAGGCAGTGACAATGCACAGCTACAGAAATGCCTTTCTCACAGAAGTGAGTATTTGCTCCTGAGGCAAGGAATGTTCTTATTCATGAAAGACATTTGTTTTCTTCTGTGCCAAGAGAGGTCAGATAGGAAGTGTACTTTGCTGTTTTCTCTCTCTCTCTCCTTCTCTCTCTCTGTCAAAGGCATTCTCTTGAGGCAGGTCATGTATTTTGAGTCTCTATATTATGAAGGCAGAAGAAAGAAAAGAGCTAAAAAAAGGTCCCAGGTTTGTAGAAATGAAACATTTCAGAAGGTGCAACATCAGCATTTTGAAATGATCTCTTTATCAATTTTGCTTGCGATCATGGATCTGAAAGAAGAAAGCAAATATATTAAATTAGCACTCTGGTGCACTCTGATTTATTAATACAGTAATTTAGATTACAGTTAAAGGCCAAATAAAACAGTCTTGTCTGTATTTTATGACTTGGCAACTATATAGAGTACTTCCAAAATGTTGAAATAGGCTTAGGAAACCTTAAGAAAGGATATAATTAATGCAAGTACATGATTTGTTCTAGGCTGTAAAAGCAGCTTTCTACCAGTACACGGGGACTTCCTCTCTCCTTCCTCCCTAAAGTACCCTGTACTCCTGGAATCGGTTCCAGAGGATTTCTCAGCACTTTAGAATAGACACAATGCAATATATCCCTTTTTAATTTAAATACTCAACTCTGGCCTTTCCCAGCTGATTATGTTCACTATCAAATGTCATTTTATGCAATTTCTCATGTATAAGAGATATGGTCCAATGTATTTAAATGGATAAAGTATCAGTGATCATAATTTTAATCTGTTGGTGTATTGTCTTCAGCCAGAGAGTCCTGCCATGTAAGGTTACATTCCCGCATTTTAGAAAAACAAACTGTACTCAGAAAATATGGATACTTACCTCTACATTCATATTTAAGGTCTGAGAAGAACACCATTTCTTGAGAGAAGATAAATAATCCTAAACGACCACCAGCGTAGGTTTTGTCATAGATTGGACCAGAATCAGCCATGATCTTCTTACCTTCATACATTACAACTCTGAAAGGAAGAGTATCAGTACGGTACTTAGTTTTATGCTAGAGGTGCTCACTTTTTTAAGGTTCTAATAACTTTGTGATGCTTACCTGATGTAACCAGTCTTTGGTCTATGACTTAGACGCCATCTGTAGGCTGTGAAATCTTTCCAGCCTATGTGACGAGGGTCATGCCACAGAGTCCGCACCTGCAGAGCGAATATATAGAGATTACATTTTATTATGCTTGTACAAGATCTTGAGATTAACTGAATGCTTGGGTTGCCATTTCAGACAAATTGAAAGGGAGTGAACAGTATATTCATTGCCCTTGAGCTCTCTGTTCCTCATGTTTCACCATGCAGCCTGCATTGATTAAATGCCCAAGAGGGGGAGGCATGTAGGCCTCCCACTGCATGCACAGGATCTGGATTTTAGAAAGGCACAAGAAACAGAAAACAAATCTATAGCTTTTCTCTTCTTACTGGACCCAAAAACAGCTTTAAGAGAATTTAGCATGGTTCTTTGAAGGCAAATATGGGTAAATATGTGGGTAAACTATAGAGTTAAACATTAATTTCTGTAATCAGGACAGCCTGAAAAATAAATTGAGTTCAAGTATCTATACTTGTGTAGTCCCCCCCCCCCCGCCAACAGCTGTTGTGCACTGAAAAGATCAGAAAGGCTGACAGCCTGACCAATACACACTACATTGCTCACAAGGTTCATATTGCATTTCATTTTATAACTATTTCTTCAAAGCAAATACTTCCTGCAATAGTCCTGAGATCCTAGACAAAACAACATGATTTATTAACAGAAAGAATCCCTTACCTGACCAGCAGTATTTCCAGTGTGCCACAATGCATTGCGAAGGTGTGTTCCAGGACCTGTGGTTGAGTTCACGACTTTGATAGAAAGACCTGAATATCCCTGAGCTTTGGTTGGCTCTGGATCCCAGTAAGTCTGGGTGACCTGCTTCCACATTACGACATAGAAACGACTACTTGATTGATATCCAAACACAAAGCCAGCATAGTCATCATCCCTTTCGGTATTAATGAAGAATGTGCCACTGAAGTCAACAGCATTAAATTCATCAAAACCTGGATAAAGGAAATAAAATTGATGGTTAGCATTCTGATAAAAACTATAAAGATGTGCATTCTTTTATGAATTACCCATATTTTTTGCCCTATAAGACGCACCGGGCCATAAGAAGCATGGTGTTTTTAGAGGAGAAAAACCAGAAAAATGTTTAGCCTAAGAAGGTTTTATGGCGGGGGCTTGCAAACGAGGTAACTGGAGCCATGGAATCCAAGCTGCAAAAATGGAGGCTTGCAAACCAGGTAATTGGAGCTGAGGAATCCAAGCTGCAAAAGGGGAGGTTTGCAAACACTAATTGGGGCTGTGGAATCCAAGCTACAAAGGGGGAGGTTTGCAAACAAGGTAATTGGGGCTGTGGAATCCAAGCTGGAGCTGTGGGATACAAACTACAAAAGGGGAGGCTTGCAAATGAGATAATTGGGGCTGTGGAGACCTCTTTGCAAACAGGGTGATTTTTGACTGGGGAATCTTGGCTGCAGAAGGGGAGGGGTGGGGAGAGGCTCCCTGGAGGAAGGCTCTTTACAAACAGGGTGATTGGAACTGCAGAATCCTGGCTGCAGCATGAGAAGGAAGAAGCTCCATAAAGATATCTAATCTCTAAATGAAAATCTGTGATATATATGTACCAGGGACTGCTGTATTCGCTCTGTAAGACGCACAGACATTTCCCTTTACTTTGGGGGATGGGAAGTGTCTTATAGGGCAAAAATATGGTATTTGTTTAAATCAGTTAATACACATGTATAATTTAGTGGGTTTGAAACTGCACTTGGTTGTGTAGAACCTTTTGATGAAAAATTAGTACCCCAAAAAAGGTTATAGTTTCTATCCACGTATATCTATGGTAAAAAAAGAAGAAGAAGAAGAAGAAGAAGATCCAACTTGTCTGCTTACCAACTGCAAGTCCAGGATCACAGTTGACAGTCTGAACCAGTTCTTTGCCTTGGTGACGAACAACCCAGTTGGGATCATTTTGAGATGTTCCCTTTGGATCAAGGGGAACCATTTGAAATCGGCGAAAGTCTGTTTCACTGATGTCAACATTCTCAGGGCAGATGTCATCAATGTCTAGAACATTATCTTTGTCAAAGTCGTCTTTGCATGCATCTCCCCTTCCATCACCTGGCAAAAAAGGAGTGGGGTAGTTTTAAAAAAGAGCATCTGATTAGGAAATTAGTCACATTTCAGACTTCAGATTCCATAGTTTCTGCAATATATATTTTAATCATTTCTTGGATATAGTCAAGTTAATGAAACTATACTTGACATCAGTAACTATTTGCTACATTAACAATTGCCACCCAGGAAACACATTTCACCATTTCCTGAAAAAAAAATCATTTTTCTTTACCCTCATTATATTTTTAATTTCTTTTTAAATAGCACTCTACTTCCAATGCACAAAAGCCTCTCCATTCTCTACACAAAACCACCACAGGATACAACACTCCCCATTATTAAATGAAAAAGACATATTTTAACTTGTGACTGCCTCTTATCTTTTAGTCACTGACGATGGCTTTGAATGCAGAAAAGCTCTGGGTAGACACTTTATGTCTTATGCATAAAAATCAATATATCAAAATGGGAGAATATTTGCCAAATTAGTATTTCTTTGTTGTATAGCAGAATAATACATAAACAAATACATCAGTGCCTTATTCCACAAGTTACAGAATGCCAAATTGCAGAAGAGGCAATGAACCTGTTCTTACTAGGTTTTATTATGAAAGAAATAATTGAACATTACATTGTATATCTGGATTGTGTTTCTATATGGCTAAAGGCTAGCTAATCCCAATTACTCTAGTTAGTGGATTGATTATCTTACCATCAGAATCAAGTTGGTCTGGGTTGGCAACCAATCTACAATTATCTTTATCATCTGGAATGCCATCATTGTCATCATCATGGTCGCAGGCATCACCTTTCCCATCCTTATCATGATCAGCTTGGTTAGCATTAGGCACATAGGGGCAGTTGTCTAGATTATTTTGATGGCCATCTTCATCAATGTCCTGGTTGCTATCACACTTGTCACCTATGCGATCAGAGTCAGAATCCGTCTAGAAGGCAAACGTAGAAGCATGTTAATGAGAGACCTGATGAATCATCTGGAAAGCTTGCGGCCACTCATTTTTGCTCAATCATGAGCCAATCTGCTAATATCTTCCTGGTGGGGCATCAAAGAGGTGGAGTCTCTCGTTTCAAATAGTCCTTTGCATGCATGAAACCTTGTCTTCCACTGACGTGGAGGGAGAGTGCCATGCAAAACAGCTCTTTGCACACTGGCATGAATATAAGAAGGTTGATATGAATCTAGTCATGTCTGATCATATGCTGACAGTGAGAGGATTCTCTTCTGCAAGCCAGTATATCCTGGGTCTAACCCAATTTGTGAGACCGTTGAAACCTAACTACAGCTGTATGCCATGAGGCATGTTAAAATGGCAAAAGAAATTGGGCATTCATAATATGTTAACATGCACACAAACACGCACATCACTTGCTCTGCTTGTTTTGTGAGACATCTGCTTATCATTAGAGCACAGGGACCTGGAGGAAGTGCTGTGGTTTCTGTCATTCCTCAGCACACATTTCCATTTAAAGCCTGTGTCAGAATCATTCCGATAATTTGAGAGAAAAGTGCAACTTCATCTTGCACTTTGTGTCTTTGATGTACATGTGCTGGATAACTGGGTAACATTTTTTAACTTTACCTCACTGCTCTGCAATATACCCCAAAGCAAAAAAGCAAAGCAGATTGTTCTGCTTATATACCGCTTTATAGTGCTTAAAGCACTCTTTGGGTGGTTTACAATTTATTTATGCAGGCTACACATCCCCACCCCCACAGACAGCAGCTGGGTACTCATTTTACCAAGCTTGGAAGGTGGGAAGGCTGAGTAAACCTCGAGCCTGCTACCTGGATTGGAATTGAACCCCAGGAAGTGAGCACAGTTATAGCTGCAGTACAGCAGTTTCCTCACTGCGCTACGAGGCCCTTCCTCAGGCTATTGCTTGTGATTTATGTACTTTTATTCAGTTTCTGAGCAAACTGTGACATGAATCAGATTTCTCTAAGTTATCTGATTTTGTTACGTCTAGAGCTGGAAAACAACATGCTAAAATAAGTCTTTTCAAACAGTACCTCAGCATTACAGTATCTTGTGATCCATTGCTTTGGAAAGAAACTTTTGTTAAGAGAGTCTAAATGGAGCTTAAAGTTATTAAATTAAATTTTGATACTTTCAGCCACTGGTGCCTAAAGGAGAATAAATAGGACTTGTGTAGATTCTGTGAATTTATTGCAATTTTGCTGGGACAATTCAAGCATTCAAGTTATGCCCCTGAAGCTATTAATCCTACTGTATTGTCCATACAGGATTATAGAAGCTTCAGCCACTGCTGTAATAGGACTAGGAAATTTAATGGAAAGGGATAGATTTTCCACATAAAGATTCTTTATATTAAGTATCTTAACAGTGGAACATGCCTTGAGCTGTTTGAATAGAGTGGGAAACATAATTGTGAGGTAGGTGTTATGTACAACTTTAAACTTTGTCCTCCACAACACAATTGGTAATTATGAGAAAATAAATACCTGGGTTTTTTTTAGCTTCAAAATATTTAATGTAATGGATAAACCTTTTCTTGTAAACACACTCTTTATGGTTCAGCCATTTTTTCCCTGTAATACTAAGTATCTGGGGGGAAATAGTCTTAATCTGCACTATAGTATCTGTTCCAATACTTAACTTTTAATCTCTGTGCTAATGGCAGAGAATTATCTTACTTACTGACTGACTGACTGACTTGCTTACTTACTTAGTATTTCACCCTTCTCAAATAAATGGGATGTTCTACTTGTATCACTAGCAGATATGGGCCAAGTACAAGATGTAGCAGGTCACTGTCACACATTCACTTTTCCTGTTAGCAGCATATGTTTCATCTAACAAAATACAGATGCTCAGACATCACATACAATAATAATAATAATAACAGTGGTTTTCTTTCCTGATTATGCTGCCTGCTGATACATATTGCAATAGTATGCATGATAAATAAGAGCGATCAAAGAGAAGTAGAGTATTAAAAGACTTGTTCAAATGCCATTTTATAGACTAATCTATTACCCTCACCTGGTCTGGATTGTGTTCCATAGGACAGTTGTCACACTGATCTCCAACACCATCCAGGTCTGTATCCTTTTGATCCACATTATACACATATGGGCAGTTATCTCTTTCATTGAGGATGCCTAAAAATACAAAGAAAACAGTTCAGATTTTTTTTAGTAGTTCAGTAATACATGCATTCAAATGAAATTCACTTAAACAGTGCCGGTTTGCAATATGTGAAAGAAGCTACTCAAGCAAGCAAAGCTAGAAGCCTACCTGTCCAGTTTGATCTATAGCAAAACTGTTAGAATTTAAGCATACATAGTGATCCTATGGCAGCACAATTCATCATTTATTTCTCCACAATCAACATATAGCAGCACAGAAAATAATAACTGAATGCAAAATAGCCCTACTATGAGGCAATATAAGGCTGTTGCCACTTTAGATTCAAGGCATAACAAAGGGAGAAATGGACAGAAGGTTTTCCTGCACAATGGCAATGAAATGATGTACCACGTATATTTAATCCAGTAAATAAAATTATAATTTGTTTAATTATTAATGTGAGTCCCTTTATCAAAGAGAGTAATTTCACTGGGACCTGTGCTGGGCAACTTCCTGGATAACCTACAGGTCTCATGATAAAAACATATTCAAGCAATAGGATCAATGGAATTTCATATTAGTAGCTGGCTACTGACACTCTGTAGATGAGTAAGGCAATTGTGTAACATTCAAGTGGACTGATGGGAAAAAAAGAAACAACAAAACATTACCATCTCCATCAATATCCACAGCACAGGCATCTCCTTCTCCATTGTTATCAGTGTCTATCTGATCAGGGTTATGATTGTAGGGGCAGTTATCACAGCGATCACCAACATCATCCCTATCATAGTCATACTGCTGGGGATTGTAAATGAATGCACAGTTGTCCTGCAGAAGAAAGATGATTTGGAAAGGCAGATTGAAACCAACCACACAGTTTTACTCATGCACTTCATGTTTACAGTTTCTTAAACCTATTTATATGGCTAATAATAAAAACAGTTACAAAAGCTTATAGGTAGATATCTTGCTTCCTTTAGCATACTTTTAAAATTACAGTGGAGAGCATATCCACCCCCCCACCCCCAACAACTTGGGTGCAGAGTTTTGTTGCTGCAAGAGGAGATAAGTAAGGTAGTATCCTGGTGCTAAGGAATAGTGGCAGGAATGCTTAGTTCCACTTCTGACTCTTCCTTCACCACTGCTTGAGCAAAAGGAATGAAGTAATGCCTTGGACAAGCCGAACTCCCCATCAGTAGAGATTATCTGGGGAAAGACTCCACATTTGCAATAGAATTCTAACCTTACTATCGATTTCAACCACAACTCTTAAAGAGTTTGACCCATCATTGAAAACTTCACTGCTTATGTTTTTATAGAGTGAGTTCATTTGCTTCTTTATTAGTGAGGGGAGAAGGGTCTGTTGGCAGAGTAGGCAGGAAGTAGGACAGTTTTTTTCATTCTGACAACTTGATTGGGATGGCATTAATTACAACACAAGACTGTGCTATATGTTCCTATAATTCCATTAATTAGTTTTCAAGCTTGAGCCCACAGCTATTATGTGGTGAAGATATCATCTAAACCACTGAAGGAGCTTAAATGTTTTTCTTATACTTACCCTGTCATCTGGAATGTTGTCGTTATCATCATCATTGTCACAAGCATCGCCAATTCCATCCTTATCATAGTCTTCTTGCCCAGAATTGGGAAGGTTAGGGCAGTTGTCCTGCATCAAGATAAATTCATTCATTTCCCATTAATGGTTAAATTTCTCCATAGTTCCATAAAGAGGTGCTTGGATTACAAAGGTACCATTTTGATAAGATACTAACTTTGATATTAAAACCTATTAGAATTTTTTTAAATGGCTAAGAACCATAAGTGTTTAATTCATTGAACCAAGGAGTCATAACAATTTGTCCAAGATATCTGGAATTGCCTAATAAGAATTAATATAGAAGTATGCTTACTTTAGTGCAGTGGTAGGTAGCATTGGCCACACAGACAAGATTCTCATTTGGCCACCCATCTAAGTCTGTGTCTTCTCCGCAGATCTTCCCATCACCAGCATAGCCTGGCTTACATTCGCAGCGGTACATGGGGTCTGTGAAGTGGCCAAGATAAATGCACTTGGCATGCTTGTTGCAGTCATGTGTTCCATCAGCACATGGATTACGTGGTTTGCAGATCTAAGGGACCACACAGAAACAACACAAAGATGTGAATACACTTGCAAAGATGTGAACGGACCTTCCTTCATTTGATATATGAGTGCAATAGCTATGCATGGAAACATGTTCTTAACATAACACACAATGCTGTTGTTTGTAAGATTAGGAGCAATCTAATTTATTGTAAGTTAGTTGAACTGGTATATTGAAAATACATATTATTCTTTGGATCAGATCATTCTACCCACTTCTAGACAATCATGATTGTATGTTCAGAATGTCATAAAGAAAAGCTATTATGAACTGTACTGCAGGGGCCAATACATATATCTTTCATTGTGGCTGTTTGGAAGTACAGCTATGATTTTAAAAAATACTTTTTCCTGTGGCTACAGTTTCATTCAAACCAAGTGTTCTATATACAATTGTGTGCTTCTGAACAAAAGTACAGATAATGTGAACCCATCCTCAATATATTTCTATTGTCCTATCTGTAAAATAAATATATATCTGGAAATCTATGGGGAACCCTTGTCCAAGCTCCAGTAAGGACTAACCCTGCTTTGTTTCCAAAATTAGAAAAGACTAGAGGTATTCTGGGTGGCACAGTGTGAAATGGTATTTTTACAGTGTTTTCTCATTTCTAGACTTTTCCCTTATTGGTCATGCCAGTGTATCATAGATCCAATAAGGGATTGGGATTTGTCATCAGGCAATATTATAATTTTGACTGTACCTGTTTGTTTGCTATTGCACTCTCAACACCTTTGCCAAATGGCTGTGTTCCAGTGAACCGTGATGGGCAGGGTAGGCAATGGTAACCAGGCTCTGTATTCTCACATCTGTGCACTCCACCGAAGACAAAGCAGGCATCTGGGACCTCTTGACACTGAGATCAGAAATAAAAATAAGACGACAGAAAGTTGTATGATTTTACATGTTTAACTTCTGGTTAATACACTTTTAATCTAAATTGACTATAGCAAATAATTCAAGCCATTTTACCTCATCAATATCCTTGCATTTGACTCCATTTCCACGATAGCCAGGAGGACATGTACCACATTTCCACGAGCCATCAGGAAAACTAGTACATGTTGCCCCTGCAAAGCAAGGGTTAGATAGGCACCCATCTGGAAGAGGAAGGAGGTGAGATGGAATAAAGGATGATATTGGCTTCATATAGAAAACAACAGCAGCAAGTAAGAGTCTCCAAACATTCCTTTTAATCTAATTTAACTTTTCCCCGCCTCCACTAGTAGTTTTGGCCATCTCCTGTCTAACGTTACACTAGAAAGAAATGAGCTCAGTTCTGAGTAGCATGCAAACAAGATGTAGCTCTATTGATTGATTGATTGATTGATTGATTGATTGATTGATTGATTGCATTTCTAGACCACCCGACTTCCCAAATAGAGACTCTGGCATATATATTTCCTTCTCAGTTTTTCCGTTATATTCTGAATATAACAGAATTGTTTAAAAAAAATACTGTTTTACAGTTCACATTCACAATAGACAAATGCTCACCAATTGGGCAATCCTGCTTATTGCAGATCTGGGTATCAAAAGCTTCACCAATACAGTCCTTTCCTCCGTACTGGGGCTCGGGATTGTTGCAGAGACGACCACGCTTCTGAACACCGCCTCCGCAGGTGACTGGGCATGTATCCCATGGTGACCAGGGTCCCCAGTTTCCATTAACTAAGAAAAATGAACATTAGAAGAATAACCATCCAGGAAACAAAGCACAACTGCCCCTGCCTTCTGACTATGCGTAGCTACAACACCCATATTGAAAATGTAACATGTCAGGCTGTTTCTGACATGTTACATGTTTTCCTTCTTTTAACAGTTGCCCTAATAATCTGCCAATCAAAGAGAAGACACAGTATACTATTTTTAAAAACAACAACATTAGCCTTACTTGGACAAGGGCTTTTTTGGCAGGGCATATTTTCTCTTGCTTCTCCTTCACACTCTTTGCCACCCATCTGTGGGAGAGGAGAGTTGCACAGTCGGATTCTCGTGATCACTCCAGTTCCACAAGTAACAGAACAGGAAGACCAAGGGGACCAATGGCTCCAGGCACCATCCTGTTTGACTAGAGGCAGACATAAGTGTCACTAACAATAAAGAACCAAACTCTTTTAATTAATTAGTAACTAACCTCTGAACATGGTAGAAATGCTGCTAGACTGAAACGATAGTGTGTTACAATAAGATGTGGAGATATAGCGATATCATGTACATGGTACTGAGAAGCATTACATTTAATCTGATGTGTGTAAATATAAATAGTATTCATAATTTTAGTGACTTTAGACATCAAGGCCAGAATCTTGTTAAAGGAATGTGGAGGAGAACTGACACGTTTCCCACCATATGGCTAGTCTCTTGCAGTAGCAAGATTGGTCAAGTACCGGTACAGCTATCAACGGGGAAAACCAGCTCCATTATTGCTTTTAGATATGGAATTTTTCTTAACAAAATTCTGCCTGAACTCTTTTGTCAACCTTTGTTACTAGAAATAAGCATTCTACTTTCTGTTACGGGGCTTGTCGGCAGCAAGGAGCATGAATTAGCTGCTGAGCATAATTTTGCACGCTCCAAAGAAGAAACAGCGTTTAATTTCTGCAGACTGAATTGAAAGACTTACATCTCTTATCACATTCCTGCATGTTGCAGATTCGTGTTTGCACAGAGGAGCCTTCACAGCGATGGTTGATTCTGTCACAGGAGCGTCCTCTCTGCTGGATGCCATTCCCACAGGTGGTAGAGCAAGTCGTCCATTCAGACCAAGGGGACCAAATGTCTTCTGCAGAGTCACTGACTGCAAAGAGAGGCATATTCCTATTTGTATCATATATAGGGATAACATGCAACTATAATTCTTAGACTGGAATAGTTTTAAATAAAAGAGCTAACCATATAATGTGTTTACACTTTTATTTCATGCACTATATTCTCAGTATTCTTGCACTAAATCTTTCCAGACAATCTTGTTTGTCTTACTGGACTATTACTGGAATGGCTACTAAAATGTTACATGGCTTCCTTTAACAAAATAACAAAAATAAAGTTAAAAGGCCTCATTATTGCAGGACATGCTTCACTGGGAACTAGGTGGTCAGAATAAAATAAATAAATAGATTGCCCTTCTTTATATCATGGAAACATCTAGATCACACATAAAGCTAAAGGTTCCCTCTGCACATGCATTCTAGTCGTGTCCGACTCTAGGGGTGGTGCTAATCTCTGTATTCAGGCCAAAGAGCCAGTGTTCTGCAAGTCCGTAGCCGTGGCATGGCTGCACAGAAACACTGTTTTACCTTCCCGCTTTTTATGGTGGTACCTATTTCGCTACTTGCATTTTACATGCTTCCGAACTCCTAGGATGGTAGAAGCTGGGCTTAACGGTGGGAGCTTACTCTGCTGTGTGTCACCCAGGATTCAAACCACTCAGCTGCTGACTTTGCAGCTGACTGTTTCAACGCCTTAGTCCGCTGAGCCACCATGCCCCATCACACATAGATCACACATAGAACACACATAGATACTTGTAAAATGTTCAGAGCTGGCCTTGAGGTCAGTTCCAATCCATACCCATACCCTGAAGTTTTTATCTTTTGCTAGTGAATTAAAATTTCATTTTTCACTAAGAGAAAACTTTTGAAACTAAAAGTTTCAAATCCAGTTTATGAACAGGTGAGAATCAGTTTTACATAGAATTAGTATGGAAGCCGGAATACACAGGGAAAACAATGCTCTATAATGACAAGATGATACTATACTCACATTATGCCATTTAGATTACATGTGCAGTATGTATTGGAACTGCTCAGTTAGAAAAATGATAAGAAACTTTTAGGGACTTACGCCAGCATCGTGGGCAGCATTCTCCGTCAGGAACTGTGGCATTTGAGCAAGGCATGACAGGACAAGATACTTTATGGCAGATAACGACTGAATTCTGGATAGAGAAAGATATCAACAATGTAACACATTCAAAATCTGATACATCACCGCAGAATGGTATAATACCTTATCAGATATGTCTATTAGAACTGATAAAAAGCCAATCCAGACTTCACACCCAATTGTATGAAACCATTACTGTCAAACCCCACACTTCACCTCTTGCAACACTACACAGCAGTCTTGGGAGACTGATTAGAAGCAAAAGGCAAAAAGCATTTATAGTAATTTCTGCAGGAATAGAGGAAAGTATTTGGGGAGGAGAATAGAAATGAACATTTTGCACCTCCTACTTCTTGTTCCAGCTTGAGCATTTCACTCTAAAAAGCCTTATTAGAATCTGAGTATTCAATGTAAACTCAGTAGGATTTTTGACAAAATTTGCATAGTTTTCCTATCTGGAGTAGAATCTATGGTTAATTCAGCTGCCAGTGACATTTACTTTGGTTTTTCTTGGTGTCCTCGTGAACTACCATACAGTATTTGATTTTATCATTCATAACCAAATTTCTTGAGTTATGCTTTACTGGGGGGGGAATTCAAAAATTATCTTAAAGATAATGCCATCTTAAAGACTAACATGTTTTTATGAAGAAGCTTTTATGAACTTCATTTCACTTCATCAAACCATTCGTATTAATCAATGGCTTGCTAAATATACAAGTCAAATCTAGGATAGCCTTCTTGTCTCAAAAGGCCAGACTAGGCCTCAAGCCAGTGTTTTTCTGCTTAATAGTCTGAATACCAATTGATTAAATGGGTAAAGATAAAATGGATTTAGCAGAATTCCTTCAAAGTTCCACAAACCATGTTTTAGCTGGATGTGACTTTTATCTTATGCCCAAGACAAGTGTAAAAATTGATGGAAATTTTTTAAAAATGTATGCTTTTGCCAGCTTTGTTTCTTAAAAGATAAAAGATAATGTGTTTTGTTGCTTAGAGGCAGCATAACAAAAGATCAAAGCCCATGCCATGCCAGGAATATACATAGATCTACTGCACCATTAGCCAAGAAAAACTGAAAAAAAAATCCTACAAGTATTTTAGCACTTGGCATTCTGAATTTTCAAAAGATTACTATGCAAATCAAGATTAGCGGACTCCATGACCCTTTAAAACTAATACATATAACGTATTATTAGTTAATGAATATATACATTGTTAATAACCTGTTAATATCTATACTTAGAGATATTTTGAAAGATTTAGAGGCAGCTAGATGTGTCATAGGAGGCACTGTTCTCTGAAAGCAGATGCAAAAGTTAGGCTGTTTTTAAGCTAAAAGGGTTGCTTTGCTGATTTTACCCCAAGAGGAAACTATGCAAGTACATGATTCTTTCTGTGGGTGGAAAAGCAGCAGGGTGGTGATACAATTTTGAAGGAAGAAAAGCCAGAAATCCTATATTCTGTCAGCCTTGCTGAATGGGATCCTCTAAATGTATTTACTTATTTATGAGTATTTATACCCCACCTTTCTCCTTGGAAAAGGACCCAAGGCAGCTTTCAATAATGAGGGACAATATACCGTCCAGTACAATTAAGACATATTCAAGTTTAACGCAAAGTGTTCTGCTTATATACTGCCCCATAGCACTTCAAGCACTCTCTGGGTGATTTGCAATTTAATTTTGCAGGCTACACATTGCCTCTCTCCCCACCCCACTCCCAGCAAGCTGGGTACTCATTTTACCAACCTTGGAAGGATGGAAGGCTGAGCCAACCATGAGCCTGCTGCCTGGGATTGAACCCCAGTTCGGGAGCACAGTTTTTTACCTGCAGTATAGGCATTTAACCACTGTACCACGAGGCTCCTTAAGAACAGGGAATTGAGGGGTATCTTACAGATTAGTTAATGAACGTATACAGTAAAGCTGTATACTAAAAAAAGGATGCTCAGCTCCTGATCTTTGAATACAGTCCCATAGTGTTCCAGATTAGAGATGGGCACGACTTAGCGGTATTTTCGTTTTCGTTTTCGTTTTTCGTTTTCGTTACGGAAACGAAACGAAAACGAAAATCGGCACCAACCTGGACCGAAAACGGAAACGAAACGACTAATTTCGAGCCAATTTTCATTTTTCGTTACTGAAAAAACACTCAATTGAGCTAAATGGGGAGAAACGAAAAATTTTTCGTTTTCGTTTTTTCGTTTTCGTTATGTAACGAAACGAAAACGAAAAATTTTGAAATTAGCCCACGAAAACGGAAACGAAACGACTCAGACCCTAGCCGAAAACGAAAACGAAAACGAAACTTTTTTTCTGAGTCGTGCCCATCTCTATTCCAGATAATTCATGAAGACTGAAGATACCGGGCCCATTCAGGAACTCTTGGCAGCATGGCCCTACTGGTGGCCCTGCATAGTTTAGAACAGACATGTCCAAATTTTGACCCTCCTGAAGTTTTGGACCACAACTCCCAGAATTCCAAGCCTGTATTTCCAATGGCAAAGGATGGTGGGTGTTGTGGCCCAAAACATCTGGAGGGCTGAAGTTTGGACATGCCTGGTTTAGAACATCTGGAGGATATCATGTAGTGACTGTGAGAGAAGAAGCAGGCCCAGTAACTGCAATCTTTAGTCTCCATGCAATGACCAGTATGTGTGAAGGAGAGGACCTCAATGGGGATTCTGTTGCATAACTAGGCATGCATTTCTTTTCTGTTCCATACAGAATGCCAAGTTTTCCTTACAAAAGTTTTAAAACTAATTTTCTTATCTATAAAATGGAAAAGGACAGAGCCGATAATTATAAATTCAATCCACTTGAAAATACAATAATTCCCCACAGAGGAAAAAGTATCAGTGTTGTTTTAAAAGTATGCTACACTATTTAGTGTATAATCTACATTTCTGCATACCAGACCACTTAAGGCAGATGTTGATGAGGACAAATCAAATATTTTCCGATTACTGTGTTAGAAGTTAGGGATCTTTACCTGGCAAGTACATGTAGTGCAGCTATCAGTGGTCCATTCAGCTGTGTTTTGGTACACAACTTTATTATGGAGGCACGCTCCTGGACTAATCTCAAACCCACCACCAACGAATTCCATAAGACCATTCTTAAAAGAAATAAGAAAATAATTTAAAATAATATTTACATTTGACATGTAAGGCGTATGGGATGTATTTTAACATATTTGACCTGAATGTGAGATCAATTAATAGTGCTGGACAATGTTTTCATGTAAGTCCATTTCAAATGCACCTCTAAGCATGAATACACATGAATATCATAAGACTTCCTTCAACAAACGAAACGTACGGTCATGGTGCCAGAATACCAACTGACGCCACAATGAAAGCTAGCACTTAATTTTCTCTATTCAGTCCTTCTATGGAATCGTATGGAGACATTTTACAGTAAACTAAGCTATGCACAGAGGAAATCTGCAACCACAATTTCTGTAACTATAGCAGCTGGAATAACTATCACCGCAGTACTAGAAAAATCTGCTACACCTTCTTTATCCACATACAGCCCCATTTATAATTGAAAGTTTAGCCCACAGATGGTGTTGAGAGGCAGCCTTGCATCAAAGAGTCAAAGAAAGTGTGAACTTTTTTCCTTGGTACAAAATATTCTCTGCCTAGTCACCTGAAAGTTAATTTTATTCACCACAGGGGAATGGCTGTTTACAAAGCTGCTTTCTGCATACAAAATGGTTGTATGGAGAAAACAAGCAGCTGCTTTGAATGTGTTGATGGGTCTCCAGAAAACCTGTTACATGACTGTGCATTTAATAGCCACTCACCACCTTGTGGACTGAATCCTGAAGTGTTGTAACCAAGGCACGCAGGCTTTGCAGTTCCACAAACACATTGCTTAGTTCATCACAGGAGAATCCGCAAATTGCCTGGATATCCTTTGTTTTATGCCCAATGTAGTTAGTACGGATGGCAGGACGGGAGCCATTCATGTGGTTGCCCACTTTAATGGTCGACCTAGTAGCTAAAACAATAGAAAGTGCACACGTATTTAAATCATACACATGTAGGCACATATTAAAAGACAGAATCAAAGACCAACTAATACCCAGCAATTTCTTAATGTACAATGGTCTATTTTTCACTCTGTGACCATGATGTGTATCAATGAGCGATAAGCACCCCTTCCCCTTACCAACAATCATGATTTCTGTAGCTTATTACATTCAAAGCATGTTACAGACTTACAGCTTTCACAGCCTTTATTCCTCAGGATGGCTTCCAGTGTGGTTCCAAAAACAAATCGCACATTCTGCAGCATTCCCTGTAGGCAGAATTGCAATTTTTACCAACATGTGGTGGAAAATAAGACAAAGACATGCATTGCAAAGGAAGTTGCACTTTTCTAAAATGTATTACTTAATCCTTGAATATGAAACCTACTGTAACTACAATAAAAGTTGAAAGATTTTTTTTTAAATGTGAGTTTTTAAAAGTAAAATGAATACTGGCTAAAATACAAACTAGACTTACAAGACCACTATATATAAACATGTACAGAAAACTTAACATCATAATCTGAATATGCTAGATGTGTTTGCCCTTAAAATGGTAAAAATTCAAAACAGTGTCCCTTTTCATCTCATTATTCTCTGGACAGTCCTCTTCTAACAAGGAAAAGACGGGTGTAGAAAAAAATCACCCTCTCTGAAACCTATTGCCCAGGTTGATGAGGGTAAGATAAGTCTATATTAGCTTTGTGCAATAAACTCAAGATGGCATCTCACCTGGAAATTGTCGTTGAACCCTCCTTTGGCGATGCGGAGTCTGGCACTGCTGGCCAAGTCTCTGGTGAAGATGTTCTGAATAGGTATTTCCAGCTCAGCATTATCAATCTTGTCACATCCCACATAAAGTTGGGCTTGGTCCTCTTGGACTAAGAGTGTAATGTTGTTCCACTGGGCGTTGGGCAACTCAACATTCTCCACCGAGACCAGAGTCTGATTTCCTTCCTTGGGAAAGACACTCAAGTCCAACGTTTTGGCCCTGCCATTTAGCACCAGCTTAAACACATGGCCAGAATTGTCCTTTCGCTCAACAGCCAGCAGGGTGCCGGGAATCTTTTTCACTGGCCGAAGGTTGGCTAAGAGAATGAAGCCCTTCTCAGCTTGGATGGCATAAAGAATGTCTTGGAATTTGTGGTCAGGAATAGCAGGGATACGGTTGGCATCCTCGATGCGGTAGGCTGGGCTGGAAATCTCCGGTCCCTTTACGGGATGCACCCCGGCAGCCTTGCGGGCTGCTCCTTTACGGCCAAAGCCAATTAACTCAAAGAGGTCGAACACGCTGTTATCGTCGCCAGACTCTGCCAAGACAATAAAAGAGCAAGGGGGGAGGAGGCAGAACTGATTATTGTGCATCAGAACAGGAATGTATGGCTTCAGCAAGAAAGACATGCTGAAACTGGAGTTTGAACTAGGGCTCACGGTGTTCACACCAAATTGGAGCTTTTGCTATGAAAAATGCTCAAAGGGCTGCCACTGCCTGCTTGAAGGCAGAGAAACAGAGGAATGTGTTCTCCAGGACAGGGGGCAAAGGAAAGCAAGCCAAGGGAGGGGATCGAACTGAGGTGGCTCTCAAAAACACAGGGCACCATGGAGGCACAAAGAGGGAAAGCAATAGGATTACCCTTGCGTTTGAGCCTTGCATTTAGCAACAGTGCCCATAGGAACCTATGTTGACCCTGAGCTGGGCTGTGGAGCTCCACTGGTGATCTACCAGGAAGAGTAATTCCCAGGCACAGTGAGAGGTTCCCCACAGCTCAGCGCATCTGCTTGCCTAAGTTTAAAACATTGGCCTCTCTGGTTGGGGGGATGAGCCCCTTGGCCCCACTGGCACCCCCAAGACCTGGCCCAGGATTTGCTGTCCGTGCCAGTGCTCAGCTCCCAAAGGCTACCATCAACGATGACCCTTGGCAGACGAACTTTGATCGAGTTCAGCGGCTGGACCTCCCGCCTTTGCCACCTCGGGCAGGCCTTTGGCATGAGTCAGCGGGGCAGGCAGGCAGGTTCCAAGGCTTTGCGCTTCTCCTCTATGGTCTGTCTGTCTAATGATTAACTCCCGAGGCTTCCCTGCCCCGGTCTTCCTCCAGCGCTTTGCATGTCTCGTCAGGAGTCTCCCTGGCGCAGCGCCCAGGAGCCGGCCCAGCGGGGGGGGGGCGTGGGCGAGCGGCCCCTCGCCTCCCGGGGAGTCCGCTGGCGAAGCAGTGCAAGGAGGGAACGAGTCCCGCACACATCACATCACACACAAACACACACACACCACGCGCTGGGCAGCGCGAGGACCCGGGAATCCCCTTTCCACGAGAAGAAGGAAAAGGGGCGCTCCGGACCGGTCACCGCCGGGGGGGGATGCCTGCCCCCCGCTTTCCTTGCTCGCCTCGCCCCAGCCACCGCGGGAAGCCAAGTCCTTCATCTTGGCGCGACCTGGCGCCGTAACGGGTTGGGTGGGGTGGGGGGAAGAGAGAAGGGGCTTTCCAGAAGGCCCCTCCGTCTCTCAGGGTCGCCCCTTCCGGCCAAGCCCTTCCCAAAAATGGACTTAGCAAGGAAGCTTCCAGCCCGGCCCTTGGTCCATCTGGCGGAGGCCCAGATGGACGGCGGCCCGTGGACTGATCCCCCTAACCCCACTCCCGCCAGTTTGAGGCGAGGCGCCCATTTCGCCCAGCAGGTCTGGAGGGTGGGCGGCGGGAGTCTTCCTCAACTTCGCTTGAAAGAGGCGTTCAGACGGCACTTGGGAAGAATTCCGCCTCAACAGGGTCGGCCCGCGGGGGTGGAGTGGGGGGTGAGGGAGGCGAAGGGGCGGTTGACCCTCTCCAACTCGTGATGTCTGCGTTATGTTGGGGCGCACAGACAGGCACTGTGTATTCTAGCGAAGTACACAAGGCAACAAACACAGTACTGTACAGCAACAGTACGGGCGTATGCACATTCCGATTCCTTCGGGCGCACTTTGTGCACACCTAGGAAGACGACCTTTTCCTAGTTCCTCAAAAACCAGCAGGGAGCTACGACAAGAAAACACTTCCAAGCCGGGTCTTTAAGCTGGCAAATGGGAAAGCTGTCCCAGGCTAAGTCCCCCGCGCGCCCTCCGCTGCAGACTCCATCCAGCCATCCGTCCGTCCATTCCTCCATGCATCCCATTACCTGGAATCTGGTTCGATGCGTGGACCCCAAGCATGAGAAGGAGAAAGAGACCGCCTGACAACTCCATGGCAGAGATTTCGCCCCGAGGTGGCGGAAAACCTTGAGAGAAGACAAGGAAAGCTCATCAGCCCGGTCACGGGCAACTACACACCCGAGGTAGCTGCCTAGGTAGCGGCCGACAGCAGACCCTCGAAAGATGAAGAGAGCGGTAGAAAAACAGAAAAGGCGGATCCAAATTAAGGTGGGAGAAGGAAGAAGACGCAAAGGCACGAGAAAGTGCCCGAAGACACACGGAGGGTGGGTGGGGAGAGAAAGCAGCGCGCCTTAAAGAGCGCCTTATTAGAGGCTTCAATGCTTGTGATTTCCATTCGCAACGTTGCGGCAAAGCTTGCAGCAGGAGAGAAGCACCTTCCTCAACCCGCGCCTTTACCTTCACAGAAAGAGGCGACGGCGAACCTCGATTAGCAGCCGGCTCCGAGAGCAAGGGCGTCCCTTGCCGCAGCAGCAACCCAGGGAAGAGGGACTCGTATCCTTGTTGGTGTTAAGTGTCCTCGGCTGAATAGAGAGAGCCCTCCAACAAGTAACGACTCCACGGGCGTCTCTTGTGGTCCTCCTCACACAGCAATCCAAGAAGCGAGCTCGCCGTCTGGGATCTTGGCCGGCGAGGGCGGTGGAGGATCGTAACCGGGGGGACCACAGTAGCCGCTTGCTGCTGCTGCTGCTGCTGCTTCTGCCGCCGCCGCCGCTCCGGTGGCTTCTCTCGGGCTGCTCCTGCTGGCTGCCCGCACTGGAGCGGCTGCCGGCGCTTCTCTTTCTTTTAAGGAGGCTCTCGCATTCCTGAGAACTTGGCCAGCCAATCAGCAGCCGCCGGGCAGGAAGCGGGTTGGTGTTGATCCAGTTACTTCACAACAACAACACGCGGGCGCGCGCGCGTCCCCCCCACCCCTACTCGAAAGGGGGAGGGAGGGAGGGGAGGGGACTGACGCTGGCCCGCCGGGGTTGAGTGTGGGGTGGGGGGGTGGGGAATGGGGAGGAAAGGTAGATGGATGGGCAGGGAAGAATTTGCGATCAATGGGGAGGACGCTTGGCCGCTGGCATCAATGGGATGCTGCTGGCGGCGCCTCCGCTAGAGCTGAGCTCCCTCCCTGCCCCGCCGCGCCGGTGCCCAAGCGCCCGTGCAATACAAGGGTGAGACACCTGGACGGAGAGGCTGTTCATTCCCCCACCACCACACACACGTCCCGCGGGCAGTTGCGAGAGGCAGCTTCGTGTGAACGAGGACTGCGATGCCCCCCCCCCCCCGCGAGGGCGGGTTTCGAGAAATAGCGGACCACACATTCTTTAGATGTCCCACTTTCGCAGGAGCTCTTCCGCCACTACTACCCAAGAGATGGAAGGGCGAGCAAACTGAGCAGAAGTGTCAGATTGTCCGGGAATTCGCTGAGAAGCAAGGAATCAGCCCGCTTTTATTTAATAAAAAGCTCGTGCTTTTACGTATTTCCTTTGCAACCTTCCTTTCCTATAATGTACCTACGTCGTTCTTTTCCTCCGATCTTTTTATCAGAAGCACAATCCTGGGAAATAAAACAGGCTGAGGGATGGGAAGGGATCCGAGATCTCCCTGGCGGGTTTTGCGGCTCACTGCCCCCCCCCCCGCCCAGTCTCCCAAGTGCTCTTACGGGACTCTCTCTTGACTGTGACACGATTCACTCCTGGCAGGCAAGCGATGGCCCTTGGTGACCCTGCAAAGGGAAAGCCCTACTAGGGAGCGGCCCAATCCCCCCCCCCCGTCGGACCTCAAGGTCTTTCCTGCAGGTCCATCCCTTCGCGTTGGCGCCGTCAACCAAGAGAAGAGCGGCAGCTCTCTCGGGTCTCCCCGAGTCACCATTGCATTCCTCCCTACTTCTGGCCACCTCCTTACAGCCGCGGTTCAGCTCTCCCTTTCTGCCTGAATGGCCACCGCAGGGAGAGGGAGAGAGAAAGAGACGCGGTGGTTGTGAAGAAGAGAATCGTTGCCAGTCTCTTCTCTGCCGCCTCCACTTTTCAGAAGGTGCTGCGATCCCTGACGATGACCTAGACTAGAGAGGACAGAGAGACCCGGATTCTTATCGATTCTAAAGTCGAGACTAACGGAGACAGGCCTTTGGAAACGATGCCGTGTCCAACCCTGGGCGCTTCTTCCCCCGGGCCTAAACCAAAAATAAAATTAAATAAAAATGTCCGAGGAGGTGGAATCCATCCACGATAGCGCGCACGAGTCTCTGAAGGGCCACGGTGCTTGTGTCTTTTATTTTTATTTTATTAAATATCGCCTGGGACTTTCCCCTACGTGGCGCGTGAAAAGACCTCTCGCTCCGTCCCGGGTGCCTCGCGGGTCGGCCTTTCGCGCCTCCTTCCAAGGTGCGCCCGGCCTTCTCTCTCTCTTCCCTCGCGTTGGCGTCCCTCTCAGGATGTCCGCTTGAGGGCGCCCTGCGAATTCTTATCCATGCGGGCATTCCTCCGCTCGGGCGGCGGCGGGGGGGGGGGCGGCGGCGAGGCGAGGTCGGTCGCCTTTGCCTTTTATAGAAAACCCAGAAGCTGGCCGTCGGAAGCCTCGGCCTCCCCCCCCCAACCCAACCCCGCCCGCCATCTCTCCAACCTGCGCGCCTTCGCCGCCGGTCCAGCGCATACCACCCAAAGGAGGCAGCCGGCCGGCCGGACGCTCCTGGGGAGGGATGAGACTTGCCCGGGGCCCGGCATTCATCCCCCCCCCCTCGCTCCCAGCCGCCTCGCCGCCTTTGGAGAAGCGCTTCCGGGCTGAGCGCGGGCTGCTGCGCCGGGCGTGGTCCCCGGGCCGTCGCTACTCTTGCATATCTGCACGGCGCGAGATTGGCAGCCCCGGCGCTGCGCCTCGTTGCCAGGCGGCGTGACTCTGGCTCTCTGGAATCCCATTCATGCCCTCCTCGCCGCCTCTGACGCGGAAAGGCGGGCGGGCGGGCAGCTCGGCGTGGGGCGAGGCGGGAGGGAGGATGCCTTGTTGAGACGGTGGCGCCCAGCCGCGCTCGACGCTGCAAAGCAGACACGCCACGATCCACCACCACCGTGACCACCTCTTCTTCCTTCTCCCTGAAATGGAGAAATGCCGCCAACCGGCGAACCGGAGGTTGAAAAACCAGATCGAGCTCTACACCCGTCCATCTCCAGGTGGACGGGCGGGCTTCAGCGTCCTCTCTCAGCCCAGTCTGGCGTCAAATTCAAAAGCACAACCAATTAATTAGAATGACTCCAAGATTAATGGCGTGCCGCGCTCCCAGGTGGCGTTTTAATCAGAAAGCGCTCTCTTGTTAGAAAGTTGCACAGCCCAGGACAAATTGCTTTGTATAAATCATCTGTGAGCAACCCGGATGCGCCCCAAAGTTTTCCCAGCGGACGAAACGTTTGTTTTCTTGTCTCCCTAGAGAGCAAGGGCAGCCCCGCTTTGTTATGGGCCCTCTCTGTCTTACATTTCATGTTTGTTTTCATTAGTTAATTGGGTGATTTAAAATGACAACAAAGCAAATATTGAATAGTCCACTACCTTAATCGCCATGTAAACACATGCAATGGGAGGTTTTCTGCTTTGGTTAATAGGAGAGAAAAGATTGGGATGCATGTTTACACAGATATAGTGACATTGAAAAGAAATGGCTGTGCAAATAAGGATAAATTTATTTCTGTTTCAACTGACTTTCATTAGGGATGTGTGCTGTCTTGGACAAATGTGTAAATATATCAACCAATCAGTAGTATTTCCATGGTGACCAGGAGACAGAGCAAAGAGCCTAGACTAGAGGGAAGAACAAGAAATTTAGGCAACATGTATCAGCAATAGTGGTAACGGTGGCTGTGGTAGCAACACAGAGGCAACACACAGAAATAATGGATTTTCCTCTGTAGATAGCTGATGATTTGTTGCACACTTAGAAAACTTTATTGTTTTTCATATGCATCTTAATATGCTAAAAGGCTAAGTAATGCTACCTTTATAGAACTTGCTTTCTTAAGAGCTGCACTCTTCGCTTTCCTCTGCAACTTAAGATTATTTCTTACTTTCAACTTTTTCATAGTTGTAAGACTTTTGATGATTTTACATGATAAGTATTTGTACTTATAACTTTTTCTCATAGCTACAAGAATAATTTTCGAAATAGCATCCCTATGACTTCTTAATAGTTAGGTACAGTATTTTTCAAAACCTTGAAGTCCTTTTATGCTTTTGGAACATTATAGATAATTTACTGTCTCTTATAGAATTAGAGAAGCTTGTGTCGATTGCAATCATTTTTCTTTGTTTACTTCCCTACAAGTTCATTCTTAGCCTCTGAAGAGAGATGGAAGTAGTCTCAAAGCTTCATTTTTGGTGAGCCAGGGGCAGGTAATCAACATATATTTTGGTCCACCCAGATGAACTGTGATGTGATTGAAAAGGTTGTCTGCTTTCACAGTAGAATTAACCCTTTTAGGGATAAATCCCCCCCCCCCATTTATCATTATCCGTCGGACACGACTGAAAAACTGAACAACAGCAACCAGTGTAGCTCATAATTAGGCATATATGTCAGACACTAATGGTCAGAAATTGCTTTTGGGAGATGTGCAACAACTTATGTAGTATCGATGTCAGTTTCTTAATTCTTTCTCATTTTCCTTCTTAAAACAATTTTCAAAGCAAATTCTGCTCACTACCCAAGAGAATGATTACTATCTAAAGACAATCCATAGGGAAAGGAAATGGTAAGGGGGGGGGGGTTATAAGCAAATATAGGTACCAAAAAACCAGATGGTTCTGAAATTACATGCAAGTGCATCAAGTAACTGGCTGTTGACAAAGATGATTCAAGAAAAGGGGAGGAACCTGAATGAAGAAGCCTACTTCACCTCTTCCTAAGATGCAGCCTTTGGGGATGTCCATTGTGTGTGTGTTGTGCATGTCATTACAGTCGTGACCAACTCTTCATGACTCCGTGTCCATGGAGTTTTCTTGGCAGGAATACTGGAGTGGTTTGCCAGTTCGTACTCCAGGTGCCTACAGCTCCTGGTATTCCCTGGTGCTCTCCCATCCAAGTACTAACCAGGGCCGACCCTGCTTAGCTTCCGAAATCAGGCGAGATCGGATATGCTTAGGGCATCTAGGCATGTCCATTAGTGAATTGTTTAGATGAAGGGGTGGTGGGGCCAAGCAACTAATATTGAGGCATGCCATGGTGCTATCTAATTCAGTGACAAAATAAATTAACCATTTATTCATGCCATGCCATCAGGGTACAGGTAACTTGGAGAGTTACAAAGGCAATACTACATTCTGACAGAGCATTCTATAATTTAAGGGCTCTTGAATTTGACTTGCCACCCTAGTTCTCTTGTAAAATACTACAGGTGCCAGGACCTTCTGGAGTCACTGCTGTCTGTCTCCATTTGTTTTAAGGCAAGGGCTTATTTCAAGCAGGTCTCCCAAAAATTGGAGTCTTGGATGAATGATTGATGGCAATTTGCTTAAAAGTGAGAAATCTCACAATTACAGTAGTACTTGAATGAAATTATTTCATATATAAGCTCTCGAATTCATGTTATTCACCATGGAGAGAAATAAATGTAGTTTAAACTAGAATCTACTAAATTTATAAATAGAGATGGGCACGACTTAGCGGTATTTTCGTTTTCATTTTTGTTTTTCGTTTTCGTTATGGAAACGAAACAAAAACGAAAATCGGCACCAACCTGGACCGAAAACGGAAACGAAACGACTAATTTCGAGCCAATTTTTGTTTTTCGTTACTGGAAAAGCACTCAATTGAGCTAAATGGGGAGAAACGAAAAATTTTTCGTTTTCGTTTTTGTTTTTTCGTTTTCGTTACGTAACGAAACGAAAACGAAAAATTTTGAAATTAGCCCACGAAAACGGAAACGAAACGACTCAGACCCTAGCCGAAAACGAAAACGAAAACGAAACTTTTTTCCTGAGTCGTGCCCATCTCTATTTATAAATATTTAATTGTAAACAAACTGTTTTGCCTTTGAGATTTACACTGTTTGATGTTATAGGATTCTGGCTGATATTTCCCACTTTCACTTATATTTCACCTCTTCTAAGGGCATGGGTCAGTGCAAATTAGAATTAAATAGAACAGATACATTTACACATAAAGCAAATGAAAATATAAAAAAGTAAAACAGTTTTAAAAGGCTTTCATACAAGGCAGTGCAATAAAAGAAAAGGCATAATCTACCTTCCTACTGTGGGATGAAAGACAAAGGTGTCCAAAGTGTATTCTATCATTCTGAAGAATACAACCTAAGATATATATTGAATTTATATTAGGAGCAACTCAGCATGGTAGCAGAGACCCAATCTAAACAAATGCTGCAACTGTGGACAGGTTTATGGAAGAAGCAAGTATTTATTTCACTCCGAGGGAGGAAAGGCAGTCACAGAGGCTAGGGTTACTTATGCTTTGAATAGTACTGCTGACAACTGAAGGAACGCAAACAAAGAAAAGAAAAGAAGAAGTCTTTATTTTGAGCACGAACTACCCAATTGGGCAAGTGAAGGAAGGACTTAGCTATCACATTTATGGAATATGCTTGTCAGCAAATGCAGACCTTCTAATAACAAGGCAGTGCTTACAAGATTCTCCTTCTCCCATTACCTAGCAATATAAGCTTAAGGGGACACAATCAGGAACTAGGTGATGGTCATTCTAACAGGCGTCTTTGAAAAGGGCAGCTCTTTGAATGTACTACTATATCTTGGTGTACATGTGCAAGGACACCTGGGCATAAATGCAACAGCCAAAAGGAACAAATGAGACAGGCAGATGCATAGCAGTTCTCTGATCAGAAGTTTCAGAGTTCTTAGAGCTGTGGTGGGCCAAAATGTAGCCTTTTACTTTTTTCGGCCCTCTGCCCCTAATTTGCCCAAGAAAAGATTTGACAATACCTTCAGAATCTTCCATGGACACTGTTAGTTGTTTCAGTCCATTTTCGCCCCCTGCCCCAGTGTATGTAGAAATGTGTTTCACAGGTGGAACAGGTATGCTCTCTGCAGATCAAGAAGGCCACTGCACACTACAATTTACCATATTCAGATTTATGCCCTCCAGTACCCATGATGACAGGAAGAAGCTCATCTCTGTTACAAGTGACCACCAAGCAGCTCATTCATCTCCTAATGAGAGCAGGTTTACTGGTGTTCGAAGGTAGACACTAAGCCCATAATTTGAGAACATTGCTGGCATCTGTAATCATCAATGTGGTCAATATTTTGACTCTATTAAAACCTGGTCCAGGTATCACCTAAGACAGGCATGTCCAAAGTCAGGCCTGGGGGCCAAATGTGGCCCATTTACAAATTTCGATTGGCCCGCGGCCTCTTCTCCCCAACGGCACAGCCTGTCATGCATCCCCGCCAGCTGGCCCTTCCCCATACCGGATGCAGTCACCAGCTTGCAGTTTTATGTTTTGCCTGCCCTCTCTACCTCTGTCCATCCCCCCAGCCACCTTCCCAGCTTACCCGCCCCTGGCTCCTTTGCTGCAGCATCCTCCCTTCCTTCTTGCATGTTATAGAGATTTGTCCAAAGTCCGGCCTGGGGGGCCAAATGCAGCTGAATGGTTGGCCCCCTCACATTTTCACCTCACCAAATCTGGCCCTCCTTGCAAAAAGTTTGGACACCCCTGACCTAAGTTATAAACTCAACAGGTGTCTTTAAGGCTTAAATTCTTGCCCCAGCTTAAATTCCTGCCCCACCTGCAATATGGGAATATTAATAAGACCACCTTGTTCTTCTGAATTGGTTTGCACATATTCTAATTTTATTTGCTGCTTTGTAATCACTGTTATAATTATCTCCTTTCATTCAGATGCCTATTCTCTCCTCTCATCCATCCACTCCAGTGGTTATTCACTCCGCTCCCTGTGGTCTTTCCTACCCATTCTTTCTCTTTATGTTTCTTACTGGACTTTCTCTGCACACCTCTGCTCCTCTCCCAGGATCGTCTTTTCTTAAACCCCCCCCCCCAATCTGCCTCAGCCTTTTCTAGCCTTGCAAAAGGAAGCAGAAGTCACATTCAGCATGTTGTTTTCTCTACCCTGCCTCATGTCTACCTGGAGTTGCCCAGAACCCCTCCAGGAAAAAGGAATCTGCTTCCTCTTTCATGGTTAGGGACATCTGCCACCTTGTGACTGAAGATGGTACTACAGAGAAATAAATTATGTGTCAATAAAATAGGTACAGTGGTCTTGTAGTGCACATGTCAGGGGCCAGTGTACAAAAGGCCAGCTTCTTTAAATAGTAGATGGCAAGGACTGGACAACTGACTGTTCATGGGCATCACTTTTGCCTGTGAAAGAGTTATGTCGAATCCTGGAGTTCTCCTCTGCAAAATGTCAAATGACAACTGATTACAGGCATACCTTGGTTTAACAATTTAATGTGTTCTCTAGGATGTTTCATATTGCAGAAAATTCATAAATCGAAAATGCATGGTGTGCAGTGCATCCTGGGTACTTTTTTTCACAATGCATTATGAAAAATAAAATAAACCAAGGCATAGTTTTCAATAGATTTCCTTTCGTGAACTGAAAATCTCTTTGATTTCAATCAAAGAGAAACTTTCTCAAAAATAGCACATTACTAGTGAAATATTACAGCATTCGTTAATTGACTCTAGAAGGATCCTATGCAATGTTTGGGATATCCAGTAGAAGAATGGATCTAGACTGCTAATAAAACAATCTGTACAGATAGCCACTTCTCTTTAGGTTTTGAGTCATTCATCCAGGTTATTTACATTTTGATTGCCAGTTATACAAATTGGTGCTTTCAACAACACCGTCCCCTTCCTTTATCTCACCTAATTAAGAGTCATCCTAACATAGAGCAAATTAGATACCATAAGCCATTTCTTCTTTGATTAATAAGCTGAACATTTTTTAAAAATTAAATCAAATAATATTCAGGAATATCAAGTGAAAATTAAAAACATGTTTGTCCCTGAGTCTGGGACATAGATCCAGTGATATATCTTGTCTCTCAGATTGTCTTGTCACATGGATCATACTGTTGTAAACCACCCAGAGTAGCCTTGCAGCTAGATGGCCAGCATAGAAATCTAATAAATCTAATAAATAATAAATACATTAATAATAAAATTATGTACCAATGGAAACAGGAGTCCAGACCAAGTTGTTCACACATACAGTTGTCATTATATTGCCCAGATGTCAAACAGAAGCATGCTTTACTTTCTTGTTCATAACAGATTTCAGATAAGGTACTAATGTATTGACAGATTAGATTCCAAAGATAGCCCCATGCATGAAAATTATGTACAGATATCTGTGTTGATCATTCAACATCCTCTCTTTTTTCTGATAACTTGATTCTCTAACACTTGAAAGGTTAAATCCCAGTGAAATTAATGGGTTTCATATTCTAGGTTAAGGAACATAGCCAGTCTCACACAAAGGTGTGTGTGTGTTGTGTCGTTACAGTCGTGACTGACTCTACATGACCCCATGTCCATGGAGTTTTCTTGGCAGGAGTACTGGAGTGGCTTGCCAATTCCTACTCCAGGTGCCTACAGCACCTGGTATTCCCTGGTGGTCGCCCATCCAAGTACTAACCAGGGCTGACCCTGCTTAGCTTCCAAAATCAAACGAGATCAGATGTGCTGAGGGCATCTAGGCAGCCACACAAAGATAGCTATAGCTAATACAAAATGGGAATTGTGACTTGGACGTAATATTGATATTTAAGCAGTAGTGTAGCTGGCGTTGTTAGCTACTTAAAGTAGTGTATCTAGCCTTCTGAGCTACTTCATTCCACAAAGGCTCTGAGGCTTCTGAATCACAGAGAAGAATGTGTGGTTGAAGCATGAACTGATCCCTCAGCCTAACCACCAATGCTGACAACAAAATGAAAATGCAGAGAAACACACATCATTCATCTATCGTAATACCTTGGTTTAAGAGTAACTTGGTTTAAGAGTGTTTTGCAAAATAAGCAAACATTTCTTCTAAATTTTGCCTTGATCGACAAGTAATGTCTTGATATACAAGCACTGGAGCAGGTCAGACGATCACAAGTGAGGCAATGGTGGCTCTCCACCCTCCCTCCACCCTGCTGGATTGTGGGTGATTCAGGCAACCTCCAAAGCAGAGGGAGGAGAGAAGAGGAGAGGTCTCCCTTGCACCAGCCAGGAACATTTTCAAAGGGTTAGGGCTTTATTTTTCTATTTTTATTTAATTTGTTTTCAACATTCTTATTTTTTCAAACAATTTACAGTCATGGGGCAGCTACTCAAGTGTGCATATGGCTACAAATTGCACTTTATTATTGTCAGATTAAAAACACAGGGTAAAATCCTGTCATTAGTCCCAAGCAGAGCAGATTCTCCAGCTGGGTACCTAAACTGTGGTGTGGACAGGGACTTTTAGCCAACATTTTTGCTGAGTTTTGGCATTTTGTGTGTACAATATGTGGTCTGTGGGACCCCAGAACAAATCATCTGAGTTTCCATTATTTCTTATGGGGAAATTTGCTTTGATCTAAAAGTGTTTTGGTTTACAAGCATGTTTCTGGAACAAATTATGCTCCTAAACCAAGGTATTGCTGTATATTCCTCTTTACGCCCATTTTTCTTTGCCCAGCCTGCCTGCATGGCCAATAGGGAAAAAAACAAAGCAAAACACTGAATCTGTCTCATCTTCTCTCATCCCTCCACCCTGTCCCTCTTAAAAACGATCCTTCCCCATGGCTAACTCCTTGCTATTTGCTGCCCCTTGCCTGCTTCTCTGGCAGGTGTCTGTTAAAAGAATAGGGTCTCTAAAATAGGGCTTGGAAAATGCATCTCAATCATTACTCAAGGCCAAGTCAGTGGGAAATAAAAACCCAAACTGAGTCTAGGTTGAGTCCCTCGTGTAACTTCAGTTGAGCTTGATAGCACGTTGCAAGTCACATGGCCCCATCCCTGGACTTGGATATCCTGTCCCTAAAACCATCAAGGGCTGTTGCATTTGGAATAAATACTGTGCATATTTACACCAAATCCCAGAATTGTCCAAGAATACCCCAGGTAGATTTAGGAAGCTCCAACCCACAAACACATATCTGTAGACACTGTCCTTCAACTCACCTGGACAGAGTGGAGGGCTCTGAGGCGGTATAGCTTTATAGGCCTCATTTTTGGCTGCAGTTCTCCCTGGGTGTGTTAGTTCTTGAGAGGTGTGTGTGTAGCTGAATGCCCTAAAGTGTCGCAAGACTGCCACGAGGATGGGTACTTTCATATTGAATGGACTTCCATACCCAAAATTTGGCCCTGTGAGTCACTCACCAAGCATTATTATGGAAATGGGAGCCCCAAAGCAACAGGAAGTAGAAGTGGTCCTCTCCCTCTGTTTGGTTTCCAGTTGTTCCTTCAGTTAGCAGGGAGAAAAGTACCCCTCTGAGGTCTGTTGGGAATGTTCTTGCCATTTTAATGACCAGACTCATCACTTTGCCTTTGAGGAAGATATTAACTAGGGGGTGCTAGTGTATTCCCTGATTTGCATGTTGGCTAAATGTAATAAAACTATCATGAACAGTGGGTTTAGTCTTGGCTCCATCTGTTTTTTTTCTCTCTCTCCCCTAGATACATAGTTTGCTCTTGTCTCCTCTGTGAAGATAGTCCTTTGTTGAGAAGTCTAAACGCCAGCTTCCACATAGTAATCTTACTCATGAACTAACACAGGATACAGAAATTGGCATCTTCTATTCCCCTCAAGTTGGGAAAATAAGCCAAACAAATATGAATTTTATTAAAACATGTCCATATTGTTTTTAATAGCCTTATAATGTAATTTGGCCTTCAAAGAAAAAAATGTGAAGCAACAACATTTTCAGGATAATTTAAACCCAAACAATGTGAGCAATGAACCAAACAATGAGGCCAATTAAAGAACAAATATGGAAGAAAAATAACTCTTGTGTAAAAGGCATTTAGTAAATTAAGAAAAAACAAAAACAAAAGCCAGTGTTCCCAAATTTTGTGAAACTTTCACCCTAGGAACTCTCGCACATGGGGACCAGTGTGACAGAGGTGATGTTGTAGCTTGCAACCGAGGCCTATGACAGGTGTAGTGCTGTGGTCTATTAAAAACATGTTAAGGGCAAGTTGAGTTATGTAATAATTGTTTTACGTAACTGTTTTGTGTAACATGGCCCTGGTGCATTTTTCTGATTTTATATTTCCCGTGACCCTACTGGATTGAGATAGCGGGAGCTTTCACATAATAGATTTGGACATCAGGAGGCTGAGAAAAGTTGCTTCAGGATATGATGAAGAGAACTTTCTGGTATTTTGTTAGGCTGCTGATGGTTACCTACTAAACTTTCTCAACATTAGTCCCCCAAACCAGTCTCCACTGAATATGTAGCATATTTAGGCACTTACCTGTTTCAAGCAGATAGCTGACAGTATAGCTATCCATAGTGTCACTGTAAGTCGGAAGCGTATAACAACAACAATAAAGGCTGAGGAATTGTTGGATACCAGATAGTTGCCCAGTTTGCCTCTACAGATGGGGCAGAAATACAGTAGCTGCAGACCTTTCTCTCCTGGCTGCCCTTGTTAAAACCAATGGGGCTAAAAAAATTGTATTAGCAACAGCTGCCTTGGTATAAATTGTTTCTCCTGAGAATTTGCTGTGTGGTTGAACAAATAAGTTTTTTTTTTAAATGAATGGGTCCTAAACGTGCCATTTCAAACTGCCATACTGGCTGTGGAATCTGGAAGATGTGGTCCAAAAAAGGATTTTTTTCCAAACTCAGAGACTAGGCTAATTGAGAGGTCTTAAAGGTCTCCTGTTATATAGAAATATAACTGCTGGATTGCTGCCATTCTGTTAATTTTGGGGAAAAAAACTGCAAGAAGAATTATGTCTGGAAATGGATCTTGAAACTGTTGAAATCATGTAAAGTGTATAGCTAGCACTTAATTTAGTAACTGAGAGCAAATGAAATGTAAAAGTTTTTCTGTCGACAGAATTTCTATGCTTTTTTTTTTAACCCTTGGAAACACACACTTCTTTATTCATATTACAAAGTTCCATTAATAGGATTTCCAAAGGAACTGGGATCATGCTTTAAGGCAAGAGGCCATGTCTAAGGATCCATCACTGCCAATTTTGATTAAATCAAACAAACAAACAAGAAAACAAAACTGGTAGAAACTAGCCATTGTTGTATGCTGGAAAAAATTCTCACAGTAAAGCTGAGTAATTGAACAGGTGAGTTTCCAGAAGGTCGTGAGACAGGTTAGTTTTACCCTACTGATGATGTGTTGTTGCGATACTAATCCTGCTCAGTACGAGAGGAACCGCAGGTTCAGACCTTTGGTGTATGAGCTTGGCTGAGGAGCCAATGGGGCGAAGCTACCATCTGTGGGATTATGACTGAACGCTTCTAAGTCAGAATCCTCCCTAAATGTAACGATACTGTAGCGCCAAGGAGGAGCCCTGGATGGCCTCGGATAGTCGGGCCGCCCGGCCCGGTGCGGAAAGATGTCTGTCTCGGGAGTGGGGTGCGGCCGGAAAGGGGCCACCTCTCGCCTGTGACACACCGCATGTTCGTGGGGAAGCCGGTGCTAAATCATTTGTAGATGATGGATATAACCTAAAAACAAACACATAAGGCATAAATACAACAAAAAAGAGTGTTTGTCAAGCATTTGCCTGATTCAATGCACAGAGGAAATGAGGCATGGGATTCCACCTCACCTTCCTCATGATGTGGTAGTTTGGGAAAAGAAGTGTATTTCTCTGAATAATTGCCTACTGCTGTATATGACCCTTTCTTGTACACGTTGCCAGTTTCACGGAAGAGTGAAACCATATATAGAAAATAATCTGATAAGAACTCTTACCATTCATCTGATTGTTCACACCCCAGATCTCTTAGGAAGCAACTTATGACCAGTTCTTGAGAACTAGATACAAATGTACAGAGAAAAGTAGATTTTTAAATGATTTTCAAACATACTTGCACAGATGCATATGGCTACTCCCTCAACCAATTACATGTATTGAGGAGACAATTTATTAAAAGAAAGTATCCTGAACGGCAAATGGTGAATAGACAGCTTTTATAAAAGTTTACAATGTACAAACGTTTAGGAAAACAACCATTTTTCCAAACGCTGAGAAAGGAACCACCCAATTGTGTTAACTGCAGCTTAACATCGAAGCATGGGACAAATCATTTACAAAACAGTACTGTATACAGAAACATCAACACATCTTATAGAACACAATCTGACATCAGACAAATCCCTTTACCTTCTTCAAAGGAATGAGTATTTCAAAGACTTATAAGTCCAGAGTTGTCATAATACCAAAAGATTTATACACTGCTAAACTTTGCTAGAAAGTACAGCATCAATGGGGCACTAATCTTCTGAAAGATGTAAAACAAACAAACTTCTAGAATTGACACAGTTTGAAGACATTTCTGGTAGAAAGTAGTATGTCTTGAGATGTATTACTGCTTGCACTACCAGTCATCTGATACATCATTCAGTGCTAAATAGAAATATTATGTTGGTAAAACACCAGGTCCCTTAAGAAAATGGCTGGAAAACTTACTAGCATCTGGAATGGAAAAATGGGTGGCCCATTTTATGTTGTTGCTTCTGTTGTTCTGTGCCATCAAGTCACCTCTTAATTATCGCAACCTTATAAATGAATGACTTCCAAAATGTGCTGTCCTCAGGAGCCCTGTAACAGATAAAAGTTTTAACCAAAAATCCAAGTATAAGTTAACTATTGGTGCAATACGTATGGTAATCCTAGCTAATATTGCCACTTTTGCAGCTCTCGTGTTATTTCAGAGATCTGTAGTGGATTATGACAGCTGTCAGCCTTGACAGCTTTAAGAAAGGATTGGACAAGTTCATGGAGAACAGGGGTATCAATGGCTATCATTATGGATGCCTAAGGACAACCTCTGGGTTGGAGAGATAGGCAGGATATCTCTCAATTCCATTTGTAGGGAATCATAAGCAGGTGAAGACATCTTCTTGGGAATACCCTGAAGCCAATGGTGAGCCACTGTGTGAATGCTGGACTGGATTGTCTGTGGTCTGTTCCAGCAAGGCTGTTCTTATGTTCTTCTGTTCTTAATAATCATCTTCTTTTTCTTAGCATTTGTCCCACTTGGGGGTGGAGTCTGCGATTCTTGTTTTGGCCTTCGACTTGGCATTAGAGACGGGCACGACCAAGAAAAATGACGTTTCGAGTTGTCGTGTGTCGGAGCCGGCCCGTTTCGGCTCGTTTCCGTTCTTCGTGAAATTTCTCAAAAATTTGTTGTTTCGTTTGTCGTTTTTTCGTCTGTCGTTAGTACTGGTTTGGGGGGGTAGCGGGCTCCTGGAGGCACCTCTCTGGGGTGGGTGCCTCCTCTGGCCCGCTATGAAGGGAAAGCGGGCTCCTGGAGGCACCTCTCTGGGGTGGGTGCCTCCTCTGGCCCGCTACAAAAGGGTACGCATAGCCAATTGGATATGCATACCAAGTTGCAGTGGCAGGCAGAGGCACCTCTTTTGGGTGCCTCTACTCTGACTCACTAAGAAGGACAGCATACTGGCATACTGTGCACTTGTTGTGCTGGGGAGCAAAGTGAGAGAGGACCCCTATGGGCGCCCTACGGCTCACTAAGAAGGGAAGTGTACTTGCGTGTAGCACAATGCGAGTACACAGATCTGGCTTAGGGTTAGGGTTAGCGCAAGGGCTAGGCTTAGGGTTACGGGTAAGGTTAGGGTCAGTTAGTGGGGTGCACCTCTGGGTGCTTCTCTGACCCACTAAAAAGGACAGTGTACTGGCGTATGGGTTAGGCTTAGGGTTAGGGTTCAGGTTCGGACTAGGGTTAGAGGGCTTTTTATGCCCGACTGGCACATCCCAGATGTCTCGGTCAAAACCTGGCCAAGTGGCCATGCAATTGGTGGAATGGCTCCAAATATATGCATGGTCCACTCCCATGGCCAGCCCATCATTGCGCAGGTGTAAAAAAATAAAAATAAAAATAAAAGAAAATAAAATCAATGGAGACGTTTTGTTGCAAGAAAAACCCACTGCTGCTACTGTAAAAATTCAGGCAGTTTTAAAATAGCTATTTTCGCATGTTTCTGTGGTGCTTTGGTGTGTTTTTGGACCACGTTTTCAAAATAAATATTGCGGTCGCCCCATTTTGGATCCCCCGCCCGCACCGCATGGCATGGCGAGTTGGCGAGACGACGAGGATGCCCCCCACCAGAGCAGCCCAGGACAGGAGAGGGGGGGAGGCCGGGGACTCCCCCCAGAAACCACCCCTCTGGTAGGTGCACTCACTCAGGCAGGCATATTTTCACCTGCTTTTTTTGGCCAGGAATCAGGTTTTTTTTAATTTTTAAAACTTTTTTTCTGTGCCGCCGCTTGGCGAGTTGGAGACGACGAGGATGCCCCCCACCAGAGCAGCCCAGGAGAGGAGAGGGGGGGAGGCCGGGGACCCCCCCCCAGAAACCACCCCTCTGGTAGATGCCCTCACTCAGGCAGGCATATTTTTGACTGCTTTTTTGGCCGGGAATCGGGGTTTTTTATTTTTAAAACTTTTTTTCTGTGCCGCTGCTTGGCGAGTTGGAGACGACGAGGATGCCCCCCCTCCAGAGCAGCCCAGGAGAGGAGAGGGGGGGAGGCCGGGGACCCCTCCCCCAGAAACCACCCCTCTGGTAGGTGTCCTCACTCAGGCAGGCATATTTTCGCCTGCTTTTTTGGCTGGGAATCGGGTTTTTTTATTTTTTAAACTTTTTTCTGTGCCGCTTGGCATCGCGTGATCGCTGCGATGCCATGAACGACAACGACAAATCAGACCCAATTTTTCTTTTATCGGTTTGAGTTCGAGTTCTGGTGGAGTAATTGTCGTTCTTCGTTCCGTTGCGTAACGGAAACGAGGAACGGAAACGGAAATGAGAATTTCGCCAAGTCGTGCTCATGTCTACTTGGCATGGTCATGGGCTAAGTCTGGATAAACCCAGGACAACTTCATGTCGTTCTCAAGAGTTTTCATCCAGCCTTGTTTTGGTCATCCCCTCAGTTGGAATCCGCTGACCTCCAGGGTGAGACCCTTTTTAGCCCAAGTTTCCTCATCGGCACACAGGACACATCCAAACCAACACAGTCAGGCTTCACGCATCTTGTTAGTGATCGGTACAATACCGTAGCTTGCTCAGATGTCCTCAATGCAAGCATGAAACTTTCGCTTGAGTCTGGTGGTCCATCGCAGCATCTTTGTCTCCATGGCACCAAGGTGATGTTTGACTTCTTTAGTCTCCAGCCGGCGCAGCTTTGCTGCCAATTTCCCAACAACTAATTCTCTGCAAGATCCATGTCTATTATAGATGGAGCTATATATACTCTGCAGTTATTATATTATATTATATTATATTATATTATATTATATTATATTATATTATATTATATTATATTATA
>JAHTLZ010000016.1:25436988-25448072 GCA_023846285.1 Phrynocephalus versicolor | reverse complement strand
TAGATAGATAGATAGATAGATAGATAGATAGATAGATAGATAGATAGGGGTGTGTGCGCGCATTTGTTTGTTTGCTAATTTATTTATTCAACTTCTATACCACCCATCTAGCTACCAAGACTATTGTGAGCAGTTCACAACACAACATTATGATAAGAATTGGTGGTTCTTAGAAAGCTGCCACGCAAGGAATTAGTTTATTTGGTTTATTAGATAGATATAGATAGAGTATAGGCAATGTAAGTAGCAAGAAAATAGCAAATAAGTATCACACACTCTCAAGGCAAACAACAGACAATCAAGATGTTAGTGAGAGTTCCATCACAGCCAGGTTGGCCTGCAGCACAGACCGGGACCTCTGCTGTTCTGGGTCTCTCTCAGAGTGGTCTTCTTATACCTTTTATACCTTTTCTGTAGCCACAGCTTACGCATATCATACGTAATGTTTCTTTAGATCATACCCGGCCAGTTATCATAATTCTTAGAAATTCTTTTGCATCTTTTCTATTTCGAGGTTGTTTTGTCACTGTTTGGCTAACTGCCGTATGTTGTTGTTAACAAGATGACACCTTTGGTGCCATAAGATGGTGTCTACATGGGGCATCGTGGCCTTGTGTTGTCTTCTCGCTTTTTTTGGCTCGCTTTAGCTAACCACAAATATTGTTGTGTTCTGCAGGCTGGCATCTGCGCACTTTATCTTTTTCTGTGTTTCTGCCAATATCTTGGCTGTGTCGCTGAGACCTTCAGAGAGATGAACCTTACACCCATAGTCTGGTTTTAGCATTTAAATATAGTTTATAATAATTCTTGGCTTTTCTAATGTTTATAAATCCCTATCAGTCCTCACTTTTACTCTTAGCGGAAAGTTGAAAGGTTAAATAAAACTATTTCTGAACTAGCTCTGAAGTCCTAAGGAGTATAATATTCAATAGCTTAAGCCTTTTTGTCTGCTGGATGATTTAAGACCTTCCAGAGGCCACTTACTTTAACTGCTTTGCTTTATACACTTAAAGAGTTTTGTACTTAAAAGGTACAAGGCAGGAGAGAAGAACACCATAAAAGCTGAAAATAAAAAGCAGTAGAAACAAAATGACAAGTGCCTCAAATGAAAAGTGGGGGCGAACAGGATGCAGATCTCCTGAAGAGAACAAGGTGGGAGGAAAACATCTTCCTATTTAAAAAAAATAGGAAGAGATCTTCCTATTTTTAAAAAAATCTCATACTCTCTCTCTTTTCCTTCCCTTTAATTTTGCCAACAAGATTAGGAAGAGATTAGGGAGAGGCTGGAGACTTTGGAAGCATTATTTTTCTGTGCCACAATCTGGAGAATCTCTAAACAAGCATGGCTATTAAGGAGCCTAGGGTTATAATCCAGAAAAGTAACACCCCATAATCTCTGATTATTTATTTTTATTAATTTTTATTTATTTTCTACACTAAATTATATAAAACAAATATATTGCTTATCTTCTGTCATGTTATCGATTCCAACACAGTTTTTCCCAACCTTGAGCCCAATATAATTCATATCTCCTTTCCCAGTTTAAATGAGCATACTTTCATACTTAATTTCCTTACTATCTCATCCATATTCTATCCATCTTTACTTACATCTATTTCAAATAATCTTTATTCATTATTACCTTTAAAAATTGCTGCTAAACTCTAGAAGGTTTTTATATCAGTATTCTTCTAATTATGAGACTTCTACAAGCTACTTTGCTTTCCACTCACATAACTCTCCCTGCACCCATTTAGTCACCTGCATGAATTAAATGCTTCAGTTGAATTCCATTTCCCAAGATTCATGGTGGTTTATTATATGCAACATCAAGATTGTACAGGGGCTGTAATTCTCTGGTAAACACTGCCACCAGATCCTCAGAATCTGATACCATGGTTACTCAAACGTTCAAAAAAAAACACTCATTCACAAGTGAGAAAGGTTTAGAACCAGTCTTTTATTAATACAAGGCACATTAGAAGAATGGCAGAATACATTACTAGTTATGCATTCTTTATTTATAGATTCATCTCCTTCTCTTGCAGAAGCAGGTCAGGTTCTATCCACAATTCAGTCTGTTTAAATATGTGGGATAAATACTGCAATTTTTTCTCATTTTAAAAATATTCCCAATAGACATTCACGGATTTAAACATTTATAAGCTGCCCATCAAGTAATTTGAAGGAGCCCTAAAAAGAATTTGTTACTAAATCACTTTTACAATGGAAGAACTGTGGTGGTAAAATGAGACCATTTGATGGAGCCATGAAGAACTAGCTTGGAAACCAGCCTTGTCAGCTGTGAATTGAACAGGCTGTCAATGGTACTCCCAAATTATGTTCCACCTTCACATTCATTAGCTGAGATTTAGAGAAATGACCTGTATGAGGAAGGCATCAAAGTATGTAGTCCAAATGCAATCTCACAGACAAAAAACTTCAAGAAGAGCAAATTGCAGTTGTGAGACAGATGAATTATCTTCTGTCCATTGGATGGTAAATTCTTAAAGAGAACTTGAAGAAGAGCAGACTGTAGTTTCTAGGAGAGAGCTAAATATACAACAGTCACCTGCTTGCATCCGAATACTTTCTTCAGAGGTCCTTGTCTTGTGGTGCAGTGGTTAAACTGCTGTACTGAAGCCAAAACTCTGCTCATGACTTGGGAGTCAATTTAAGGTAGCGGGCTCAAAGCTCACTCAGATTTCCATCCTTCTGAGGTTGGTAAAATGAGTGCCCAGTTTGTAGGGGGAGGGGGCAATGTGTAGCCTGCAAAAGCTGATGTGCTGCCTGAAGAGGATGGACTTCTACATTAGAAACAGTAAATTAAGTTCAAAGAATAGTTAAGAGTCGTCCATTCTTAATTCTATTTGTCATGATATTGTATAAAGTGCAGCCAAAGCTATCTGCATTTTGGTGTCAGTGAAATCCATGGGAGTCAAGCTAGCAGTGACAAAATTCTTTCAGTCTCCACATTTATCTTCATGATCTTCCAGTTCATTTCCAGAACTAATTTGGAGTCTTGGCTTAAATCATTAAAGCACCTCAACAGTTTGAAACAAGGTTACTTGTAGGATGACCTTATTACCTTCAGAGGCTCATCTTTGCCTCTCTTTACTAGATGACATAAGATGGGCAGACACAAGGAAAAAGAACTTTTCAGCAACTAGAGGAACATAAAACAGAAGAAATGATAATGGTTCATTTACACAGGAAGGGGACTGTTAAGATGGTTATTCAATTAGCAGGTCCTGGTCAGTATAATGAGCTGTAAGCCAGGTGAACTGGGCTGTCACAGGAATGCTGAAGAAATGTTTCTAGGGCAGAGCTGTGTATACTTTAATATGGTCAGGGGTTCTGATTGTATCAGGGAATGTGAGAACGATCCTCTCCTGATACTTCACGTCCCTCTCGCTGCAGTTCGCGGCCCCGCTGGAGACTGGTTCAAAGGAACGGAACCTCACGTCCTTGTGGGGTCAATCCGAGTTCAAAGGAATGGAACCTCACGTCCTTGTGGGGTCAATCCGAGTTCACCCCAACCACGCCCCCTGAACTGCGCTCCAAGCGGGGTGAGAGATTCCCGTCCTGGATCTCGGGAATCTTTTCAATCCACTTCTCAATCCGTGTTGAAAACCGATTTCAACATGGAGGCAAGTTCACCTTGGCTCTAAGAAGGACATGAAGTAACCACCCCAATGATGGCTCCATTTCAAATTTAGATTCCTAACATGCTCACTCATGGTGTAATGGCCAATTACAAGAAATCAGATCAAGATATATTCATCTTTTCAAGAATTAATACATGGAGAGAAGAGAATTTATAGTTCCCACCACTGCAACTTGCTTTAAATTCATCTCAATACTGATGTGGAGTGGATGGGCAGGCAAATTATAGAAAGACAAGTACTGGGCAGCAGCAATAACTGACAGTAACCCTGGTGAAGGATCTATCATATAAGCAATTTCAGTCCTGATTCTCCTGTCTCTGTACAAGAGGCTACTGTTAGGACAGAGTAAAAAGGTTCCCCCTGCACATGCGTGCTAGTCATGTCTGACTCTAAGGGTGGTGTTAATCTCCATATTCAAACCGAAGAGCCATGTGTTGTGCAAGTCTGTGGCCATGTTGGCTGGCATGGCTGCAAGAAACACTGTTTTACCTTCCCACTTTTTATGGTGGTACCTATTTATCTACTTGCATTTACATACTTTCCAACTGCTAGGTTGGCAGGGGCTGGGGTTAAGAGTGGGAGCTCGCTCCACTGTGTGACACCCAGGATTTGAACCGCTGAGCTGCCAACTTTGTAGCTAACAGTTTTCAGTGCTTTGGCCCGCTGAGTATAGAGAAGCAAATTGGTTTCCAGGGCTGCGTTTTATCGCTCTGTTCAATATTTATGTAACATTTTTCACCCAGAGAGCTTGATTAGATTCAAATGAAGGGAAATTGGTGGAAAACACATAAATAAATTCAAGATACACAGATGATCTAGTATTACTGATAGAAAATAACAATGATGTGAAACAACTACCAAAAAAGGTTAAAGACGGAAGTGCAAAAGCATGATTATATCTGAGTATTAAGCAGACAAAATTAAGGACTGCAGAAGAATCACATCCCTTTAATGCTAGCACAGAAGAAAACATTTTAGTACATTCTTTCAATCATCAATCGGAATGCAAATTGCAGCTACAAATTCAGAAGACAGACTCACAAGTGCAGTGTTGAAGGAATTAGCCAAGATCATTAGCTGCATATATTCTGGTAGGGCAATATTGAAAAAGGCAAGGTCATTCATGCTATGGCATTCCAGTTCAGAATATGTGAATGTGAAAGCTGGAGAGTGGAGAAAAGACAACGGGGCGAGGGGGGGGGAGCCCAGTTCATTCACAGTTTGGTGCAAGATGAGAGGTTTGGATCACCAGAAGGAAAAACAAACAAAATGGGAGATCAAATGGATCCTGACCTATCTTTAGAAGCAACTATGACTAAAGGAAGACTTCAGTCAGACTTGGGATATTGCGAGCCCTGTTCAGCCATGACAGCTGGTGAAGGTTAGGGGCAATTGTAAACCTCTGCTGGAACATTTCAGGAGCTCTAATTTTTTTTATTATACTTCTTTCTCCTCTTTCTCTTTTTAATTTTTTTTTTAAATTTTATTATACAAATTACAAAAAAGACAAAACATCAACAACAGTGCACTCCTTCACCAACAGGATCACTCTTCTTATTTACAGTCATTATCCTCCCCTCCAGAACAAAATCGATTGTTGCACGGAAGCCACCTTACCCTTATCTCGTACAAGCACATATTCAATAAATCTACCCCATATATCATAGAAAATATCTCTTTTTAACTCTCCTTTTTAATCTTTAAAGAACATCAATTTATCATTTAAAGCAATATTCTGTATTTCATTGTACCATTCATCTAAGCATAGTTCATATTTAGATTTCCAATTTCTAGCAATTGTTAATCTAGCCGCAGTCAACAAATTAGCTCTAATTAGGATCATTACAATGGTATGTGCTTCAGCTCAGAAGTGACTTGACAGCACAGAAGACCAACAAAGACAACAAATGTACAATCAGGGTATCAAAATGTCCCCATGCATAACAACCCCCCCTCGCACCCCACATAATGTGTAGACATTTGTGTACAAAATATATACCCTATGCATATATTGGTATACTACCTCTGTTTTTTTGTGGATCTAGACAATACAAGGGGAGGGGAATAATCACCCTGAAGTGGAAAGAAATGGAGACTTTAGAGACATTGACTTTAAATAATAACAGATGGAGAAGAAACTGACTGGCCTGGCTGCACCTATTATCCTTCTATACTATACCAGACACGGCATGATCATGCTGTCCTAGGGTGAGCACATCTGGTGCTCATTGTTTTCACGGCGTTTCAAGCTTGCAGAGGGATATAGCCTGCTACCAGATGGACAAAAATAAAATAAAATAAAGGATGCTCTTTTTTTTTTTGTTTCATTGAAAGATACAAGGCCAAAGCCAGGCATGGAGAAAGCTCTATCTTACAGACTACTAGAAATGCTTAGCGATTCAACAGCGGGATTATTGTGCCATATGTTAGCACCATTCACAGCAGATCCACATGCTTTTGAAAAATACAAGCACGAGCTTGTTCCACAGGTATGGTTGTGAATACATGTAGAAATCCATCTTAGATTAAACAGCTTGGTGAATTGCCAACTCCTCTGCTACGCTACCCCAGTGCCCTCTTTATCCTCCTGACTGGGGAGAATGGCACTTTCCCATGGCTCCAATGACTGGCTGGATTCAGAACAGATGGCCGGTGTCAGTCCTGAGTGTTTAAACAGCTCTCCCCATCATATTAATTTTTCAAAGACCATTTGGGGTAGTATTAGAGCAAGATGTCAGTCTTGTTCACAGAGTAACAGAACACAATTACAAAATAATGGTGATTCTTCATGCCACTTTCGCTGAACATGGTACTATATACAAGTACTGGGTTCTAATATGAGCAGAGTATACATTTGTCTGTAATACGCATAAGATTTGATGTTGTGTTAAATGATTGAAATTACCGTATTTTTCTGTCTATAAGACACCCCTATGTATAAGACAACCCCCAATTTTCCAGCCTGAAATAAGTTTCGTTCCTGTGTCGTTTTGACGTTGGCTTACTTCTGTGTACAAGATGACCCTAAATTTTTAGTCTAACAGTTTGGGTAAAAAAAGTAGTCTTATAAATGGGAAAATACAGTATTTTTTTAAAAAACCCAGACCATCCTAATACTGTATATTTGTAAGATTTAAAGTAAGGTTTGATCTCATCCAGCTTGGTTCTAATGTTATGAAAAAATAAAGTAAAAGTAAACTTGGAAGAGTTGAACAACAGGAGACTGTGGAATCATTTTTTCAGCAATGGCTGTGCCAGGCAGCAAAAACAATTTTCTCAAGGCCTTGGGTGCTCTTGCTCTTGAGTAGCTCTGTTGATAGGGATTGCCTATTTATTAGAGAAATGGTGTATAGCACAGTGGGTCGAACAGACACCCCAGGACCCATAATGCATCATACCTCTCATATGCTGCTGCTGACAACCCCCCCTCCCCCAAATTCACAGCCAAGCTGTGTGGTGCAAATGTCATGTTAAGCAAACAATGGGATTTTTCTGGTTAACCAGTGAAATGCAGCATCAGAACACTGCAAGCCATATAAAGCAAGCCAAGTAGTTGTTGCAATTAAAACTTTCCTCGTTTCCTGGCAAAATTTGTGGACATAATTTGCTGTTGACTTTCAGTGATGTGGGTGGAGTGGGGGTGGGGTGAGTTCAACCCCATCTACCCCCCCCCCCATTAGAAACCTAGCAGAGGCATGTTCTGTCCCTTGTTGAATTCTGACACTCAATGTACAGCCATAGTCTGAACACTATTACAATTTAAAAAAAAAACTAAAACTCACAGAGTACTGGGAAAGATAAAACATTGGGGTGTAATGTACACAACTTCAAGGTCACTGCATTCTAAGCCTTTCATTAAACAATTCATAGCAAATTCAGTGATCTTTCCCAAAGAGCTAACTTCCATATAGTCAGCCCTGACCTCTGTCTCTACCCAAGACATAGGCTCTGCTCACTTTTCTGAAGGTAGGTAGGGTTGCACTGTTACTGCATGTAACTTAGATTTTCTCTGGGGGTTATCATGGAAGAAACAGTCACATATATGAGTTCAGCATTACTCTGTGAACCTGCAGATACTGTTTGCCTTACAATGTTTTCTGTTGCTCTCTGCCATTTTGACTTGGGCGGAACGGAGAACTACTCAGAAGGTCAGTGACTGGAATTCCTTCTATTCAGCAGCAAGCAGTAGCTTGTGAAAGTCAATGGGGTTCAAGAACGGCATGTATCTTTTGCAGCAAGCTGCTGTTCATGTCTTTCCATACAAGGTCATGGTTCCGGCATATCTGAGTCTCCGATAGAAATAAACTTTTCGGAGTGTTCCCATTACATCTTGCTTAAAAAAAAATTCCTGCAAAGAGTTGGCCTACTCATTTCCCTGAAATATGGGGATGCTTTAGTTGTGTAATCACGCCTTGGCTGATAGAAAGCTTCCTGTGAAATCTTTAAATCACCAAGATGGAGATTTTTTAGAAGGAGGGAAGAAAAGGAAAGGAAAAAGAATGATATTCATTGAAATGATTATTTAAACCTGATGTGTTTATTCTTGTTAGAGCTCCATATTTATTTTCTGTGCTTAAACATTTGTCCTTATTTCATTGTAGCTTAGATCCATGCTAATACAGCTGTTGTGCTGGACTGCAGACAAGCAGTAGAGGAAAAATTGGCGAGCACAGAGAATGATTATTAATGATATGATGGCCGTCTGCCCCTCCTGGCTAGCAGCTGCATTTTGTTTGGGCTTCTACAATGTATTATTTCTCCATGTTTGCTAGTTAAATTCCATTATTTCCAAGCTTAACTATTTTATTGGCTCTTAAAAGGAAAAAAAAAGACAATGGTTCATCCTGGTTTAATTCTAGCTACACAAGTGGAAGCTGCATCTCATTGCCATTTTCGCTAAACTCTTGAAGTAAAGGCCAAGGAAGCCCTCCCATCTGCACTGCTTGTGCCACCTCATTTAGGAAGGAAAGTTTACTGGTTCAGGCTCCTCAAGTTATTTTCAAGGTCATGTCAACCATCAGTGGTTGAGTCACTCATCCTGTGCATCTACTTGGATGCCTTTTATTGACCGTCCTTCAGAGACAGGCAGGAGCAGAGATGCCACTACACAGAAAACCCAGGTAGGCAGAACTTGGAGAGACTGATTTTCATAGACCCATCTAGCCAGGTCTCCTTAGTGCAGGCCATGGTTATCCTGTATCAAATCTTGGTCAGCAGATATTCTTCCTTTGACTGACCTGGGGACTTCGCAGCAGCACTTGCAAATCCAAGGGGACTGTTGGCAAAAGGCATTCCAAAGAAATAATTTGGGGGGTAACCAACATCGTCCCTCCTCTCCCATTATAACAAAATGCTCGACTTTGTGTTATATGTGAGCCTGATTCAAACAACAGCAAAGAAAACCGAGCTGGTCCAAATTAGGCCACCAAGGTCATAAAGAGGGACTAGTCAATATGATAACAGTATACCAGCACTCTGTGATCTGTGTGGGATTTTAACTAATTCTGGACAAATTTAAAATACTGAAGTTAACATTTAAAACCTTAAATGCCTTCCTGCCAATTTGTCAGAAGTACTGTATTGACTCTTCCTACATACTTTATATACACAGTTGGATCCTAATATAAGCTCTCCTGTTGCTGCCGCCAGATAAAATAAGGCATGTGACTACTAAGGAGAGATATTTCAGTTTCAGTCTGATTCAGGATGCTTCCCTAGTAGTTATCACCTGGTGATTATCTTGTGGTCTTCTTACTGCAGGTGAAAGCTTTTTATTTTCCCAAATATTTTTAAGGGTTTTAAAAAAGCATGTCTCGCTTTTTTTTAGATATTGGCAATATGGATGGACTTCAACTCCAGATACCTGGATTTAAATCCTCACTAGTTCATGGAGACTCACAGACTCCATGAAATCCCCATAAGGATCAGTTCTGACTTGATAGAACTTGTTTTTAAATCTATGTGAAATGTTTTAAATGAGTTTTATATAGCAACCACAAAATTTCGTTGTTCCTGCAAGGGGGCAATGACAATAAAGATTCCTATTTAAAACAAAAATACTCAAAGAAGTTATAGTCTCTGGACGGCAAAGAGAGCAAGCAGTTAAGTCACCTGGTCTCTTTTTCTGCACTAGAATGAAAGTATTTGTAATGACATTATAGAATGTTCTCAATTACACATAGTTTAGAAATTAGTATAAGAAGAAATCAGGTTTCCATTTTATATGTGAATATGATATGCCCATGACTAGATTGTTCTTCATAGCCTGTATTTGGCTCTGAACAAGGACAAATTGCTCTACCATCATCTGTGAGTCAGCAGGGCCCCTCTCGGGGCTAAAGGACATTTAAGCTGATATTAGTCCCAGCAACGCTCCCTCCTCACTAACATATCTACTCTCTTGCAAATTGCAATTCCAAGACAATGGAATCAGACTATTTGGGCAAAATACATGTGAAAGCCACAGGAACGCTCTTCACTGGATGTGAAAAGAACCATCTGCTTGTTCTCTGCTCACAAAACACTTCCCTCAAGCGAAAGATGCTGCGTCATTTCTGAGACAGCTACCAAAAGGAAAGACATGTCCAGAATGAACATAGAGTCAAGCAATTTAATTTTGACCCTTCAAGAACCATTGCCCACAATCTCCAAGAGATGTCATCCAGCCACTTTGTATGATGCATTCTTGGGAACACCTCCTGGAACAGAAGCAACTGTTCAACAGATTCTGTTTTGTTGGATTTTCAGAATTGCTGCTCATGCATTTCTTTGGGTTACTGAAGTAACAGACGTGTGCTTGGTAGGCACCATATCATAACTATTGCACATGTGTGTACGTGTGTGTAAATGTTGGGTGTACTATTTAGCCATAAGCCATATGGCAACCACTAATTGTCTTACTACTTAGAGCAACTCTACATTGTCCCTTTAAGTAAAAGAACTGTGGATTTAAACTAGATACAGAAGACTTTTAAAAGGCTTCTTCTGAAGACAAAGGAAAATAGAAACATCAGTAGAGACTTGTGATACCTTTGAAGCTGTTTGCAACAGATGAGGAGCAGAAGTCAAAAATGACTGGAGCAGAGGTGGAATTTTAAATGCAATATTTTAATGACATGTAAGGGCAACAGAACTATTAAAATAATTACTGCAAGGAAGTAGAAAATAACTATAAAAAAGGAAAAACTAGAGGCATTTTCTGTAAGATCCAAGAACTCTCCTTTCAACATGGAGCCATAGATGTTGGGTGTGGGGATAGGTCAGGGACCAGTGCATTTTATTGGAACTTTTTCGCTGGTTATTAGCAGTTGGGCAGTTGTTTTTTTATCATTATTTATTTTGAGGAGTTTTATGTTGATGCACAGGCGTACACACACACACACACACACACACACACACACACACACACACACACA
>JAHTLZ010000016.1:25412429-25423459 GCA_023846285.1 Phrynocephalus versicolor | reverse complement strand
TACTACTACTACTACTACTACTACTACTACTACTACTACTACTACTACTACTACTACTTCTTTCACTGTGGGAAAAGCGGCATAAAAAACAATAATTGTATAAATAAGTGCATAATAAATTTATATATACATAAATAAACGTATGTAGCACGTCCTGGGATAGGCAATTGCATAGTTATACAGAGGACATTAAAAGGTGGTGGTGATGCTTAGGCAATGAATAATCCTTGGTAAAAGGATTCTATTCTACATATCTGCTGGAATATATGTCAGAGCCCTGATCAGAACAGAGTAAAAGATGAGGTATTATTAGAAAAAGGACCACCCAGGGTGGCCTTGGCCTTTATACTGTATTTCAGTTGTGTTTGTATATGAATCAGTTTCTTGCAGTTTGCAAGGCGCTAGTGGAATTCTTTGAATCGTTTCCAAGTCTTTACTATATTGTAAGCCCAGGGGCAGAAATTCCAGCCTGAGTTCCCTGTGAATACAGGGAGAGGCATACTTTCTAATAAACTCCATCTATTCTTCTTATCCTGCAGACTTTTTATTTTAAGGGATCCAGAAGAGTCCGGGCATGTCATACACTAGAGTGAACAAGTTTTTTTTCCGAAAGAAAGAAAGAAAAAAGAAAGAAAGAAAGAAAGAAAGCTGTTAAATCTTCAAATCTAATATTTGTAGGATATGGCAAATCTGTTTTCTAGTCTAACAATCTGCTCTATAAGTTTCTTCTTTTGATTGTCTGCAGGCTGAGGGATTTCTCTCTGTTTTGGGGCGATGGTGACATAAACATTTTATTGTTTCCTGAATGTTTAAAACCTTATAGATCATCACCTGTCCTTTGACATCTGCTTTCATAACATAACACAATGCCAGAAAATTAATGTAATAAATTTGTTGGTTTTTATTTCAAAAATATAACTGACAGAGTTTATACACAGGTGTTTCAAATGTTATGATAAAAAACCCACATGCAGAATAAAAATTGTATTGTCCCTTTCTCTGGAAGTTGAGTCATGGCAAATGGACTGTTTGGATGAGCAGCGAAACATTTCAGTCTCTCAAGAAAAAGAAGTCCAGTTGCCATGACTCAACTTCCAGATAAACTCACCCGGATGACTGAGAATCTTCACAGATGTATTGTCCTCTCTCTCTCTCTCTCTCTCTCTGTGTGTGTGTGTGTGTGTTAATGCCAGAACTTTTATTCCTTAAAACACACGTAGAAAAGAATAATATCACTGTGCTCTGAAATGTTGGTGGCTTATACCAAATCTTGTAGTTGACTTAGTTATGTTAGTATATCATTCTTAAACCTGACACAGAGTTCTTCTAACAGACAGCTAACTCATTTAACAGCTAAACCGATCAGCTCCATCTTAACAGGATCGTGTATTTGTCCTTATCTGACAGTCTGCTAATTGCCACTTGCTTTATCTATCTATCTGGCCGATGCCAGACAGATTTGTATTGGTCTCTCTGGAAAATCACACTCAAGTCCTTCCCATATTAACACACATACTTAGACATAGATATGCTGTGTTGTACAGTTACTCAGCCCCTTCCCATTTGTACTGTTTCCTAAGTTCTGAAAATGTTGGAGGCCACCAGCTGTCCTTTGCCAGAGACATCTGCTTCCATAACATAACACCATGCCTTGCACATCCACTTAGCAACCACAGAGAACTTAATCTGTGGATGGAGAATCAGCGGATACGGGGGTGCTACCCTATGTCCTTTTCAAAGTGAAATTTCTTTATTTTTAAAAATTGTATTTAGAAATCTCAAATAATTTCTTAGCAACTTCAGGGTCCTTGTTTGTTTGTTTTGGAAGAAACCCCAATCTGTGCAGAATTATTACTATAACAGCATAAAATGACATTCTCCCTGTGCAAGGTGGCTCCAGAAAGGATATTGAGCCACCCAGAATTTGGTAGTTTCTTGTGCAAGAGGAATGGATGAAAAACTGGGGAGAGTGGGAGGGAAAAGCAGGATGAAGGTATGACCTTGGTGAGAAGCTATGGATCCTGTCTGGTCTGGTGCAGGAGAAAGATTCTTCTTCAGATCTCCATTTTAAGCTATGCATTAACTGCACTCAGGGCATATATCAAAATTGTGAATATTGATGCCACTTAATATGTGGTTCTTTTAATTTTTTGGGGGGCCAAATCGGTAATATGGTGTAGGTTCAGCTGCTCCCTTCTCCTCCTCCTCAAATGGGTACTTTTATTTTTACTTTCCCATTTAACACAAATAGCTCTTAGAAAAATGATTTCATTGTACCAGAAATCCCCAGCCAGCTACGCCATGGCCATCAAAGATTATGGGAGTTCTAGTCTGCAATGTAGATCATAGAGTTCTAATCACAAGAAAAATTTTTTTACAGGCTCTAAGCAAAAACTTTGCCATCAAAATCGAGGGCTGCATTATACACAAATTGTGGTCTGCCGTTCTCATCAGCAGAATTGGGAATCAACTTCCAGCTATGGTTTCCCTCTGTTGGACACCAGTCCAGCATATAATCTGCCAACCTAGACATCATGACAAACCGGAGGTAAGTGGACCCACACATGAGGAGGAAGAAGGATGGAATGGAATCTGTGACTTATATTCTGTTGCTTTGAAGGATGAACTGAATAGGACTAGATTCTAGCATTTGTTTGGGAAACATACATAGGTATTTACCTATTTCAGCCAGCAGACAGCCACAGAAGCAATTACTACGTCTTCCCTTATATGTGAAATTGTGGGATGTGTTTCAGCATGAAGATGCTAGCAAAAGGCATATTTTAAGTCTCATTACATGTAACAGAAAGGTAATTAAAATGTTAAAGCCTACACTTTGGCCTTCCCTGCCATGTAAATCATAGAGTAAACTATTGTGGCACCCAGCAGTAATGAAATTTAATTAGGAATGATTTAGTTAACACGTATGTACGTAAACAGAGCAAGTACCACCAACATGTTTGGAATACTACAAAGGTTTAAAAAAATGCTCAAAATAGTTAGAGCTACAAGGAAAATGAAGGGTAATTTCTATAGGCAGCTGTTACATGTGAAAGTTATGCACCCCCCACCAAATTTAGTTTTCCCAAATACACTTGATAAATAGCCAGATAAACAATAAACCACCCTGTTGAGTCTATTTAACCTATTTCTTTTACAGTGGTACCTTGTATAAACAAATTAATTCCTTCCAAATGAAATTATGTTAAGCAAATTTTTCTTTATACAAATTTCCCATAGGAATGCATTGAAAACGGAGTAACCCCATTTTTATGTTGTACGGATTCGCCTCATAGGCAATTATGTTAAGCAAATTTCCCCTACCTCCAGAATTTTTTATGTTGTACAGATACAAACTATTTGTTATACAAGGATCCGCTGTACTCTCCTTTGACATACTAAACAGGCTTTCAGAAACTAAATTATAATTGAGTACATTTCTGTGGTTTTATTTTCATTTGTATGTCTTACATTTGGAAACAGAGGACAGAGATGTTTGGCAGACAGAAAGAGTGAGAGAAAGAAAAAGAGGAAGAGAGAAAGAGAGAGACAGCAGGAAACAACAGGGCTTGTTTTTAATATTAAATTGTTTAAGTATAACCTCCTCAAAATTCTATGGTGATGAAGGGCCTTGATTCAGGGACTAAGCACATGCTTAGTTCTTTTTAATATTGACATATTGCATTACAGTTAGTTACCAGCGGGTCCGAAGAAATGGGGAAATGCTCTCTGGGGCCCTCTAGTGGCTAATTTTGATATCTTACATGTCAACAAGTAAATTCCAGATTATGGCAACTCTTTCTAGGGATTTCTAGTTACTGTACCATGTATTCAGAAATGGTTTACCATTCCTTTCCTCTAAGTGAGCTCTACATAGGCTGGCTCTTCTCCCAGGAAACATGGTGGGAAATTGCAATCCTGAACTCTGGCTCTGCAGCCAGATATTCAGCTAAAAGACAAAACCTGAGGATGCATCCCTTGGAATGATAAGACAGTGGCATTAAACCCCAAAGGGTTGGAATTACGATTATGGACAATGAGATGCCTCCTTCACGGAGCAGATCTGAAACATAAGGAAAAGATCTTAGACGGGAGACTTCCTTGTGCTACTGGGAATTCCAGGGGGCTGAATACCTACTTTCTCAGCACCTTCCAGCTGGAGAACATGGAACAGGATATGGGCTCTTATGTGTATAAAGCATGTGATTAGTTCCTGAACCAAGGCCATTCATTACTAAAGAATTTTGATCAGGTTATACACAGTACTTGAACAATACAGAATTGGCATTTCCATGAAGATTAAATCTAAGGAACATGATAATAAAAGTCAGCTCTTGATATCCACAAATGTGAGTTGTTGTGTATGGCTTCTTTTACACGACCCCTAAAATCCGATGCCAAGGGATCGCAGATGCGGAGCTTAAAATTGTTTTTCCACCAGCTGTGGACTTAAAAAAAAATTAAGTATGACCATGCCCACTTAAGTGCGCCCCAGCGCATTTTACAAGTACCTGGCCTGGAGGAGGTAAAAACTTTTCTGATGCGGATTTTAAATGCCTGGCTCTCCTCCACCTTCTGTTTGTTTGTGAATGCCTGGCTCTCCTCCATCTTCTGTTTGCTTTTGTTGCCCCCCCCCTTTAACAGACAGACGGGCTTCCAGTCCTCCTACAACTAGCTGCTGCCAACTGCAGGAGGAGATGAGCCTGCATTTTTTCTCCCTCCCCTCACCGCAGACAGACGCAATAGAGTGCGGGTGGGTGGGAACACAGGAAGCAGAATTTAAGTTGCCAGCGGATTTTAGAGGTCATGTAAAAGCAGCCTATGTTTGGAGAATAATGGCTAGTCTCAGGAAACAGAGCTGTCTCATGTATTTCAGGGGGGAAATTGCTTGAAGGGATGTCAGTCCTTTATTTGGACAGAAACGTATGTTAGGAAGATTGTTCAGCCTAGATCTGGTTTGAAGATACAGAACAATCAGTGTAAGAGCAGGGCAGAGGGCTCCAGCTTGCTCATCAGCACTTAGTTTCTGGACAGCAAACTTAGCAGTCATCAGAGATCACCATGTGCTTGAAAAAGTATTGCATATTCTACTAATTATTTCTCAAGGTGTCCCTGTACTTAGAAGTAAACAAGAAAGTGCTTGTGTTACATACCCTGTATGTGTATGGTGTATTGTGCGTCTGACATTGATAGAAACAGGTGCATAAAACAGGAGCTGATTGTTCTAAATTAATTGATCTTAGAAGCCGCCAGTGATATTACAAAGCTTGTGACCTTTTAATTGGCCCCAGTGTCTTATATTGCAGGTTTTTAAGGCAAAGAAGAACAATCAGCTACTTATGTGAGCCACACACTATGAGGAAAAGGTGGTGGTGGTGGGGAAATCTACACCCCATTTCCCTCTGTCCTCCCCCCCCCAACCAAATAGCTAATGCTATGGAAGCTGCCTGAAACTGTTAACATTCACTCATGAACTTGTACATCTTCGTGACTTGTGCTTCATTCTTTACACTTGGCTTTGAGAAAGAGTAATTGGTCCCTTGTGCTGTTAACTTCTAGAAAGCTGTTTTTCTGTATTTTCATCTACTAGAAGTTGCAACCATTCTGCCTGTTTGGAACAGAACAGAAATGGGACAACAGGGCCTACTCTGTTGGCTGGCTTGGAGTCCAGCTGCTTTTTGACTCTTCCTCTCCTTAGGATGATTTCTGTCCAAGCTATCCATTGTAAGAGACAGTGCAGAGCAATGGTTGGAGTGTTGGACTAGAACTTGGGAGTCTGGGGTTCAAATGCCAGTTTAGCCATGAAACGCAATGGGCAACCTTGTGTTAAATGCCTTCTCTGAGGCTGTCCTGCCTTCCAGAGCTATTTTTGGCAAGAGTCATGTATGCAGCTGTGAGCTCACTACAGGAAAGGTGTGGCGTAAATTTTAACAAATACAATATGTGTGACACCGTATTAAGACTAAGTGCCCATATTTCCTCGTTTCCCCTCTCCCTTTTCTGTTCTATTTTTATTTTAATCCAGTCTATCATTATGCCCAACATGTACTGAGTTTAAAAGATGGGAAGTACGGTAAAGTGCCCATCAGTTTCCCCTCCCATGTTCCCACACTGTCCAGAGATATCATAAAGATCTTATGGTTGACAATATGGAGCTTGTAAGTGTGTTGTTCAACTAAATGCACCACAGCACTCATGTGACTGAAGGAATGCCTTAAAAGCACTTCTGCTCATGGAAGTGCTCTAAGCTTCCTGAATGCATTTGATATGGTTTGCTGAGCTATTTGCATATGTTCAGATTTGTACTTGGGCTGCTCATAGACAATCTGTAATCCAAGCAGCCCAGAATACACAAAAGGCAATTACTCGTTTTTTCTTTACCAAGGGGGGGCAATTTGTACCTGCTGCTATTCAAGTTTTCAAGGCCAAGATATTGCCTCAATTATTATATGGTATTCCAACTTGGATTCTAGGATTCCATCCTAGCATGGAGAGTGTCCTTTCAACATTTTTAAGATCTATCCTTGGAATGCCAAGATGTGTCCCTGCAGCAGGTCTTCGATTGGAGATTGGCATTGCATCACTAGAATGTCTTGCTTGGATCTATGCTTTTAGATATGTCTGTGAAGATTCTCAGTCATCCAGGTGAGTTTATCTGGAAGTTGAGTCATGGCTACTGCACTTCTTTTTTGAGAGATAGAAACATTTCGCTGTTCATCCAAACAGCTTCATCGGTCTGATGAAGCTGTTTGGATGAACAGCGAAACGTTTCTATCTCTCAAAAAAAGAAGTCCAGTAGCCATGACTCAACTTCCAGATGCTTTTAGATACTGGATTAAGGTATCACATGCCAATACCTCAATGAGATATCTGCACCTCTTACAAAATGATGTCCACAATAGCTCATGGTTTAAAGTTTTTCCAACTAAACTGCATCTGTTAGGGCTATCTACTGACTTTCTTAATGCCTATGAGCCCAAGACAGCTAAATCTATCATAGAAAAGCGGATTAGGGATATTGACTTTCAGCACTCTATCACAAGTGCACAGAAAACTTGCCCTATTCTGCACTTTGGACTAAACTTTAACTTCTCACAAAGTGCTTGATACCTGGAAAACCTGACTGTGTCCAAATATCGGCATGTTTTCTCAAGAGCTCGATTTAACTGCCTTCAATCTGCAATTTTAGATGGGTGTTACTCTGGTGTCCCTTATGAAAACCGATTGTGTCCTTGTAATAACAAAGAAATTGAAACACTGAATCATGTCCTTTTTGTATGTGATTTTTATAGAAATGAGCGTACTAAATTACTCAAGCCCATAACGAGTGTCTTCCCAGGTAGAACGCTGAACTGGTATGTAAAATATTTATTAAGTGACACAAACAAGGGTACCACTGAATCTGTGGCCAAGTTTCTTTTCTTTGCCCAAAGAATACGGAAGACAACCTTGGCCTCTGTTAGCTCTTAACATAATTATGAATTGCACAATGTTTGTACAATTCACTTTTACTACCTAAACTGTTTCAACTATCTAAAAATTTTGTAATGGTTTTACCCTTTTATCCTTTTAAAACTTCATGTATGTTTTCTTACCTTATTGGTTGGGCCTGTGGCTGCAAATAAAGATTGTTGTTGTTGTTGTTGATTTGTACTACTTTCAGGTCTCTGAACATGGGGAGGAAGTTATGTTATTCTCTACATTCTCCCTATACTTTTAGGCCTACTCAAATTCAGACATTACACCAAAAAAGTGCAAAGTGTTCTGCTTATATACTGCCCCATAGCGCTTAAAGCACTTTGGGCAGTTTGCAATTTAATTATGCAGGCTACACTCCCCCCCTCCCAACTGGGTACTCATTTTACTTACCTCAGAAGGATAGAAAGCTGAGTCACCCATGAATCCCAGGTCAAAAGCACAGTTTTAGTTGCAGTACAGCAGTTCAGCCACTGTACACAAGGCAAGACAGGGTTTTTCTGTCATGATGACCTTTAGGCGAATCTGTACTACCAAGTACTTGTTGACAATCTGTCTACATCACATACCTTGGAGTCCTGTACTCATTTATCTGGAACTAAATCTAGCTGGGTTCAATAGGGCCTACTTCTGACTAGACATGCAGAAGACTGTGCTGTGGGTAAATTTTAGATAATTTATAAATTATAATGGAAGGCTCTTTCATTTTTGGCTGATCCTGCTGCTTGAGCAATCAATGTAGGCACAGCCCTTTGCCATTTGACAACCTGACCCCATATAGTAGCTGTGTCCAAATATATTCTGAAGAGATTGGTTCTGGGCAACAGCTTCCTTTCCCAGCCAATGCTGGAACAGGTGAGACACCAGAGATACCATGGAATATCTTGAAGGACCCTCACCTACCAACGTTCAAGTTCAGTGAATGGCTAGCTGACTGCTTGTTATGCTCGACCAAGGGCAGTACCGTACCTTTCTGCCAGATGGACGGTATAAAAATCCAACAAACACAGATAAATATTCTTATGGTGCACAGATTGATTGAGCTCTGATCTCCATGCAGTATGGTTCCAAAGTGGGAAGTGTTATATAAATTGTCTCTCTAACATTGATTGCTGCCAGGGAAACATGAGAATTTTGGAAAGATTTTTCCTGTAAAGGAATGAAGCACAATTCTCCACATTTTATGCTGTGGCTGAATGTAGTAGCACAGCTACTGGTATTTGTGGTAGGGGAAGATCTTAGGGTACCGGCCTCCCCTGTAGCAGTTAAAGCTGTGCAATCTATCAGTAGTGGGGATGGCTCTTTTAAACGATGGAATGAATAAAAACAAACACAGACAAGAAGTGTACATTCATTTCTATCTTCTTCCATCACTTTCTGGAAGGCTGACCCAGAAACCCTAAGGATATTTTTCAATCCATGTCCATTCATGTTTCCCCTACTCATTGCCTGCATTACCTCTATGTTAGTAAAATCACTGTACATTGATTAGAGATGGGCACGATTTGGAAATTTTTTTTTCGAGTTGTCGTTTTTCGGGACGGGTCCGTTTCGGCTTGTTTCCGTTTTCCGTGAAATTTTTCAAAAATTTGTCATTTCTTTTTTCGTTTTTTTCGTTTGTCGTTTGTCGTTACCGCCGCGATTTAGCGCGACTTGACTTCCCAGAGCATGGGGTAGGGGGTAAGGGCTAGGCTTAGGGTAACGGTTAAGGTTAGGGTGGGTTAGTGGGCTGTACCTCTGGGTGCCTCTGGCCCACTAAGAACACAGTGTACCGGCATATGGGTTTGGGTTTGGGTTAGGGTTAGGGTTTAGGGTTCGGGTTTGTGGGCTTTTAATGCCCTCTCTGGCACACCCAGAAGTCTCAGCAAAACCTGGCCATGCGATTGGTGGAATGGCTCCAAAAATTTGCATGGTCCCATCCCATGGCCAGCCCATCATTGCACGTGTGCAGGTGTAAAAAAATAAAAATAAAATAAAATAAAATAAAATCAACGGAGATGTTTTGTTGCAAGAAAAACCCACTGCTGCTACTGTAAAAATTCAAGCATTTAAAATAGCTAATTTTCGCATGTTTCTGTGGTGCTTTGGTGGGTTTTTGGACCACGATTTCAAAAAAAATATTGCGGTCGCCATTTTAGATCCCCCCGCACTGCATGGCAAATGGAGACGCCGAGGATGCGCCCTCCCAGCCTGGTACAGTCTCAGCAAAACCTGGCCATGTGATTGGTGGAATGGCTCCAAAAATTTGCATGGTCCCATCCCATGGCCAGCCCATCATTGAGTGTGCGCAGGTGTAAAAAAATAAAAATAAAATTAAAATAAAATAAAATCAACAGAGACGTATTTTGGCAAGACAAACCCACTGCTGCTACTGTAAAAATTCAAGCATTTAAAATAGCTAATTTTCGCATGTTTCTGTGGTGCTTTGGTGTGTTTTTCGACCATGATTTCAAAAAAAATATTGCGGTCGCCATTTTGGATCCCCCCGCCCGCACACTGCATGGCAAAGGCAGACGAGACGATGCCCCCCCGCCTGGTACCAGCAGCGCAGCAGTAGCACCAGCCAAGGAGGGGGGGGCGGGGAACCCCTCCAAATAAAACACCCTTCTGGCCTGGTAGGTGCCCTCAGACAGTTTTCGCCTGCTTTTAGGGCCGGGAATCGGGTTTTTTTTTTAACTTTTAAAAACTTTTTTTCTGTGCCACTTGGCAACGACAAATCAAACCCAATTATTCTTTAGTTGGTTCGAGTTCGAGTTCTGGCGGAGTAAGTCCCGTTACCGTTTCCGTTCCGTAACGGAAACGAGTAACGGAAACGGAAACGGGAATTCCGCTAAGTCGTGCCCATCTCTAACATTGATATTCCCCAGAAAGACTGCCTTGCTCCTTCTCCTCCCTGTCTTTGCCTTGTTGCCACCATTCAACCTATCCTCTTGCCCAGCCCATTATTTCCCTTCCTTCCCATTGCTTCTATGCATGCCCCCTTTGATGAACTGCACTTTCTCCTCTGAATAATGATAAACTCAAAGGACTGAAATGGGAACTCCTTTTGTAGCAAATAAGAGAAGTAATGCAAGATGCACCCCATCAAGCTAATAACTGCAAATGAGCTGGAAGGTTCTGCTGTGCACACACTTACCTACCAGGGGGAAAAGGTGGCCATTTGATTCAACATTCTAATAGATTTCAGTTTAAGACACATAGACTAATCTTAAACAGAATGGTCCCACTGGCCAGAATCCTAATGTCTAGATGTGGAAAAAGGGCAAGTGACCTATTGCTCCAGCATGTTCTCTGTCGTGTGTACTAGTTGTGAGAGTGGTAGTGCATGTGGTGGTGATACTATGGGAAGACTGATAGAGATGCTTATGTGATTACCCTTCTGCTCTGGCTTTAGGCAATAGGATATTGGCTACTGAAATTAATGGAATTTGTTTTAGTGTAGACTAATGGCCACCATTCATTTCAATTAGGCTACTCTAGTTTGGACTCAAATTTTATTTATTTATCTGTTTGTTTGTTTGTTTGTTTGTTTGTTTGTTTGTTTGTTTGTTTGT
>JAHTLZ010000016.1:25344648-25401072 GCA_023846285.1 Phrynocephalus versicolor | reverse complement strand
TATCTCTCAAAAAAGAAGTCCAGTAGCCATGACTCAACTTCCAGATAGTTCTTAGGAAATACTGGTCATGAACATTATCTACTTCAGGATATTTTCTATAATCTTTAACAAGTCATTCAGATATCATTAATTAACTAACTAACGAACGAACGAACGAACGAACGAACTAACGAACTAACTAACTAACTAACTAACTAACTTATTTGACTTGTATACTGCACCATCTGGTATAAAAACCACTGCGGTTTACAGAATTTTAAGGTAAATAATGAAACTTCATAACAAATATAGACGATAATGAAAATCAAAATCAACCTCAGAATTAAAAAATATATATTACAATCCAATATTACAATCTTAAAAATAATTCAGTAGTTTAATCATTAAAAAAGCAATTGTATATCACACCTTTTGACCAAACTCCGGGAGGCAGTAGAATATAGGAAGGCCTGGTGAGCTCTGGTCCATGGGGGTCACAAAGAGTCAGACACGACTGAATGACTGAACAACAACAATATCACACCTCTGCTGGGTGTTCAGAAGAACCTTCTTTCTGTTGCATTTCCTCACGCTTTGTGCCCCTGTTTGGCATGCATACGTTTTTCTTGCTTTTGTTAGCACTTTATATTTGCAGGGCTAACCGTTATGTCCTTATGCCCTGAAAGCAGTTCTTAATACTCTTGTTATATATTTTGGTATGCATTTTGTGTTTCTGATGAAGTGGTTTATGGTTGAGAAAAGCTCATATTAGAAACATATTTGGCTATTTTTGAAATGCCTCAGGGTTCATTATTAGCTTTGCTGCAGCACCATGCTGAGTTATTTCAACCTTTAGAAAATATTTTTTTAATATTTATTTTTATATTTATATACCGGCCGATTTCCCCAAATCATTTCAGATTTTTCCTGAGCTGGAAGGCCTTGCTGGGTTCTGTGGGGCTTAATCTCTAATCAGTGTGCATTGGATTGGCAGAGGAAGGGAGCTGCCTCAGAGGACGAGTGTGAGTCTAGACTGAGCAAAGGATATTGGTTCCCCTCAGCCACCTAATCTACCTTGTGATCCACAAGTATGAAACATATATTGTCAACTTGCTGGTGAGGAAATCTGATAACACCACCCCAGTTATATAGTGGTGTAAATGGATTAAAGGGAGATATGCCTGTTAAAGTATATAACCCTATTATGCAGATAGGGGTTTGTTATGTTCAAGGAAATGCCATTATACAAAACAATGCCATTATAATGCCATTATACAAAACAATAGTAAGGCCGCACCTGGAGTATTGTGTACAATTCTGGTCACTGCATCTCAAGAAAGACATAGTGGAACTGGAAAAGGTGCAGAAGAGAGCGACTAAAATGAATACTGGGCTGGGGCACCTCCCTTATGAGGAAAGGCTAAAACATTTGGGGCTCTTTAGTCTGGAAAAAAGGCGCCTGAGGGGGGATATGATTGAGACGTACAAAATAATGCAGGGCATGAGTAAAGTGGATAGAGGGAAGCTCTTCTCCCTCTCACAAAATACCAGAACTAGGGGACATCCACTCAAATTGAGGGCTGGGAGAGTAAGAACAGACAAAAGAAAATATTTTTTCACCCAGCGCGTTGTTAGTCTATGGAACTCCCTGCCACAGAATGTGATGATGGCATCTGGCCTGGATGCCTTCAAAAAGGGATTGGACAGATTCCTGGAGGAAAAGTCCATCACGGGTTACAAACCATGATGGAGATGTGTAATTCCCCAGGCTTAAAACCAGGGTACTTCAAGGGCCAGATGCAGGGGAGTGCGATCAGGAGGCAGATATCTAGTCTCATGCGCTCCCAAATGCATCTGGTGGGGCCACTGTGAGATACAGGAAGCTGGACTAGATGGGCCTTTGGCCTGATCCAGCATGGCTCTTCTTATGAAATATCAACCCCTAGGAGAGATTAGCAGTGTTGTGGAAGAATAAATGCACTTAGTGATTATGCAGCTAGGAGACAAATGAACAAGGCAACAGAACTTAGTTCAAAACTTACATTACATATGTACCCATGACAAAGAGTAATATACAGCAACAATATACAAAGCACAGCATATCAGAGCATGGGGAAAGCCTCTTAACTTAGGCAGTCCCAATTTACATTGGTTTGCCTGCTACTTTTATACATACAGCTACCTGCTGTAGCCCAATCAGTAGAATACGTATTTCCAAATAAAGTAGAATGAAACTATCTAATTGCAATGATATTTGCATATATAAGTTTATATCAGCATATGCAAGCTTACAGCAAAATGCCCCTTTTGTAAATAATGTTCCCCTCTTTGGTTTTCCTTCCTCACCTCCTCCTTCCTTTGGGTGATGTCTGTTCACGTTTTTGGTGTCTGAGCAGTGGCCACCCTAACTTGGATAAAACAGTGGAGATACTTGGGGTGATGTTCTGGAGATACTGTCTTTTTCCTTTAAATCAGACTTGGAAATGAAGATTTATTCAGAGACATATCTCACTTACCTGGAAAGCCCTATTAGGGTGGCTTGGCTACAACTCAGTTTTGACTTGACAGCACAGAATATATCTGCACACACACTGTTGTAAATTTATATGTATCTATATGAAGTTTTCTCTCCTATCTATTTTAAAGCTATGTATCACAGACTTGATAGAAATTATTTTCCTTTACATATGGCTGTTCCACAGTTCTCCAAATACCATCCAAGATGGGTCATAAGAAGAAGAAAAAGGTTTTTTGAAGACAGAGGTGGAGGTCCCTGGAGTAGATGACTTATGTCCTGAACTTCATGGCTGTATAAATTAAGGTCAAGATGAAATGATCCTTGTGGTTTTATTTTCCTCATTCTACAAAAGCACTCAATATATACCTGTCTTTAAATGCTCACTTGGTTAGGCTTACAGAAGTTCAAGTTCCTCCTGTAAACACACCTCTCCCAGTGTAGCTATGCAGGTGAGACTTTCCCCCCACTGTCAGTTATATGAAAGATCCTTTTACTGAGGAAGCCACCACATAAGATAGAGTGGAACATTCTTGACGTCTAGCCCTTTAGCACGGCAGTCTGCCTAAACAAATGTGACATTCAGATCAGAGAGTATGGGCAGAGGGTAACCTCTTCTATAAACAGGCTGATATTCACAGCCAAGCCAGCAAATACGTTGCTATCAGTCTTTCCCCTCCCCTCTTACTTGGAAAAAGCAGTGTGTTTCATGCCTTCGTCCAAACACACTTTTTAAATGCATTAGAATATTTCTGCTGCTCAGTGATAGGAATAAGCTGGAAGGTGCTCCTGTTGCTGATGTAAAAGATTATGGTTTCAGGTCAAGTTTAGACACACTCTGTCAAGGTTTGCCATGATTTCAGATTGGCCTCTGGAACACCCAGACTTGCATATCTGATATGCCGAGGTGCATCATAGTGTGCTGACAAATTCTCTGGCTTACATAAAGATGGGGGGGATTTTTTTTAAAACTTCTGAGTCATTTGTTCTTTTGATTCATGGTGGAGGGTTTCCAAATGTCTGGGGCCCATCTTTTAAAAAGAAGAGAAATGCAAACTATTTTCCTTTTTTTTTATTAGTCCAAAGGAATATTGCACAATAAAAGAAAACTTTTTATAAAATTTGCAGCAGCATTTCGATTGTGAGAATGAATCTAAGCTAGTACTTTACACTCCTATTTTTCCCTACTAACGTTAAGGCAGATCTGTTCACACAGGTTTAATAGGACAGAATCATAGATGAAAGATTAAAGCTTTTCTATAAATGTCAATGTATTCAAAGGCATTTTCAAAAAAATGCCGGGCTTCTCGTTCTCAAAGCCTCTTTGCACCATAGTTCTTGGTATTAAAAATTCCTCATTCCTTTAAAGGCCCCAGAAGTTATTTTTTGCAGTAAAGAATGTATACAAGTTACATTTAAAAGTAATAAAAATTGTCAGGTGGAAAATTTGTGTAAAAGGGCATTGTTGCAAATTTTAACAGTACATAGAACATAAGAAGAGCCATGCTGGATCAGGCCAAAGGCCCATCTAGTCCAGCTTCCTGTATCTCACAGTATTCTGAGCATATTTTTTTCTTTACATTTTCAATGCTGTTTCTTAACAATCCTTTCCTATTAGAAAAATTTCAGCTATTTAAAACATATATTAAGGGGTAGACATGGGCACAACTCGGTGACATTTTTGTTTTTGTTTCCATTTTTCGTTTCCGTTACGTAACGGAAACGGTAACGATAATTAAGCCGTCAGAACTCGAACTCGAACCAAAAAAAGAAAAATTTGGTCAGGTTTTTCGTTTTCGTTTCTGGCATCACGGCGATCGCGCAATGCAAAGCACAGAAAAAGTTTTTTAAAGTTTTTAAATCGTGGTCAAAAAACACATCAAATCACCACAGAAACATGTGAAACTTATTTATTTTAAATGCCTGAATTTTAATAGTAGCAGCAGTGGGATTTTTTTTTATAGCAATAAAACATCATATTGATTTTATTTTATTTTATTTTATTTTATTTTATTTTTTATTTTTTTAGACCTGCCCATTTGGGCTGGGCATGGGATGGGACCATGCAAAATTTTTGAACCATTCCACCAATGGCATCGCCAGGTTTTTGACTGACATTTCTGGATGTCTCAGAGGGCATAAAAAGCCGAGGCACCTTCCAGAAATCGCAGTCGCGTGTATGGATGTGGTTGAGGGAGGAGGGCTGGCTGCTGGTGCTGGTGTGATCCGATCGAGATTGAGGAGGGAGGCTGGAGGCTTTAGGATTTAAGCTAGGCAGGGAGGGAGGGAATTGAATTTAGAAAATAATTTCTTTGATTCCCTGCAGCTTTGTCTGCTGAAGGGAATAGCAGTTTATTCTTTATTTCTTCTCTGGCAGTTTGTGAGGATTTTTTTCTGATATTGGATAAAGGGGGAGGTTCGACTGGGAGTGGGAGGTGTGGATTTATTTTAAAAATATATTATATACTACAATTTATTTTCTATTTTCCCAACTTCAATTTGCTTGCACACACACACATTTGGGGTGCAAGCCAAGAACAGAACCTCTATCCTAAGTGATATCCTAGCTGCCCACTCGCCCGCCCGCCCACACCGCCACCCGCCTGTGGCCCGCACCACCGCCCGCCCACTCACCCGCCCACGGCCGCCGCCCCCCCGCTTGCCCCCCCGCACCTCCCCCCGCCGCTGTCGCCACCCGCCCATGCCCCCCCACTATCACCACCCCCCCGCACCTCCCCCCTGCCGCCCGCCCCCTGCCCCGCCCACCACCTAGGGTGCAAAAACACCTAGCGCTGGCCCTGATTGCGGGACGCCCCTATGCTCTGGGAAGTCAAATCGCGCTAAATCGTGGTGGAAACAACAAACGACAAACAAAATGATGAAACGACAAATTTTTGAAAATTTTTGTGACAAACGGAAATGACCCGAAACGGACCCGTTCCGACAAACGAAAACTTGAAATGTCATTTTTTCTGGTCGTGCCCATGTCTATTAAGGGGCATAGTTGACCGTAATAAAACTAAAATAATACATAAAGTTCTAGCAAATATAATAAGGAACCATTAAAATGGACTTAACTACGTTTTTAACATGGTTACCGTACTTTCTTCATAACAGCTTCAGTACTCTCACTGTAGAGAATAAATAGTACCAAATCTCATAAAAATGTATTTACAGCCATCAGGAGCCTAATTTATGACATTCACCAGACACCTTTTTGACTGCATCGTTTGGCATCAACTTCTCACAAAAATGTAAATAATCTGGTAGTTTACCAACATGCACATGTTGCTTATTAAACAAATATGAAACTGGGCTTAATTGCAACCACATTCCAGACACATTCTGTACCTTTAATTTGAAGACTTGAAAACAAACAGTCTTTGGTATACAGCTCTCTGAAGTGATATAGCTCCACAGCCTCTCAGTCTGCACAATTTGATTTTATCAGGGTGATAGAACCACAAATGGGACACTGATGAGAAAAGCTGCCACCCTGAACCCACTACTCATCTTTGGTGAGCCGATTTCCTCTCTTAAGTCTGTAAACACCAGTGGTTGATTTGGTGTTATTTTCAAGATTAAATGTGTAGTTCTCTCAGGCTCCTTGCAGGAGAGATGGAATGGATACCAGATTTGAAAAGCATTGTCATAGGTCCACAGGTCTGGCAAATCCAGAAAGGTGTCTATCCACATGGAGGTGGTAGCAGATAAGGAGCCCCTTGTTCAATCACAGCACATAAAATATTATCTCTTCAAATGTACACTGACCCAAAGCTTTTCAGTCTGCATAGTCAGGTTGGAAATGAAGTCAGTGTTTGTCTCTTGATGACCAAGCAAAATGAGCCCTACCGCACTTAGGTTTCGAATAGCCTTTTGCTTAAAGTCAAATTGCCTTTAAAATCACCTACCGCATTTCCAATCGCTTTTTCTGGGGAGCGCCCTTGGCCACGCCCTTTTTCAGCAACTGTGTCAGTTTTTCTTGCGATGGCCACCAGGGGTGGTGTTTTTTTAAACGGATTTCTAGGCCGCTTTTTGAAGCAATTTGGCTGAAACTGCAGACACCATGCACCATTTCCCCCCGGGTTTCCCCCTCTGTATACCTTATCCTGCCGTCGGAAAAGCAGAAAATTAGCTACATTACTTAGAATGGAAGAACAACGGCATGACGTTACCCTAAAAAATATTTCCAAAATAGAAGCAGATGATGGGAAAATGACGGACAAAATCAGAACAAAAAGCGGTTTAGCAAATTGCGGACTGGGAAACCGGCTCATGAGAAAACACCAAGTGCGGAATGCTGAATCGCTTCAGCGACCACGTGACCGGGAGTGGGTAGAAGGCGATTCAAAACAAAAAGCGGTTGCTGTTTGAAGTGCGGTAGCGACAGACAAGGTAATCTGCAACTAAATAAAGGTAGCCATTTACTGTGGTGTAGGGTGATAACTACATTGATGAACGTGGAGGGAAAGGAGGAAACTGGCAATATTTTAATTGTTGCAGTAAGGCCTAGCAGAGACTGCAGTTGGATTACCTTTCTGAGCCACCTTTGTCTAGAAAAAGGCTGTCTTGTAGTTAAACTTAAATGTGTTACAGTGACAAAATGCCTTCCTTGGGAAGGAGAGAGCTCTGCTCTGATATTTGTGCAAAGGTGTACGCCAGTTTAAACTTCTATCTTAAGGAATTTTATTGCAGTATTTAACAAGATGATATGAGGGACCTCAATATAGGTGTTGCAAAATGAAAGATCTTACAGAAGCTTGCTGTTAAGTGCCGTCAAGTTGTCTCTGATTTATAGTGACCCTATGAATGAGCGATAGTGCTTGTTATTTGCTGTGGCACTTCATAAAGTGTGCTGGAATAGGTGCAGCCTATACACTGCTGACTACAATATGTGTTGACTACAATGACTGCTTTATGTGCTGTGGGATGGTATAGCACACTTTTTATGAGTCAAAATGAGTCAATAAAATCATATACAGGCATTGTGTACAAGGAATGGTACCTTGACATTTTGTGCTTACATGTGTCCTCCTTGTGCAAAACAAGGGACTTAGGGCTATATGCATTGGTGTAAAATGTGTGAAGCACATATAGTCTCATATGACAATGAGACAGTATAATCAAGCACATTATTAAGGTCCTCTGGGTGGGCCTTCTTTTGGTCCTGTCACTTTAACAAGTATGTTGGATGGGGACTCAAGAGAGGTTTTTTGGTGGCTTCTACAGAGAAACCTTTGAATTCAACTCATATTAATTTTTATTTGCCTGTGTCCTTCTGCCTTACAAAGAAAACACTGCACTGTTGTAGTTTTAAGACATTCCTATTGACTTGTCTTTGCTTTTATTTTATAATTTTTACTGTGGTTTTGCATTTGTTGTTGATTTTAACCCATGTTAACTGCCCAGAATAGTGCACTGTACTGTGTGGTATGTAAAACAATGAAATAAATCAATAAATTGGATTATCCTACAAGACTAATTTCTTCACCATTCCTGTATGTATAACAAAACTCATCTCTGATCCACTGCTGTGCATTTATGGCAAAACCTGTGAATTTATTTTCTTTTTTTCAGCACCTGTAGAATTTGTATGTATGTATATATATGTTTGTATATGTTCAAACACTGCTTAGTTTAATACTAGACATGGGCACGACTCGGCGAAATCCTCGTTTCCGTTCTCATTCTTCGTGCTCGTTACGGAATGAGGAACGAGAACGACAATTACTCCGCTGCAACTCGAACCCAACCCGATAAAGATAAATTGGGTCTGATTTGTTGTTGTCGTGCATGGCATCGCGGCACCGGCGATCGCGCAATGCCAAGCGGCGCAGCACAGAAAAAAAGTTTTAAAAATAAAAAAAACCCCGATTCCCGCCGGCCATAAAAGCAGGCGAAAATATGCCTGCCTCAGTGAGGGCACCTACCAGAGAGGGGTGGTTTCTGGGGGGGTCCCCGGCCTTCCCCCCCTCCTGTCCTGGGCTGCTGGTACCAGGCTGGGGGGGCATCGTCGTCTCCATTTGCCATGCGGTGGGGCGGGATCCAAAATGGTGACTGCAATATTTATTTTTAAATCGTGGTCCAAAAACGCACCAAAGCACCACAGAAACATTTGAAAATTAGGTATTTTAAATGCCTGATTTTTTATAGTAGCAGCAGTGGGTTTTTCTTGCAACAAAACGTCTCCATTTATTTTATTTTATTTTATTTTTATTTTTTTACACCTGTGCATGCACAATGATGGGCTGGCCATGGGATGGGACCATGCAAATTTTTGGAGCCATTCCACCAATCACATGGCCAGGTTTTGCTGAGACTTCTGGATGTGCCAGAGAGAGCATTAAAAGCCCACCAACCCTAAGCCTAAGCCCAAGCCTAAGCCTAAGCCTAACCCATACACCAGTACACTGTCTTCTTAGTGGGTCAGAGGCACCCAGAGGTGCAGCCCACTAACTCACCCTAACTGTTACCCTAAGCCTAGCCCTTACCCTAACCCCAACCCTAAGCCAGATTCGTACGCAAGTACGCAAGTGTACACAAGTACACTTCCCTTCTTAGTGAGTCAGAGTGGTGCATCGAAAGGTGCTCCAACTCCAGACCCACTTCCTCCCTTGTAACCTGTACACCAGTATGCTTTCCTTCTTAGTGAGTCAGAGTCAGCGCCGAGAGAGGTGCCTCTGACACACTACCCCCAACCCTGGCTAAATATGGCTGAGCTATAGCTATTAATGGCTATAATGTTCTTAGTGAGACAGCAAAGTGCCGAAGAGGTTTCCTGTCACACTAACAACCCAACATAATTGGCAGTGGCTACTGGCTATGCGTTACGCTTCCCTTCCCTTCTGGGTCAACTCAGAGGGAGGCACCCAGAGAGGTGCCTCCCAGAGCCCACCCCTACCCCTAAACCTGTACAAACGACAGACGACAAACGGAACGACAAATTTTTGAAAATTTTCATGAAGAACGGAAACGACCCGAAACGGGCCCTTCCCGACAAACGACAACTCAAAACGTATTTTTTTCTGGTCGTGCCCATCTCTATTTAATACTTAAACAACTGCTGTTGATATATATGGAATGATTTTACTTTCACTTGAGTTTTTTCAAGTTATAGAAATCAGTCCAGTTAAAAGTCAGGTCCTGAAATATTTGGTTAAGGAATTGCATAGGTACTCTGTGAAGAATGCTTCTGATTTCTGTTTTAAATTTCTGTACAGTTTATGAGAGGAGAAATATTTGAAGTAAAATACTCCTCCAAGAAAATGAGAGTGTCAAATACATGGCTAAATATAGAAAAGTTATCACCAAAGTAACATTTTTAAGAGACCTAGAAGGATTGTTTACCCACTGAAATATTCTTGATATTAAAACTGGACCTTATGAGACTAAAATCATTCCTATGTGTGGAAAACTCCCCACCTTACCCTCTCTCTGTAAGTGGCATTTAAGGAGAATGTTCTCATAACCAAATACCATAATAACCCCAAACCATATCAGATGTAAACGCTATATTAAAGGGACACAATTTTGCCATTTTCTAAAATCCCCAAAGGGCATATTCTGTAGCAGCCTCTCTTTCCAAAAAGGCTGCAAACCACCGATACCAAACAGGTTGTTTTGATTTAGAAAAATCTGCTGGAATCTTTCTCATTTTCACTTGGCTATACTTTTAGCCAAGTTTTAAGCTAAAGAGAATGTCACTTCTGGATTCAACACCTTTGCAATGCAACTCATAATTCGTGATTTTAACTCACTTCCTTTAGCTCAGCTTTGCATCTGCCCCAATATAGGGATCCATACCACAGACAGATTTCAGGATTTCTTATGAGTCAGATACAATTATTCTAAACAAAGCCCTGGGTCAAGATAACATTGTCTAGACTAAAAGATGCAAAGTGTTCATTTCTTTAAACAAAAAATGAGCTCCAGAAGTTTAACAAGCATTAAGGGCTTGGCCGTAACTTATCTAAATCTATGTAAGTCTTTCAAGAAACATTTTAAAATATTATAAGTTCTTAATGAAAAATGTGCTGCACTCTTATCCATAGCTCTTTGACCTTTAAAGCCTTATTGCAGAGAATCTGTTAAAGCTTCGTGACTGTCTGGATAGCTCAGTGGATTACAACACCTGCAGAAGTCAGGAATTCATTTCCCTATTGTGCTTCCTGAAAGAAAAACCTGCCTTTGTAGCCTTGGGAGAACCACTACTGCACTTCCGGGAGCAGCTGCTTTTTATTTTGGTTCGCCCTTTCTCCTCCCGTGCTCACGTGGTTGTTATAGTGGTTCTGCTGTTCGCACTTCAGTGGGTAGCTACCAATTGGCTTTCCAGTTCTCACTTTATTGAACCGCTTTAAAACTTGGTTTTAAAGAACTAAGAAAATGAAATTAAGTGACAACGAGCTGAAACTTTGGCATAACGAAGTTGGTCTATGTCCTGGCATGGCAGTAGGATTCTGTTTTCAGTGTTTTCTGAAAGCAAAAAGGCTAAGAACAGGGGGCAAGAGGGGGGGAAGCGACTTAGTATGTTTGCAAATTCAACCAAATCACTTAAAAGGGAGATGCAGGAAGTGATGTAAAAAAAAAACACCACCCCCAGTGGCCGTCACAAGAAAAAGTGGCACAATGGACAAAAGTGGGCATGGCCTAAGGGGTTCTTCAGATAAATTGTTTTGAAAACCGAACAGTGATTTTTAAGGCACCTTGTTTTTAAGGAAAAGGCATTTTAAATCAGAAGTGCGGTCGCGGTCATAGAATCATGAAGTTGGAAGGGCCATTGAGTCCGGCCTCCTACCCCAGGCAGGAATACAAATCCAAAGAGATCTGCCAGGTGGTTATCTAAGTTTTTCTTGAATGCCTCCGGCACTCACTTCCATTTGTGGTACAGTGGTACCTTGTATAAAGGAATTAATTCGTTCCAAATGAAATTATGTTAAGCAAATTTTCCTTTATACAAATTCCCATAGGAATGCATTAAAAACAGAGTGATCCATTTTTTATGTTGTACGAATTCTCCCCATAGGCGATTATGTTAAGCAAATTTTCCCTATCTCTGGAATTTTTATGTTGTACAAATTTTATGTTATACAAGTTGTTTGTTATACAAGGGTCCACTGTAACTGGTTCCATTGCCGTACTGCTCTAACTGAAAGGTTTTTCCTGATATTCAACCAAAATCTGGCTTTGGTTCCCAGTTCACCTGCAGAAAGCAGGATGGTAAACTATAACTGAGTAGTTTATTCTAAGAAATCCCTTGGGAGGAATGGGTTCTTATATGTCAGAATCAACTTGTCAGAGCACAATTAATTGATTGATTAGTTAATATTAAAAACATCTTAACGGGAAAAGGCAGTCTTATGGTGGCATTCCAGATGCCAAAGAAATCTTCCTTCAAAGTCAGAGACTAAGTTCTATCTCTGACAATGAAATCAGATCTTGGAACTTCCTTCTACTCCTGTGGCCTCAGCTGTCTGATTTTGAAATCTGCATCACCAGAGAGAAAGAAAGCAGAGAGCATCATGGCTGTATTATTGGTGGAACAAGAAAGGCTGTGGATTTACAGGATCCAAACCCATACCAATGTTTGCAATAGGAAAGACATTGATTTTGCAAATAATGCAAAAGGCATTTGAGAGTGCTAACCCTGCGAGATGCCTGTAAAGATAAAAAAAGGAATTGAGGCTTCTCGGCAGTGGCCCACACCTGTGGAATTCCCTTGTGAATTATGCCTGGCACGTTCCTTGGGATTTTTCAAATGTTCCTTAAAAATTTGGATGTTTACACAGGGCTTCCCGCAGATTGGCACACAGCTGCAGAATTACACATGATCTCAACTGCACCTTCAACCATTTACCATTACTCACCTATTGCCTCAAATTGTTGCTTATTATTGTAAATATTGTTGTTGGTTATAATTTTGTTTGAATTTTACATTATTTGTACGTTGATTTCTTTAGTCTTATTGTATTCTTGCAAAATGGATGGTATAGAAATCGAATGACTGACTGACTGACTGAATGAATGAATGAACGAACGAACGAATGAATGAATGAACGAATGAATGAATGAATGAATGCATGAATGAATGAACGAATGAACGAATGAATACACAGGTGGCCCTCTCTCTTTCACCTTGCCTACAGGAATGCACCTGGGCTTTGAGGTGCCAATTTACAAAAAATGAAATAGGAAGGACCCTGCCAATTAACATCCTATTAGCTTGTTGAGCACCATCAGTAAATTATATGCTACACATCTGTTGGAAAAATCACAGGACTGGGTACAGGTGGAGAATATTCTTGCAGATGAGCAAGCAGGCTTCAGGCAGGGGAAATCTACAATTGATCAGTGCCATGTTCTTCATCATAAACATTTATCACCTAAAGGTGGGGTTATTTATCCAGCCTTCATAGACTTTAACTGTGGTTAAAATTGGAGACTACGAATATTGACAAATGACTTCTCTTGTTAATGCATCTTCTACATGAGCATTCCTATTTACAGGTGCACTCCAATTTAATGGGATTTTATTTAATCCGATTCCTGTACGTAGGGGTGTATGACAGGGATGCATTCTGGCTCCCACTTTATTTAAATTATATATTAATGGAATTGTCGAGAGTTTATCCAACATAGATTTTCATCCACCTAAACAGGCATCTCGACCAGTCTCTATACTCTTGTATGCAGATGATGCAGTGATTTTGCCCCCCCCCCACGGTGAAATAATGAGGCGAGACACTTGAGTGAGAGAGAGTGGGATTAACTCAAGCCAAACTTTATTAACTTTAAACCATAAGCAAGCAAAGCCATTTCTGGAGGGGGTATAGTAGTGCAGATTAATGTTTGGAACCCCAAGGTCTCCTGGGACTCCTCCAACCAGCCAACATTGGGTGAGTCACTACCCCCTGTTAGCGCGGTCCCAAAGACAGCACCTTCGAGGCTGGTAACATCCGTACACAATCCCCCTGGGTCCTCAAGCCCCCTCTCCTTGGTACTCTCGGCCCAGGGGTGCTTCCAGCTGCAAACTTCCCCCAACACTGTAATCTCCTGATCTGCAGCATCCTGAGGTTGAATGGGCTATGATCAGATTATTCCCTCCCTTACTCACCAGCTGCATTTAATTCCCACACTACTGTCAAGTGTGACTGATACAAGGCACCCCTGACTGACCCCCTACCCCTGGTACCAGTATGGGATAGGCAACCCCCCCCCATCCAAATCAGCCAATCCATGGACAGGGAGAAAAAATTCCTATCCAGCCCAATCAAGTGACCAGTTAGGCACACACTAGTACCAGACCTCGTGGTGGGTGGGTGGGGAATGCTGCACAGGAAAAGAGGCTGTTGCTGGGGAGGAGTCCTGTTATATACAGTTCTCTCCCCATCTCCTCCAGAAATGTGGCAATCGCACCAGAAGTCTACCGTTTGTTTCGCTGGGAAAAGGCAAAACTGCCCCTGTTCCGGAGGTACCTTCAGGTAGGCGGCCACTTGTCAATTTTATGTGTCGGGTTTAGAAGGCTCTTGCGATCCTTCTCCTTCTACTGTACACAAGAATGGTTAGAAATTAATTATACCAAAACCAAAATAATGATTTTCAGTAGAAGGAGGATTAAGCATAGATGGACACTTAATGGTCACCAAACTAAACAAGTCCAGCAGTATAAGTACCTAGGTATAATATTCCAGTCATCTGGTGCTTGGTCCACACACATTAACTGTGTAGCAACGAGAGCACAAGTGAAAGTTAAAGCTGTTTGGATATGCTAACCTGAAGCTGTTGGAGATTGTTCAAACCAGTTTTGTAAGAGCTATTTTGGGTGTTCCCTTATGTGTCTCCAACATATTGCTTCACCTAGAGTCTGGGCTTATTCCCATTGAAGCATTAGTTAAATTTCTCATGGTTAAATATTGGCTTAAATTTACCTTCCTCTCAGATGGCATAAGTCCCTTGCTCTTGCTAGATAAATTCCAATCCCAATGGAAAAAAACAAATAATAAAAGTGATAAATAATACCCTCCAAATAATGGATTATTGCAAAGCCATGAACGAGGTGAGGCTCCAAATTAGAGACATAGCTTTACAGAATCATCCTGCCCTGGTCGGGAAACTAGATTTTCTAAAGAAATCAGCATTCACCGTGACCCTGTAACTGGACAGGATTGTATCCCCCTCTTCCAGGAGGGCTTTTACCTTGGCTAGAATTAATGTTCTTCCCTCCAAGCTTTTGGAGGGACAGTATCAAGGTTTACCTCTATTAGATCGTAACTGTCCACGTACCAACAAACAGCTGGAAACTGTAGAACATGTCCTCTTATTCTGTACTTATTACCAAGACTTACGTAGAGAACTCATCTCCCCAATCATAGGTAAATTCCCTGGGAGGTCAATAGACTTTTATTTGCATCTGCTCCTCTCTGACAAATTTTTACCAAATAACCAGGCAAGTTGCTAAATTCTGTGTAGTAGCAATAAGGGTTTGAAAACATATCATAAACGGAAGTCAAGAAATATAGTAGCCATGTAGCTGATTACTGTGAACCAGATCTAATTTTAATCTGTACCTATGATCTATCAATTTATGGATTAATTTAAGCGTTATTATGAAATGCATATTTGATAGTATGTATATTTGCCACTTGTATTTATTTTAGTTTGGTCTTTGACCGTAAATAAAGATAACTAACTAACTAACTAACTAACTTTGAGTGCACCATCCTCAGAGTATCACAGTTACAGGGCTGGGAACACTTTGATACTGGATGCTTACATATTTTCTCTACACTCAAATGTCATTTAAATGGCAAAATATAATAAAGACTTGAGATATTAGGGATCTGTTGAGAAACTTAGGTAAACAAAAGTTTTCTATGCGCCCCCAACATCACTGTATATGTACAGTATTTTCCTGTGGAGGTCTGCCCAGATTGCCCAATGATCATGATAGCTTTGATTTTGTAAGGAAAGGCAGGATAGAAATATCTTTAATGAATGAATGAATGAATGAATGAATGAAAGAATGAAAGAATGAATAGTAACATGCTGCAGCAAAGAAGAAAAGTAGAAACACATAAGCTAGAGGCTCTCTGTTATTTGTGTTTACAGAGCTAAACTTTAGTGTCATGTGACACTAGGATAAAGACCTGAGAATCCAAAGGGAAAGACCTCCGGTCTATCCTTCTTCATAGTGATTGAAGAATCAAACAAATTCATGTATATAATAGATGGGGCAATGCACTGTTCCATTATAGTTCTCTGGCAGTTCAAACTTTATAACATGTATTGTCCTCCTGTAGCATCAATAAGTCCACTTTTGATACAACAAGCAAAAATCTACTTTAAAAAATTATTTCGAAGTTCCAGCTTTGTTATTCCTTGGGCCACTGCATTTTGCCTGCTAATCTCAATGATCCATTTGAAACTATGCCCATGAAATAATTGGTACAGGAAAAACAGTTCACCCAAGAGAGAGAATGTGGCAGAAAAACAGAAGCATAAATGGCAGAGATCACTGTTCTTGCTCAAAGCATCCATGGCAGCGGAGAAAAAGAGGCAGAAAAAATCATGCAAGCAAAACAGACATTCAGTGCATGGGGGGGGGGGGGGAATAACATGCAGAACTTTTGTTTACCTTTGCTTTAGGACAGTCAGAACACCCAAGTAAAATAGGCAGGAAGTTCAAGATGGAATAAAATGATGGGTGCCAAAGCTGGTGAGAGAAATAGTAATACTCAGAGTGAGCACCACCCTACTAGGAAAAGACTTATTTGTCCTTACAGTCTATGAAGTGATATTAGAAGTGTGTTGAAATGCTTGATGATTTTATTTGAATGATTTTATTCGGATTTTATTCGGATGATTTTATTCGATTTTATTCGATTTTATTCGAATGAAATTTATTCAAATTGAAATGCTTGATGATTTTATATGAAATGCTTGATGATATTATTTTGCTGGTTTTATTCTCGATTGTAAACCACACCGGGTTCCTTCTGGAAGATGGGCGGTATAAAAATGCAACAAATAAATAATAAAGAAATAATAATTCCCACAGAATTTTATGTTTTGGATCAAGAATGAAGAATGGTCAACAAGAGGTTCTCAGTTCCTCAGGGTAGTTACAAAGCTGGGTGCAATCGTCCAGTGACCAACCAAATGATCTAATATTGTACATTCATAGATTAGCCTTCCTGAGAAATGAAATTGAAACATGTTATCATGAACACTTTCCTCAAATATAAACACAGATGACAGTAAAAGGCAAAACCATGAGGACTTTGGTACACTCTGTTGAGAGACAAAATATCTCACAGATGTAATTAAAAATTGCTTGTATTCTGAGAGCTCAGATTAGTAAATTAGATACTCACTATACAATGAGACAGTGTTTGGTTTTTGCTCTAGGCCAAGAGAAAGAGAGACTTTGAAGAATGAAAATAGTCTTGTAATTGTTTGATTAAGGTATTTAATTGCTCTTTGGAATTGCCCTTATAAATGTGCAGGAATGTTCCTTTAGGTCTGTTTTCTGAACCTGAGTAGGACTACGGATGAATAGCTTGCACATGTCAACAATAGAATCAATACATTTTCAACTTCAGTACTGATAACCTCTGTTTTTACATTAAATTGTCTGCCTTATGGTGACCCTGTGGAAACTTATATTGTTGTTGTGTATTGTCAAGTCGCCTCTGACCTATGGCAATCCTATGAATGAATAATCTCCAAAATGCCTTGTTCTCAACAACCCTGCTCAGCTTTTGTAGCCTCAAACCTGTGGCTATATTTGGTCTTGCATTAGTTTAATGTACAGTGGTACCTCTTAAGATGCATTTAATTTAGAGATGGGTGTTTCATTTAGGAAGGGGATTGGTTCCAAAACAAAACACGCCAGCACAGTTGGTGCTCAGAACAGATTCCCACCCTCCAGAACAAAATCAACCACGGTCTTACCTTGCTTTACCATTTTCGGGGCGAAATTCCAGCCAGGAAGCAGCCTCCAATGTGTCATCTTTCCCTCTCCCTGGCGCTGGCCAATAAGACAGGGAGGTGGGATGATGCATGTCCTCGCACAGCTTCTGATTGCCAGTACCAGGAAGAGGGAAAGCTGACACATTGGAGGCTTCTTCCTGGTTGGAATTTTGCCCAGTGTGAGGTAAAGCAAGGTAAGACAGCAATTGATTTTGTTCCAGACGGTGGGACTGGGTTCCAAGTGCCAGCTGTGCTGGCATGTTTCATTTCTGAACCAGTCCCCTTCTGCCTATGTCTAATTTAATTCATTCTACGGGTTGTTTCATTTTACGAAAAATTCATCTTGTGAAATGTGGTTTCTCATAGGAATGAAAGGGAAACTGATCAATCCATTCTAGAGTCTGAAAAAAGGCAAAAAAGTGTCTTATTTTTCTCAGACGCCTTTATAAACTGTACTTTCAAGGCACGCAGAGCCAGAACCTCCCTCCATAACCCCCCTGCAGTGCAATGCAAAAGAAAAACTCCAAGATAAACCCCAGGTTGTTCCCACCAAAAGTGCAGTGGAAAGCAATTCAAAGATGATCAAAAGCAAGCAGCAAGACAAACCCCAGGTTGTCCCCACTAAAAGTGTAATGAAAAGCAATGCAAAGATGGACAAAAGCAAGCAGCAAGACAAACCCCAGGTTGTCCTCACCAAAAGTGTAATGAAAAGAAATGCAAAGATGGTCAAAAGCAAGCAGCAGGATAAACCCCAGGTCATTCCTGCCACAAGTGCAATGGAAAATAATGCAAAAACACAAAAGAAAGAAAGGAAACCTTTCCAAGTTCTAAAAGTCCAAAAACTGCTACAAAACAATGTCCAGAATGGCTCCAAAACTTGATGAAATAACTCCTCCCACCTCTCCACAAACTACAGGGGAACAATGCATCCTGGGTAACTTGTTTCAAAATGCAGAACAGATTTTTCGTCTTGTGAGGCATCCCATAGGGAATTTTCATTTTGTGAAGCATGCCTATTCCGGGAAATTTTCATTCGTCTTATGAGCTTTTTCGTCTTATGAGGCATTCGTCTTAAGAGGTACCACTCTAAATAAGATTTAAGGAAACATGTGAAATCTGAGCTTTTCAAAGAGGTCTTCAGCAACATCTTCCCCTCTTACCTTCTTGCAGATCCAGGAGTTAGAATAGAATAGAATAGAGTTTTATTGTCATTATGCATATGCAAGAAATGCACAACGAAATTAGAGTGCTGTTCCACTGCTCACTCAAAACAACAAGGCACCATACAAAACACATAAAACACCATATAAGATATTAAAAAGTCTTAAAACCACTTACAAAATTTAAAACACTGTCACATTTAACTTAGATGCCGCTCTGTGATAAAAACTGTTCTTTAGTCTATTTGTCCTTGACCTAAGAGTCCTATATGTCCTGCCAGACAGCAACAGTTCAAAAAATTGGTGGCCATGACGAGAATTTGAATTTTGTTCTCTGTTATTTCTGAATTTTTCTGTTTTTTTAAAAACTATTTTTGTGTTTTTGGCATGTGCATGGGTATGTTTTTTCTGTTGTGTTAGCCATTTAGGATAGTGTCTTGCCATGAGAGGGGTGGAGTAGATATAAATAAATGTAAAGCAAAGTGTTCTGCTTATATACCTCCCCATAGCATTTCAAGCACTAGCTCTGGGTAGTTTACAATTTTAATTATGGAGGCTACACATTGCCCCCCCCCCAGCAAACTGGGTACTCATTTTACCGACCTTGGAAGGATGGAAGGCTGATTCAACCATGAGCCAGCTACCTGGGATTAAACCCCAGGTTGTGAGCACAGTTTTAGCTGCAGTACAGGCATTTAACCACTGCACTATGAGGCTCCTCCTCCTAAATAAAAATTAATAATATAATAAAAATATTTCAATTGTCCACACTGCTAAAATGGTCTCCAGTCTTCATGCTTTCTCAAATTGGTCTGTCATTATAATTCTCAATTCCATATGAATTTTTTATTTTTTTAAATGTTGCAATCTACATTTTTTTAAAAAAATGATTTATTGGGCTATATAATATATACAGAAATTGGTACTGCTGTCTCAATTTTGAATACACTATTGGTCTAACTAGCTTCCAGATACCTTGAGGAAAACAACTGTTCATGAAATATTTTCCAGCATGAGGCAATTCTTCTAAAAATAAAAACCACACACATTATCTAATTGTGGGTGTGCTGCATGTCAACCTGATGTGGAAAATCTAATGAATCTACCTTTCTATAAATCAATTTAATGTTCTGATTTAAATAAGTGGACATGCTTTCATTTCCTTCCCTTTTTTCCTGGGACAAACCGTTGGGAAAAGCACTATATTTCATGGGAATTAATATCAGGATGTAAAAGTGAAAAAGAAAAATAGTGCTTAGGCAAAACATGGAATTTCCTGGGATGGAACATGTACATCTTGTGTGTTTACTATTATTTAGCACTATGTCCTACCCAGGCAATGCAGGGCTAAAGCCTCACAACAGGGGGTTGGTGTTTGTGTGTCAATGGTGGAAATGGCAAGGCTGTAGAGGAGAGAGGTGTTTAGGTCAATAACTTGTGCAAACAGCCTGAAAGTACACTAGGTAGATGCATCCAGATCCAGGTAAAGACTGTCTAACTAGTTAATGGGTTGATGTAGAATAGCGAAACTGTTTCTTTCCCACTGTCTGGGAATATTTTATTGAGGGCAAAATGTGTCCAGCACACAGCTCTAACCAGCAGTTTTGGTACTCAGGGCAAGGATCACCATTTCCAAACACTCCACCTTTAAGTCTGTACACACGGCTGCCATGAAAAAGGAAAAGAATGTGGTCTGCCCTAAAAGAAAGAGAACATTTATGCTTTCATTTATTTAAAAAAAGTGAAGAAGGATGGAAAGGTCCGCTGTTGATGTTGAGCCCTCTAAATATTGCTTCCTTGGAGCAAAGACTCAACTGCTCCACCCTCGTTCCAGCCCTGTTCCAGCATCGGCACTTGTTGTAACCATTACTGCTAGGATTTTCATCCCATACAGCTTTACTTACAGTACCTACAACACATGATGCCTCTGCCCCCCCACCCAGGCCTTAAATTCCTCCTGGGACTTGTGAGCAGCTCACAGACAAGCCACGTGGAGTTTTTCCCCCAGGCCTTACTCCATTGCAAACATGGCTTCTATGATAAGAAGGCTTCCAAGTCAGGATGCTGGAACTCTGTTCCATTGCTGCTGCTGCTGTTGTTGTTGTTGTTGTTGTTGAGTCATTCAGTCATGTCCATTTCTTTGTGATCCGATGGGCCAGAGCACACCATGCCCTCCTGTCTTCCACTGCCTCCCAGAGATTGGTCAAATCCATGTTGGTTGCATTGATGACACTCTCCAACCATGCCGTCCCCCTTTCCTTTTGCCTTCAATCTTTCCCAACATCAGGGACTTTTCCAAGGAGTCCTCTCTCCTCATGAGGTGGCCTCATGTATTGGATCCTCTGCTTCAAAATCTGTCCTTCCAGTGAACATTTAGCGTTGATTTCTCTCAGGATAGATAGGTTTGATCTAGGAATGGGCACAAAATCAAAAATGAAATGCTGTTCTGTCGTGTTGTTATATAACAAAATGAAATGAAACAAAATCAGCATTTTGTTACAGCCAAAACAAAATGGTGGTTTTTTTGGTAGAAACGAACCATTTCATTCTGTCTGTAAGCCACATGCGGGCTTGGGGGAGGGAACAAAGTTTTTTTTTAAAAAAAGCTCTGGGCTTAAAAAAAACCTTTTCTCCGTCCCCAAGCCCCATGTGCCAGCTGATCAGCGCTAGGGTAGAGGGGAAGGTTCCCCCACACACACCAGTGACAATCAGCTGGCAGGTGGGGCTTGGGGAGGGAAATATATATCTATATTAAAAGCCCAGGGCTTTTTAAAAAAACTTTTCCCCTCCCCCCCAAGCCCTGCCTGCCAGCTGATCTGTGCTGCAGCCACTTTCCAGCCCCCCCCCCACTAACCATTTCATTAGTGGTTCATTTCGTACAATTTTTTTTGAAAAAAAATTGTATCAAGTGAAACAAAAAATGTCAGGGGATGAAATGAAACGAAACAAAACATAATTTTTCCATTTCATTCCCCAAAACAGACAAAATGTAGGAAAATGTGCCTCTCTCAGGTCAGTTATGTGCCCCTTTGTGTTCAGCTCTGCACCCCTCAGGTCAGTTCTGTGACCCTCTGAAGTCAGTTTTGCACCCTTTTCAGGTCTGTGCCCTAGGTGGCTGCCTAGTTCACCTGGTGGTAGCTCTGGCCCTGGTAACTAGGAATGGCTGGAGAGAGTCAGCTGCTCTGTGCCCACTCCTTTGGGCTAATCTGTATTCCTGCATCAAGGAGGGATTAGGCCCCTTCCAACCTCACCATTCTATGATTCTATAGTCTCCTCTACAGTCTACTGGATATGACTGATTGCCTGGAAATTGTGTTGGCATGGGTCCATTGGGAACAGCTTGCTCTCCATCTTCATTTCTAGCTATGGGGCCCAGCCTTGGTATAGCTGAAAGCAGAATATAAATACACTAGGAAAGGAATATAAGATCCTTTTGGTCTGTGGTATATGAATGGTGGAGATGTTCATTTTGGATATTTTGGACTACAAATCCCATAATTTCCCTTTCATAGAGGCCCACCAGCAGGACTCAGACAATAAGGACACCTAAATAGTATTCACCAAGAAAAAAAAGGACCAGCGGGCAGGCTTTATGACATGGGATGGTCTAACTTCCTGTATGAAAAAGAAGTTTGAACATATAGTGTTCTGCTTATATACCACCCCATACCACTTCAAGTAGTCTCTGGGTAATTTACAGTTATAATTAAAGAATGCAGTATAAATACAAATTTAATTAAAGTATACACATAAGAACATAAGAACAGCCATGCTGGATCAGGCCAAAGGCCCATATAGTCCAGTTTCCTGTATCTCACAGTAGTCCCACCAAATGCATCTGGGAGTGCATGAGACTAGACATCTGTCTCCTGATATCATTCCCCTGCCTGAGGCCCTTAAAATACTCCAGGTTTAAATGTGGAGATTGCACATCTCCATCATGGTTTGTAACCTGTGGTGGACTTTTTCTCCAGGAATCTGTCCAATCCCCTTTTGAAGGCATCCAGGCCAGATGCCGTCACCACATCCTGTGGCAGGGAGTTCCAGAGACTAACAACACGCTAGGTAAAACAAAATTTTCTTTTGTCTGTTCTCATTCTCCCAACCCTCAATTTGAGTGGATGTCCCCTAGTTCTGGTATTTTGTGAGAGGGAGAAGAGCGTCCCTCTATCCACTGTACTCATGCCCTGAATTTTTTTGTACATCTCAATCATATCACCCCTCAGGTGCCTTTTTTCTAGACTAAAGAGCCCCAAATGTTTTAGCCTTTCCTCATAAGGGAGATCCCCCAGCCCAATAATCATTTTAGTTGCTCTCTTTTGCACCTTTTCCAGTTCCACTATGTCTTTTTTGAGATGCGGTGACCAGAATTGTACACAATACTCCAAGTGCAGCCTTCCTATCGCTTTGTACAATGGCATTATAATTTTGGCTGTTTTATTTTCAATCCTCTTTTTAATTATCGCTAGCATGGAATTTGCCTTCCTCATCGCTGCCACACACTGAGTAGACACCTTCATTGAGCTGTCCACCAACACACCAAGCTCTCTTTCCTGAGCCATCACGGATAACTCAGAGCCCATGAGTTGAGAAAGATTGGAATTTTTGCCCCAATATGCATTACTTTACATTTTCCTACATTGAAACATATTTGCCATTTGGCAGCCCATTCCCCCAGTCTGGAGAGATCCTTCTGGAGCTCTTCACAATCTTCTCTGGTTTTTACCACATGGAAAAGTTTGGTGTCATCCGCAAACCTGGCCACCTCGCTGCCTATCCCTGTCTCCAGGTCATTTATGAATAGACTGAAAAGCACCAGACCCAGGACAGATCCCTGGGGCACATCGCTTTTCACCTCTCTCCATGGTGAAAATTTCCCATTGATACCTACTCCTTGTTTCCTGGATCTCAACCAGTTCTCAATCCATAAGAAGACCTGCCCTCTTATCCCCTGACTGTGCATTTTATTCAGCAGCCTTTGGTGAGGGACTGTGTCAAAATCCTTCTGAAAATCCAGATAGACAATATCCAGTGGTTCACCCAAATCCTCATGCCTGTTGACCTTTTCAAAGAATTCTAAAAGGTTTGTCAGGCAAGACTTACCCTTACAGAAGCCATGCTGATATTTCCTCAGCAAGGTTTCTTCTATGTGTTTTAAGATTTTATCTTGGATGACGCTTTCCACTATCTTCCCTGGGACAGATATAAGGCTAATTGGCCTGTAGTTTCCCAGGTCCCCCCTTCCTCTTTTAAAAATTGGTGTGACATCCACTATCCTCTAGTTCTCCAGCACTGTGGCCATTTTAAGAGACAAGTTGCAGGCTTCAGACCTACCTGGAGGAAAATCATATCCTTGATCTGTTCCAGTCTGGATTCAGGCTGTTTTGCGGGACCGAAACTGCCCTGGTAGCTCTGCAGGATGACCTCCTCAGGGAGGCTGACAGGGGGTGCTCCTCCCTGTTGGTCCTCCTTGATCTGTCAGCTGCCTTTGATACCATCGACCACGGTAACCTGCTGGTCCGGCTTGCCGAGGTGCGAGTTGGGGGTTCAGCGCTTTGCTGTCTCTGCTCCTTCCTTGGTGGCCGGACCCAGTGGGTTCAGCTGGGGGAGGATTTGTCGGCTCCTTGGACACTCCCATGTGGGGTGCCCCAGGGGTCGGCAATCTCCCCTATGCTGTTCAATGTTTATATGAGGCCGCTGGTGGAGGTCATCAGGAGATTTAGAGTTCCCTGTCATCAGTATGCTGATGATACACAGCTCTATCTCTCCTTTTCTTCTTCTGCAGTGGAGGCAGTTCGCTCCCTTGATCTGTGCCTGGAGGCGGTCTTGGAATGGACAAGGCTAAGCAGGCTCAAGCTTAACCCAGAGAAGACCGAGGTTCTGTTCCTCGGGGTGCCCTCGTCTAGGTACAACGGCCCCCTCCCTAGCCTGGGGTGTGTGTGTCTCCCTCCAGCCTACGGACAGGGCCAGGAATATGGGCGTGGTCCTGGATTCATTCCTCTCCCTGGAAGCCCAGGTGATGGCGGTCTCCAGGGCCACTTTTTTCCAACTCTGCAGGATCGCCCAGATCCACACGTACCTCGATGAGTCCTCCTTGAGAACAGTTGTGCAGACCCTCGTGATTTCGAGGATTGACTACTGCAACACACTCTACGTGGGGTTGCCCTTGACCCTTGTCCGGAGACTCCAGTGGGAGCAAAATGTGGTGGCCAGACTGGTGGTGGATGCCTGTAAATACGATCATATCACCCCAGTTCTGGCACACCTGCATTGGTTGCCCATTGCTCTCCGGATAAGGTTCAAAGTCTTGGTTTTGGTTTTCAAAACCCTCCACAGCTTGGGACCTGAATACCTGGTGGAGCAGATCCCCCAGAGATCAACTGAGGCCAGACCTACTCGATTGTTGTGGGCGTGCTCACTCAGGGTGGAGACTCCTAGAGAGGCGCGGAATTCGGTAACCCGTAGCTGCACCTTCTGTGTTGTTGGCCCTTCCCTATGGAACCAACTACCAAGTAAGTTGCGCCTTGCAGAGTCCCTGCGCACCTTCAAAAAGGCATTAAAAACTTTGCTTTTCAAGGAGGCATATGGTGACCTCATCTCTGTTTTTTTTTTCATTTTTTACTTTTTGATCTGCTGCTCCCCGCTGAGGGTTTACCCTCTCTGCCACTCTCTTATTTTATCCTTGCCTTTGTTATTTCTATTGTCTCTGTTGTTTTAGCTGTGTTTTAGCTGTGTTCTAGCTGTTTTTAACTGGAAACCGCCCTGAGTTCCTGTATGGAAAAAGGCAGCGGTATAAAAATGCACCAAATAAATAAATAAATATTATTGTTAAGAGATCCACAATTTCATTTCTCAGTTCCCTAATAACCCTTGGGTGGATGCCATCTGGGCCCGGTGACTTGTTGATATTCAATTTATCAATTAGTCCTAAAACATTCTCTCTTTTAACCTGTATTTGATTTAATTCTTTAGTCAAGAGGGGCAGTTCGGGCAGCGGAATCTGCCCAAGGTCTTCTGTTGTGAAGAGAGACGGAAAAAAATCATTTAATTTCTCTGCAATTTCCAAGTCTTCCTTTATCTCCCCTTTTCCTCCCTCACCATCCATAGGGCCAAGTGGTTCTCTGGCAGGTTTTCTACTTCTAACATATTTAAAGAAGCTTTTATTATTCCCCTTTATATTGCTAGCCATACGTTCCTCAAAGTCTTTCTTTGCCTCTCTTATCATCTTGCCAGCAATCACCAGAGGTGCTTCCTTTTCCAAATGGAAGTTAGGCGTGAAGCTGCTTATATCTGATCTGTGGTTTACTTCCCTGCTTTTGTGTAAATTTGGCACAAAATCAGGGCTTTGATATCCTAGGGGCAACTTGACAGCATGAAACAATGAGCATCTCTCAAGACAGATGGAAGCATGGCACATCCTGCAAAGTATAGTATCAAGAAAATAGGAAATATGCTCAGAACATTTGTTATAGCTCCATCACACATTGCTTTTGATGTAAAAAGCAATTAATTGTAGCTACTTAGATCCTCTGACAGATAAAAATGAAAAATATCTCTGTGACAGAGTGGATGCCAGAAAGCCAAAAGTACACATAGAAATGAAGGAACAAAAATATTCACAATAGCCTAAAAATTAAAGAGAGGGAGGGGGAGAAAAAGAATTGACAGTTTGTGGAAAACCCAGGTTGATTAATTTCATTTAATTTTAATTATGACTCTATCATTGGTACCATGTTACATTCAAATTAGTGTCATTATTCACAAATAAAGCAGAAGGAGACATACTGTATATCTGAGTTTACAAAATTATGCTAATTAATAACAAAATATTAAAGGTATCAATATACTGTATGTAATATAATTCATACTGATAACAGTATTGTTCCTTTTGAAAATTTGTTAGGTCCATTTGACATTGGTTCAACACCAATTGACACAGAGGGAATATTGAATTGAATTGTCACTCAAACATGAAGCAAAGGTCATGGGGTGGCAGAAAATATGTGTGCAAACCAGGGTCAAGAGCAGTGCCATTGATTCACGTGGCACTCCATTAATCAGTTTTATTACAGGGTCACAAGACCTTAAACAAGAGTAGCAGGTGTCAAATGTTACTTAGCACTTGGTCAGTATAACTTAAGGAATTATTTCTATAAATAGGCATTTGATTGTTGGGGGAAGTAGCTTGCAGACAAAAGCAAGGAAGAGTCTTGAAGCACCTTAAAGACAGTAAGGGACATCTTGGCATAGGTTGTTCTGGAATGGAGTGTGCTTTGTCAGAGTTCCCCAGATATTACTTTTTGGTCCTTTAGATGCCTCAGAATTCTTTGACGGTTGGCTTCAACAGATTAGCATGGCCCCCACCCCACTGGACTTTTTCTAACACAAATTGCACTCTGATGTTCTAGTAACTGACCCCTTTATTTGTTTTTGGGATATAATATAGCCTTTTTTGTATGCCTGGTTTCTCAGGCATTAACCTTTGACCTATTTGCATACCTGAAGGAAAATGTTGCAAAAACTACATATAGACATTTCTCCTCGTGTGTGATTGTGATGACTCTTGTTTCCAGATACTGTACAGAGAATTGGTAGAGATTTACAACTGCAAAATATTCAGTCAGTAATTTATTGAACTGCAGCTCTGTGGGATCACGTCTTCAGCAGATTATTGGGTAGTACAATCTCAAAGCTCCCTCATTCCAGGTGAGTAGAGGGGTAATTCTTGTAACATTGCAAGATGGAGTCATTTAGATCAGATCCAGGTACAGTGGTGTCCAAACTTCGGCCCTCCAGATGTTTTGGACCACAGCTCCCACAGTCTTTTGTCATTGGCAACACAGGCTTGGAATTCTGGGAGTTGTGGTTGAAAACATCTGGAGGGCTGAAGTTTGGAGAGAGCATTGTATGCCATTGTCTGCTACTCTTTCAAAACGAACCATGGGTAGAAGTGATTATGAAAAGTAGCAAGTTCAATAGTCTGTGCAAAGACTTTTCAAAGGAAAAGGAAAGAGGGATCTCTTCATTTTAACGCAGACTTCTTCAGATAGTGAGGGTGGCAAGTGGGACTGTGGGGTGTTTTGCTATGCTGTTACAACCAAGCCTGGTGTGGACATTTCTTATGCCTCCATCGAAAGTAACAGAGTCCCTTTACTTTGGTCATGCAAGAACAGTGGTGGAAGCAGAGGTGAGGCATGAAAGGCTTTTTTTTGGCCTCCAGCTTTATCCCATGATACCTCTCTTTCTAATAGGAGCTTATAGATGCAGTGATGATAGGTGCCCAGACTGGATTGTTTGGGCAATGAAATATCAGCTAAGAGTGGGCGGAGCTACTAATGGCATGTGCAAAAATGAGCATACATACATGTACTCCCAGGCACACATGCAAAAGCAGGCAGGCGGCCCTTCGTTTCTTCCCCTTACCACATTCATAGCTCAACTGAGGAGTGGATAATTTTTTTTACTTTGCCCTCAAATCTAAAACATTCCTTCTTTGGCAGGGTGAATAAAAATAAGTGATTATAAAAACAAAACAAAAACAAAAACAAATTACAGTGGACCCTAATATAAAAAACGGTTTGTATAACATAAAATCTGTACAACATAAAAATTCCGGAGATAGGGGAAATTTGCTTAACATAATCGCCTATGAGGCGAATCCGTACAACATAAAAATGGTCGCGATTAGGGATTACTCTGTTTTGAATGCATTCCTATGGGAAATGTGTATAAAGGAAATTTTGCTTAACAGAATTTCATTTGGAACGAATTAATTCCTTATACAAGGTACCACTGTAATTTAATTTTAAAAAACTTTTTAAAAAAAAGTAAATCACGATTCAAATCCAATTGACTGAAATCAAATCCACCCTCTTCTCTGGGACCTGGTTTCAAAGCAGAGTGAATGGCTTATAAGCCCACATTCATTCTGAATGTCCTTCTACCACAAGCCTCATCCATTCAACAGGCTGTGAGACTGGACGTTTAACAGGAGGCAGACATAGGCGTGTGGGGGGGGCACACACTTGAGCTTCACCGAAAAAGAAGAAGAAGGTAAAACAAGATTGAACAGGGCGGGAACAGCCTGAACTGGGGATGGGGATTGTCTCACCTCTCCAAATGGAGCAGCCTCTACTATGTAGTCCATTGGTTTCTTTGGGAGATGGAATTTGTTTCAGTGCAAGGAATAGTACTCTTTGAGGTTATGAGGACATTGTCAAGAAAAGGCCTTTCCCTTTGTTTTCTCTTGATATGGAGATTTGTAGCTTTTCGATTCTTTATCAACAGTAAAGACTTTGCAGTGAAATGCAACAGAGAATTGATCAAATTCATGCTGTTTCCCCAGAGACAAAAGGCGTCATGGGCATTCAAGAACTGAATGAGTATGTTAGATGATCGGGACGAGGAGGTTTCTTTATGAATGTCACCTTGCAGTTAATATTGTGTAAGTTTTCGTGCTCAGACTAATTTGTTTTCAAACTCAGGTTCACTGGGTTGCCTCTGCACATGGATCTGAAACTGAAATGCCTCCCAGCTACAATTTGAGAGAGGGGAGTGTTACTTCAAACAGGTTGTCTCCAGTGCTTACGCATGTGCTTTATGTCAACAGGAACATTGTTTTTCAGTCTTAGAAACCAAGTGGAAGGCAACCAGAAGCAACAGTTGACATTTAAGCAAACGTACCATCACTGCAGTGATTTCTCCTTATTCAAAGTTCAGCGCTTGCGAAACTCGATTTGCATATAAGATACGGTACTGATAAACTCCATGGAAAAAAGGCTTGCCTTGGGAGTGGTTGATCCTCTAGCTCTACAGTCCATGATTTTGCTGTGTTTGTTGAACTTTTTCCAATGGTTCTGCTACCAATATGCATTATGCAGCTCTGACAGATGATATTCATCAGAGCAAAGAGTTGTATCAGGCTCAGTTTTTGTAGTTGTGGGCTTATAGACTTTATAGTCTCAGCAGAAAGGAATATACAGTAGTACCCCGACTTAAGAACAGCTTGACTTAAGACCAATTCGACTTAAGAGTGAAAAATTGTTGGCGTTTCAACTGCCGCCTTACAAATTTTAGATATGGTCTGCTCGACTTACAAATATTTTTTCATTTTTTTTATTTTTTAACCTATTTTTTTCAATGGAAGGCCAGTAGTTCGACAAGAGCATGCATTCAGAACGGATTAAATTCATAGGTTGAGGTACCACTGTATTTAATTCCCTTAATTGCACAAGAGAAAGGCTAGCAATGGCTGGAGTTAAGAATGATAAGCAAGTCCCCAGTAAAAATATACAGACATCCCACTGCATTTCATCAGATTATGCTGGTAAGTAATTACTCAGATACTGCTTTTAAGGTAAAAAGAAAAAAGATCTTGACTCTGAAAAAATACAAGTTGCAGGTACAACCTTGATTCAAAGTTGCATTTAAATACACAGTAGCAAACAGGCTCTGAGAGGGTAGGTAGCAAGAAGAATGAATAAAAATAGATAAAAATAGAAAAAGACAAAAGTAAGTACTCTCAGATGAGCAGCAAAACGTTTCACTCTCTCAAGAAAAAAAAAGTCCAGTTGCCATGACTCAGCTTCCAGATAAACTCATCGGGATGACTGAGAATCTTCACAGACATACTCTCAGGCTGCATGGTAGAGAGAAAAAACATGGTGGACATGAAGGGGCTCAGCAGAACATTGTGTATTGGTCATTAATTCCAACAATTATTACTTCAGTGCTGCTAAATGGGGATATGGGAGATTGGAGGAGGTACAGAGAGAAGATGTAGGAAAGAACTGCAGGAATTCCTGCAACTGAATGTGTAACTGGTTTGGTGAATATGGAGAATTTGTAATTATGTTTTATTATACTGGATTGTTTATTTATGGTACTGTATACAGTGGAACCTTGACTTACGTCATTAATCTGTTCCGGAGGTCTAGACTTAAGTCAAACAAACTTTCCCCATAGAAAGTAATGGGAAAGTGGATTAATCCGTTCCAGACGATGAAAAAGACCCCTCAAAACAGCAATTTAACACAAATTTGACTGTCTTCTCCCCAAAACACACACACACACACACTTCCCTCGCCAAGTGGGCCGGAGGTGGTGAGGGGGGGCTCCTCTCCGCAGCCCAGTTTCCCTTCTGAGGGGAAAGAGGAGCCTTCCCTGCCCAGACATGGCCCTTTTTGGGGAGAGGAACCGAGCAGGCTCCTGGCCTCGCCACTGGAAGGGACCCTCCTGGGTTCTCCCGCTGGCGTCCTGCTCCTGACACCAGCCCATGGGGAGGTATCTTTTCACACCTGCAGGGGAGGGGGTAGATGCCTGGGATCTGGGAGGGGATGGTTAATACCCGCAGGTGAATCAAGGGATGCTACTGAGAGGTGGCTGTTGTGAAACCCCAAGCTCCAGGCCGGGCAGGGGGGGTGCCCGGAGGGCCGTTGGGTTGCTGAAGCCCCTCTGATGTCGCCCAGCCAGCCCAAAGCGGGAGCCCCCAGACATGAGGGACTGGGTGGCCGGAGGAAGAAGGGGCGTTGAGAGCAGCTGCCCGGCTAGCCAAGAGCGACCGAGCAACCAACCGCTGCCTGATCGGGACAAGGGGGCCTGGCGACCCCTGGAAGGCCAGCCAAGGCGGGTGGGGGTGGGGGGAGAAAGCCCTGCTCGCTCCCCGTGGAGCGTGGCTGGGAAGGAACAGGACGGGGGCAGAGGAGGAGGTCTCCATCTTGAGAGCCGCAGGGATCACCAGGCATTAATGCTGCTGCTGCCGCCTCCTGCCAGGGTGTTTTCTCCCATCAGACCCCCATAGTGTGGGTGATTTGGTCGTGGCCCCTGAGCTGGTGGGCATGGCCTCATGATGTAAGAGGCTTCCCCCGCCCCCTTCGCCAGAGTGGTCGGCCAAGCCAGCGGCCCTGGCCAGGAAGGGTGGCCTCCCCTCCCCCAACCCCCAGGCGCACGTGTCCCGATAGAAGGCAGGGCGCTTCCCCCTACCTTCGGCACCCCCTCTGGCCAGGTAGGCCCCCCTGCCCTCACCCCACACCCTCCCGCATTTGAGGGGGGGTTCCTTGTCCCTCCCCCTTCATCCACGGGTTTGCAAGCAGTCATCCACCGCCCCTCCCATGCACACACACAAACAAACAAAGTGTTCTGCTTATATACCGCCCCATACCACTTTAAGTAGTCTCTGGGCGGTTTACAATTTTAATTACAGTGTGCAGGCTACACATTGCCCCCCCCCCCAGCAAGCTGGGTACTCATTTTACCGACCTCGGAAGGATGGAAGGTTGAGTGAACCTTGAGCCTGCTACCTGGGATTGAACCCCAGGTCGTGAGTACAGTTTTACCTGCAGTACAGGCATTTAACCACTGCGCCACGAGGCATTTAACCACACACACACACCTGAGGCCAACCGGCAGGGGGGGGGGGAGGCGGCTGGATCCTGGCCCTTCTGCCCTGCCCCCCATTGCTCACCTGTTTCTCTGCCTGCCGCTGACCAAGGAAGAGCTCCGGGTGCTCAGAGATGGCCTCGCCACAGCCGCCGCCGCTGGAGGAAGGAACAAAGGCCTGGCCCTTCTTCCTCCGGCAGCAGCGGCAGCTGCTCCCGGTGAGGCCAGCCCCGAGCACCCAGAGCTGTTCCATGGCCTCGCCAAAGCCACTGCCGCTGGATGAAGGAAGAAGAGCCAGCTCCAGCAGCGGTGGCGGCAGCTCCCGGTGAGGCCAGCCCCGAGCTCCTGGCCCTTCTTCCTCTCCTCCGCTTCGGGGAGGCCGTGAAACAGCAAAGAGGCAGCAGCAGTTTGGAGGCAGAAGCTTGGATGCTGGGTCCTAGCTGCCACCCAAATCTGGGGCCTTGCGCTGCAGCTCAGAGACGTAACTCGGAGCCCGCGGCGCAAGTCAAACAGACCCCTAGTGGACGTAAGTCAAATATGACGTAAGTCAAGAGGGACGTAAGTCAAGGTTCCACTGTACTGGTTATGTTAAGTATTTGCACAATTTTGTAAACTGCCCAGAGTAGCCGTGTAGCTAGATGGAGCGGCATATAAATTTAATAAATAAATAAATAAATAAGTATTATCCTGCCACTAAGCAACTATGCTCACTAGAGATGGGCACAAACCATATAAATTTAATCCATGTATATCTTGGGATTCTCCTCTGAATATGCCAGCTCCTACATTCTGGACTACTTGTCATTTCCAAGCTATACCCATAGATGTGTAGTACTTCTGGTATCCTGGGCAAAGTGAGTGAGTGGAATTAGATCCCTCTGCTTCTTTTGCCCCTAATTGTAATGTTCCTATTGCACTGCAACTTTGAGTTGACCATTGATCAAGTTGGGTTGATATAGTGAGAGGTAGAATCCAACAGGATGCCTAGATGCCCTAAGCACAACTGATCTTGCCTGATTTGGGAAGCTAAGCAGGGTCAGCCCTGGTTAGTACTTGGATGGGAGACCACCACGGAATACCAAGTCCTGTAGGTGCCCTGAGTAGGAACTGGCAAACCACTCCATTATTCCTGCCAAGAAAACTCTATGGACATGGGGTCATGGAGAGTCAGTCAGGACTGTAACAACACAACATACACCAGGCCTGCCCAAAGTCCGGCCCGGGGGAGGGGGCAAATCCGGCCCGTCAGGCCATTCTGAGTGGCCCGTGGCTGGCTGGCCCACGCCTCCCTCCCCCTCCTTTGCCTCGTGTATTTGTTTTTTTTTTTAAATCTTCCACCAACACTGACACTGCTGGGAAGCTTGAGGGGTTGGGCGGGCCGGCCGGCCGGTGAGCAGAAGCTTGTGGGGCTGGGTGGGCAGGCGAGGGGATAGGCCACCACCACCAGCATCGCTAGGAAGCTTGTGGGGCTGAGCAGGCTGATGGCCAGCCTGCACGCAGGCTGCTGCCACCGGCACAGCCACCGCCACTGGCAACACCGGGAACCTTGTGAAGCTCGGCGTGCGAAATGGGTCAGTGGGTGGGGCTTATGAGTCAGTGGGTGGGGCTTGCAGTGGGGTTGCAGGGTTGGGAAGCAACCGGCCCCTGACACATTCTCAGCCACCAAATCTGGCCCTCCTTACAAAAAGTTTGGGCACCCCTGACATACACAGAATCCAACAGGAATTGGAGGGCCATAGTATTCCTACCCCTCACTCAGCCTCTGCTTAGGATAGAGAATGGTAGGATTTTAAGATGGAGCCCCAAGGATCTAGAGTGGTAGTGGTCTCAGGGCTCACTGGGTCTAAGCATTTGAACTTTTTGTTTAGCAGAGATATTTGATCTGCTACTCTAGTCAGGCTCCCCTTTTTCTTCAGAGCTTTACTGTGATTCTCCCAGTTACTGTGGGGCAAATGGATTATCTCATGAACAATAGTTTGTTGTACGCAACTGTAGTTGTCACCCAGAAGAGGTGTCTTGCTCTTGAGGGAATGGTAGGCTTTTATTTAAAAAGAAAAAGATTAAGAAAACTATTCCTGGTGGGAAAAGAGAAATGTTGGAGCGGGTTTGTTGATACCGATCACCACATCTGCCTACATTTTTGGGTTGCCTTTGGAAGTGTGTCCTTGTGAACTGTCACAATATGCATTTGCACGACAACATTTGCAACTCCATCACTGTTTAGGATTAGGGCATGTGATGGCCCTAGGATAGGAGTGAAACAATGGGCGTTTATACACGACCTCTAAGTTCCGCTGCAAATGGCTCCCAGCTCCGGAGCTTAAAAATGTTTCCCCACCAGCTCCGGAGCTAACAGAAAATTAAGTGCGACCCCGCCCACCTAAGTGCGACCCAGCGCACCTTTCAAGTACCTGCTCTGGGAGAGTGAAAAATTTTGATGCGGAGAGTGCCGGGCTCTCCTCGCTTCTTTTTGTTGTTGTTGTTTTTTTGCCTCCCGCCCCTTTAAGAGGAACCAGGAAGTGACGGGGGGTTCAGAGCAACTTCCACCGGCACTCCGGAGGTAAGAGTGCATTCTTTTTTTCTCCCTCCTGTCACGCAGACAGAACAAGGAAGTGCGGAGGGGGTGGGAATGCAGGGAGAGCGACAAACCCTCAAGATCTCTGGTCCGAATTTAAGGGACCAGCGGATTTTAGGGGTCGTGTAAAAAGGCCCAATGAGGGCTAGTACCTAAAGGGCATGTAACCCTCTCTAGGTCTGAGTCCAAACTTTATAGAAAGTGCCCAGGCTATTCTCAAAAGAAGTGCAGCATCTCAGGCAACTCTTTTCAAGTTCATGTTAAAACCTAGAGTAGATTCACCACCCATGGGAATCAGAATCGGTAGGAGGAGAAATTAAGATTGCATGCAATTAAAAGAGCTTGGATTTCTTTCTGCTCTGCAAGAGAAAGCCACATGGTCTTCATTTTCTATGATGTTTGACCAAGTAATGCAAGGCTGATGGCTGTGCTTGGTTTTGTACAGCAGCAGTGCCAGATCTTAGTACTGAACCCTGAGGCAAGAGGGTGACAGTCTCCATCCAGTGTTATGCTCCGTGTCCCGTCAAAATCCCCATCTGCATCTTGAAAATCTAAATAGATGCCCTGGAGAGGAAAGGTTCAACTTCTCACAATATTTGAATTATAGGTTGGGGGGCAGGATAAGGAAATAATCTGACCTTTCCCCATTCAGCATACTTGTAAAACCAAACATTTTATATATAATAAAACTCTTATTGTAGTTATGAGTGAAAGTAAGTTTATTATATCGATATTAATCAGGATACACTGAGCAAAGAAAAATGTGGTAATACTTGCCTACAGATGGCTTCAGGATGCCATAATGAGCCTTAGTAAGTTAGGTTAAACGCCTCCAGGAAAAGGAAATATTTTGCAAAGGAAAACATCATTCAGGACTGTAATAGAAACAAGTCAAAGCAGAGCTTTGTGTCTTGCAGTTAGAAGAAGTCACTTTTGTATCCTTCAATCAGGTGTGAAGCAATAGAAGTGAAAAATGATACCCAAGGGAAGATATGGGTAGTTACTGTGAGTGATTTAATGAATGGTTCAAGGCTAGTCCTGAGGAACTTGCTGGCTACCATTAAATATCATAAGCTGTGGGGTAGGGAGCTGGGCAAAACAAAGTGAGAATGTCAGCGTTCTGTCTGGTTTGGAAGGAAGGCACTCAAGAAAATGTAGCATCTATTCAAGAAAAATCCTTGCTCATTCACAGAATCATAGAATCATAGAGTTGGTAGAGACCTCAAGGGCCATCCAGTCCCACCCCCTGCGATGCAGGAACCCCCATCAAATTACCCCTGACAGATGGCCATCCAGCCTCTGCTTAAAAACCTCCAAAGAAGGAGGCAGCATATTCCACTGCCGAACAGCTCTAACTGTCATGAAGTTCTTCCTAATGTTCAAATGGAATCTCTTTTCCTGTAGTTTGAAACCAATGCCCCGAGTCCTAGTCTCTGAAGCCATGGAAAACAAACCTGTTCCCTCTTCAATATGACATCCTTTCAATTATTTAAACATAGCTATCATATCCCCCCTCAGCCTTCTTTTTGAAAGGCTAAATATTCCCAGTTCCCTAAGCAATTCAATCGCTTTCATCTCTGTATTGCAATGTAACAAGAGACAGTTCTTGCTACATATATTTCACATGGTATTTTTGGCCTACCCAATACCTTTGTCTACAATTAAATTTCACACTCTGAACCTTTTCTGAAAGTTGAGCCATGGCAACTGGTCTTCTTTTCTTGAGAGATTGAAATGTTTCGCTGCTCATCCAAACAGCTTTGTTAGTCTGAAGAAAGCTAGTTGCGAGTCCTCCATGTTATAGTTCACTTTGACCTCATGTTACCCTGGTCTGAAATAGGCTCATAAGATGAACAATGGTCTGAATAGGCTTGTTAGGTAGACAATAGTCTCAGTAGGCCTTTAGGTGAACAATGGCCTAAGGTGCTGAAACCCATAAAGTATGGGTTGTTAACTACGGCCTTGGTGGTAGACGTGTGTGAAGTATCGGCAACTTATCAACCAGTGATTTCAGCAATACCCAGGCAAGTCAAAAATACTTCATGCCTCCACCACCAAGGCCATAGCTACCAGCCCATACCTTATGGGTTTCAGCACCTTACACCATTCCTCTCCCCAGACTTGTCTGCCACCTGCAAGAGGAAACAAAGCACCACTATCAAAAGGTTCATGGGACACCCAAGAGAGAATGAGGAAGCAGCGGTGAGGCAAATGGGAGACAGTAGCATCGGACAATGCCTTTTATCCCACATAGCTTCAATGCTTGGAACTGAAACAGAGAGGGAGGCAGAGAGCAGCCCAAGAGGCCTTGCCTTGTTGTTTTTTCCTGAAAGCACATTTTCTCTTCCAGAAATGTTCATGTTCAAAATGTAGTCTGAACCTTAAAGCTGGAGAGTGAAGAAAGCTGAAGGGAAAAAAATTAGGTTTGTTTGAAATACGGTGCTACAGAAGATCAGCATGAATACCATGGGCCGTCAGAAAGATGGACTAGTGGGCCCTAGGTCAAATCAAGCCTGAATTCTCTGTAGAAGCAAAAAGGGCAAAACACAGGTCATTGTGCCTCAGTCATATGAAAACAAAGGCATAGCACAACATGCAACACGGTAGGAAAGAGTCAAAGGCAACAGGAAGAGAGGAAGGCCAAATAAGAGACAGAAGTACTGTAAAGGGAAGCTATGATATTAACTTTGCCTGAACTGAGCAGAGTTGTCAAAAGCTGGCCCTTAGAAGGTAACAAATTTGTAAGTTTACCATGAGTCCGTGGCGACTTGATGGAACCATAACAAAAAGAATTTAGTTATAATTTGTACATGAAAAGTTCCTTCCATTCAAATAACCACCGCTGACTTACAGGCAAGGAACTTCCACCTTCCAACTAATCTATCAATTAACCTTTATGGGCATTTTAAAAAAAGCACATTTACATTGCAAATAAAAAACATATTGTTAAATTAGTAAAACTGGCAATTCAGTGCATCTCAGACTGCGGGCCCTGACCAACTGGGTTAGAAAAGCTGCCACAAGGGATTTCCACCTTACCTTGCTCTGGGGTTGTCTGGGCATGTATTATCTGAAGCAAACAATTAAAAACACCTAAAATATTGGGCAGAGAATTACAATAACAAATAATTCCACTTCTAAAAATGTCTGTACACATTTTGGATAGTATTTCCCTGTTAAAGAACCATAATGATGTGTGTAGACACATAAAGTAGAAAGTGAATTTGGTTCAAATATAGTTGAAAAATATAATCCACAGAAAAGCATTGCTCTCCCTTTCTGAAAACATTCTGGTCAACATTAGAAGCAAGAGGGTTTTTTAAGACATGCCCAAATAAACTGTTTGTTTTAGTCTGGAAAGGGTGAACTGAAGAAAAGTTCAAGGAAGGCTCATTGCTTTGCTTATGACCATTTTTTTTATGTTTATGCTGCCAGGCGAAGAATTTTTAATATGCTTTTAAAAGAGGGATGTGTCTACCAATGCAAATGGAACAAAATCAGACTCTGTGTGTGATTCGTATTAAAGGTTTCAGCTGGGCAATGATAAAATAGCCAGGCCTGCCAAGGGACAGTTGACACAGGCTCTGTTCTCTCACATCATTTTATGATGTTGTCTTAAAGTAATTTTAAAGGGTGCTAAAATGCCTTATATCAAGCTGTGGATTTGCTTGGAAAGAAAGAGGATGGGGGAGGCTTCTACATCTTGTGTCATTGTGAAGGTTAAGACACGTACAGCCAAATGAGATAATACACATAATTTATAATCCACTTGATTAACCCATTTCCCTTCCTATAAAATTATTTCTTCAAGGGTATGTATCTCACTGTTCATTGAAAGGACAGATTTTGAAGCTGAAGCTCCAGTACTTTGGCCACCTCATGAGGAGAAAGGACTCCTTGGAAAAGTCCCTGCTGTTGAGAAAGAATGAAGGCAAAAGGAAAACGGGACGGCAGAGAATGAGATGGTTGGACAGTGTCATCGATGCAACTAACATGAACTTGACTCAAAATAGCAACTACCTGCATAGGATCATGATTTGGGGCAGGAAACAATACTACCACATCTATGTCAGTGTTTAAAACAAGACTTTGTGCCAGATAAACCAACAACGCTTTCACATTTTTCAGATGTGGCCTTCACAAAAGTGTCCTCTGGATATACTTACTCCAGTATATAGTAACAGTCTTCCGGGAAGATGTACAGTGATCAGTAACTGAATATCACATGGAATATGTGAAGGTTCAATAGGTACTTCAGTGTGAAAGTTGCTAATGCTCTGACCCTAAACTCACTTAGAGAATTGGGAGGTTCCAGTCCCCTGTTCTTAAGGAGCATAGCTCAGTTGATACCTAAGATATACAGATGAATGCTTATTACACAATGAATGTTAGCTTTCTACCTGTGGTTCATGGAGGGAAAATTGTCCTTTTTAGCATGTGCTTATCTTTAAATGTCTGAGTAACTCTCAGGGTTCTCACTAGAGATGGGCACGAAATGAACTTTTTTTCGTTTCTGGTATTCGTTATTCATTTTGTTATGTAACGAAACAAATAATGAACATTGTGATGAAATTGGAACAAACCGAACAGAACCACGTAAATTAGGTTTGTTACGTTTCATTTTTCGTTAATGGTGACACACAATGAGCTGTTTTAAATGTTACAAAACACCCTGGACATCCATAAAAACACAGCAATAATTATTTATACTGTCTGATAATACCTAATAGGGGGGTGGGGGTCCTTAAAACGTTTGTTTTTGTCTTCTCCCATCGCGATGTATTTCCCTTTTCCCTTTAAGGATGACAAAATGGATGTTGCCAGCCACAAAATGGAGGAAAGCCATGTGATGGGATCATGTAAATTCTTGGACAACGTTAACCAATAGCATGCCCAGGTTGCAGACTGGGCAGGTCTGGCAGCCACAGAGGGCATAAAAAGCTCTGACAGCCCCCGTCCTCCTTGCAGTCTCTGGTGGGAGTTAGGGTGGGATTGCTGTCTCTGCAATTCGTTATTTTCATTTTAGGCCAGCCAGGCAGGTGCGTGTCTCTGTGTTACTGACGGCTGCAGCCTGGCTCTTAGGGGAGAGAAAGAAGAGATTTCTCTCTAGCTTCAGTCCTGCAGCCTCCCTGTGTGCGTGTGTGCGTACCTCTTGGTAAGTACCCTCTCCTGCCCCGCAGTGCAGTCACTCTGTGGCTGCCTTGCACCCTGGGCAATGCCTGCCGCTGCCTTTGCAGCCTCCCTGCGTACCTAGTCTATACTGTGTCTCTGCCAGCATCAATTTTTTTTAGTGTTTTCCTTCTGGTCTGGGGCGTTGGGGGACTCCTGCACACGGAAATGCTTTAAAAATTGCGCAACAAGCAAGTAAAAGTGAAAAATAAAAAACAAATAAACGGAAACAATTTTTTTCCCAAAAATTTGCAAAAAACAAAAACAAACCAAAACGGACTGCTCAATGAAAAATGAAAACCGAAATGCCATTTTTTCGATTTGTGCCCATCTCTAGTTCTCACTAAATGTGCAAACTCATTCATAGTAATCATGTTCTTGAAGTTAACAGGTGCTGGCTGCTTACCAGAGGACTTGGTGCCTTGCTGATCATAATTGTACATTGTTTTTTAGCTCTAGTAACCTAGTCTTCTGTAAGTGTCCTCAGACGAAGCAAATTTTCTGTTGCTTGGTTCAATCTGATTGTGATCATCTGTACTATGTCCAGCATAAGGTCGGACTGTGTGCAGACACAACTGCATTGGAGCCACCTCCAAAGTAAATTCAGGGCCACCCAAGAGATAATCAACTTAATATGTGATATGGTGTTAGCACAGAGATTCCTGTGAGTGAAACGGCGGTGTGCACACTGCATTTAAACACAAAGATGACTCATGTTTTGTTATTAATGCAAGCCCAGAGATAAGGTTTGACAAGAGCACACAACTCTGTGCACAGAAACGAAGAATGTTATTTAATACCAGGACTATCAGATGGGCCTTTTAAAAGGCTCACTGAAATCATTCAAGGGTGGGAACAGAATACCAACCGCATGATCACCAACAAAGAGTCAAACAATGAAGCTTTGTAGGCGATGCTCGACAGCAAAGGTTAGTGTGCAAGGAACGCATCAGTTAAACGTGGCCAAATTAAATCCTTTCCATGTTGGCCAATTGCAATGAGCAAATCTGATTTTTTTTAAACTTTAAAACATTTGCAGAGCAAAGGAATCTGATGTTCATGGTGCTGAATGAAATGATCTGCAAAGGACGGTGAAGGAAAGCATAGGCCAGGCTTGTGTACACAGCATACAAGAGAGAGATTGTGAGATACCTGCGTTTTCATGCAGGCTAGACTCATGATGATTTTGGCCACAGCAAGGCCTGTGCAGACTGAAGGGCTCACATGGCATAATTTTAGGCCCTGGACAATATTGGAAGTATTCTCAAAAGCTTTTACGGCCAAGCTCTGATAGTCGTTGTGAGTTTTTCAGGCTGTTTGGCCCTGTTCTGGAAGTTTTTCTTCCTGATGTTTCGCCAGACCCTGTGGCCGGTATCTTCAGAGGGCAAGAAGCACAGGCAAGTGAGCTCAGGAAACTCCCAGAACATGGTCAAACAGCCCAAGAAACTCACAATAGCTATAATATTGGAAGTGCTTGTAACTAGGGATGGAAGTTTTTTTGGGGGGAAAGAACCTGCCAAACTACTTACATGCTGTTGCTGTATTCCCTACAGGACCTGCGTTGGGCACCTTTGTGGGTGTGACATACCTTGTGACTAGAGATGGGGATGAATTTTAAAAATGATGTTTCTTCATGATATTGTGACCCGTCAGGGCTGACAAATTGACAAATCGATGAATTGTTGAATCGACAAATTGACAAATCTGTGAGTTGGTGAATTTCCAGTGGGATGAATTGATGAATCAACAAATTGATTTGTCTCCAATTTTAAAATGCTATAAAATGTCCCCCATGGCACCTAGAGACAGAACATCTGGAGAGAAGCATCCCCTGACTCTCATCTACAAGCCCATGTTTGGTTAGAACAGAGGAAAGTGCCCCCCCCAGCATACAGAGACACCAAAATTGCAGAGAGGCTTCTTCCAACTCACCTCTATGATCCTTCCATGTTTGGTGCATATTGGGTTTCAGGCATATGAGTTATATACCCACAATGTTACTATGTCTCTATAGTAACTCATTCTCCCAGTACAACTGAGGTAGCATTCCTTTTATTTTTTTTACTAGCCAATGCATCTGGAGAGAAGCATAATATGGAAATAGAAAGATGTTTATCTTCTTGTTTCTCTTGTCCCAAAAATTTGCCTGGGGGATTCTAGACAAATTCTGGATCTGGAAGTCCTTACAGTCTGAATGACCCTTTCATAAAAGCAACCATTTCTTTCTAGAACATCTCAGTAGACATGGGCACGACTTAGCGGAATTCCCGTTTCCATTTCCATTCCTCGTTTCCGTTACGGAACGGAAAAGGAAACGACAATTACTCCGCCAGAACTCGAACTCGAACCGACGAACGAATAATTGGGTCTGATTTGTCATTGTCGTTCCTGGCATCACGGCGATCGCATGATGCCAAGCGGCACAGAAAAAAGTTTTTAAAATTAAAAAGTTAAAAAAAAAACCCGATTCCCGGCCAAAAAAGCAGGCGAAAATATGCCTGCCTGAGTGAGGGCACCTACCAGAGGGGTGGTTTCTGGGGGGGGTCCCCGGCCTCCCCCCTCTCCTCCTGTCCTTCCTGGGCTGCTCTGGCGGAGTGGCAGGCATCCTCGTCGTCCCGCCAAAGTCGCCGCCTCGCCGTCTCGCCGCCATTCAAGTGGCACAGAAAAAAAGGTTTTAAAAGTAAAAAAAAACCCGATTCCCGGCCAAAAAAGCAGGCGAAAATATGCCTGGCCTCTGAGAGTGCACCTACCAGAGGAGTGGTTTCTGGGGGGGGGGGTCCCCGGTCTCCCCCCCTCTCCTGTCCTGGGCTGCTCTGGTGGGGGGCATCCTCGTCGTCTCGCCAACTTGCCATGCCATGTGGAATCCAAAATGGGGCGACCGCAATTTATTTTGAAATCGTGGTGGTCCAACTCCAAAAACACACCAAAGCACCCAGAAACATGCGAAAATTGCTGCTGCCTGGTGCTACTGCTACTATTTTAAAACTGCCAGAATTTTTACAGTAGCACACTAGCAGCAGTGGGTTTTTCTTGCAACAAAATGTCCTCCTCTCCATTGATTTTATTTTATTTTATTTATTTTATTTTTTTACACCTGCGCAATGATGGGCTGGCCATGGGAGTGGACCATGCAAATTTTTGGAGCCATTCCACCAATTGCATGGCCACTTGACCAGGTTTTTACCAGAGAGACTTCTGGGATGTGCCAGTGGGGCATAAAAAGCCCACTAACCCTAGCCCGAACCCGAACCCGAACCCTAACCCTAACCCATACGCCAGTACACTGTCCTTCTAAGTGGGTCAGAGAGGCACCCAGAGGTGCACCCCACTAACTCATTGTAACCTTACCTGTAACCCTAAGCCTAGCCCTTGCACTAACCCTAACCCTAGAGCCAGATCTGTGTACTCGCATTGCACTACACGTACACGCAAGTACACTTCCCTTCTTAGTGAGACACAGTGGGTACCCGCCAATCATTCTGACTGACTGCTGCAGTGGAGGCACCCCTAAGAGGGGTGCCTCTGCCAGTCCACTGCTGCAAGCAAGTCTGCAACTTGGTATGCATATCCATATGGCTATGCATGCCATTTTGTAACGGGTGAGGAGAGGAGGCACCCACACCACAGAGGTGCCTCCAGGAGCCCGCTACCCCCCTAAACCAGTACTAACGACAGACGAAAAAACAACAAACGAAATGACAAATTTTTGAAAAATTTCACGAAAAACGGAAACGAGCCAAAACGGACCCGTCCCGAAAAACGACAACTCGAAAAAAAAAATTTCCTGGTCGTGCCCATCTCTATCAGGGAGAGTCTCAGAATTTAAGAGGGAGTTTCACTGTGTAAAATTTCATAACATGACATTAACAGGTATCTCTGTTTTAAACATTGTTTCCCCTTCATTTCACCTGCCTTTCCCTATACCTCAATTGTCCCCTGTTATATTTTGTGTTTGCCTGCCAGTTGATTTATATCTTCCCACTGCCATCCAGTTCTAAATTCTAGATGAATGGCAAAAAAGGAGGTTTACCAAGTTGCTGTCAATTTACTGTATTCAACTGATGAGTGGAAATGCCTGCAGAGATCAGGGATTACAGGTTGCTCATGATGTGTAAAGATGGTCAACTGCATTCCATTCCCTGAGATTTCAGGCTCAAAATTTGAGTGTCAGGGGTGTGTCATGGTGGTGCTTTTTCAGTAGAGCAGGCACCAGTTGGATGGGGGGGGGAGGGGCAACGTTTCTTCTACATGCTTTGCACCACTGCTGCCATGTTTTATGTGAAAACAAGGCTTATGGGATGCAGTGCTTGTTACCTTCCCCTCCTCTTGCTCTTTCAGGCACCTGCCAATAAGCCTAGGGTGAGGAGAGGAGATTTAGGGGGCGGGGATGCCAGTGGGTGTAGGCACTTGTTTTGTCAGGAGTAACACATGCACATATACCCTGTTTCCCTGAAAATAAGTCATCCCCTGAAAATAAGACCTAGTTACACTTTTGCCTCTTGCTGAAATATAAGGCATCCCCCCGAAAATAAGGCCTCCTCAATAATAAGATAACAATAAATGTGTACCGTATTCTTCTTCATGGGAAAATAAGACATCCCTTGAAAATAAGACCTAGCGCATCTTTGGAAGAAAAATTAATATAAGACACTGTCTTCTTTTTGGGGAAGCACGGTATCTTTACATTGAGCCAGTATGCCCCGGTACAATTTAGGAATGGGTTTGCATAGCTGCCTAGGCTTTAAAGAGAAAAAACAATATTCTCTTCCTAAGGATGCTTACTCTGCCTATCTGGAGCTCAAGAGAAATACAACTATATTCCAAGACACATGCTGACACCCTATTCAAGCATAACAACACTAAACACCTCAAGTGGGTTGGGGGTAGATGGATCTATTGGCCGCAATGATAAACCCTGGAGTTTTGAATAGACTGTGGACTAAATAATATGTGTATGAAAACAACCACAATTTCTTAACATCATTAATTGCTTACGATTCATATTTTCATATTTATTTAATATCTTTTTAATGTTTTAAAATTTGTTTCTAGATGTCCATTTTAATATTATCCTGTTTAATGGCTCTTTATATACTCTGTTTGCTTTAACATTGTGTGAGCCACCTTGAGTTCCTTCACTGGGAAGAAGATGGCATAAAAGTGCAATAAATAAATATAATTAAAATGAAATAAATAGATAAATATGCACGGGATATTGGCAGTCCCATCTGTTGTGTAACTGAAGCAAAATCTGTTACGCATTTTCCCTTTCTTCCAGTTATGGCTTTTGAAATGTCACAGTAGGTGTGATGACAGATTTAGTGCCTTCTTGCCATCCATCTGCTCTCCAGTATGCTGGTGATTCAGACATTCCGGTTCCAACATCGTATTCTGTGTGCATGCATTACTAGAAGTTTTCCTGACCAAAAGTCAGAGCTTTTATCTGCTGGAGAGAGTCCATGTCTTCATGACATAGCACACCACAAAGCTTCTGCAGACCACTGCCAACTTGGTTAGGAAACATTTAGAATAAATGGCCAAGTGTGATATTGAAACGATTGTCTAATGTCTAACTTATGCTGGGGATCTAAGGTGATGACAGAGCTTGGAAAAGCTAGTTTTCTGAAGAAAGTTATTTAATTCTTGAGCCAAAATGGCCACTGGGTCTATTGGAGAAGGTTCTGGGGCCATGCCCCCTACCAAAAAGAAAGAAAGAAAGAAAGAAAGGTTTCCACATTCTGTGTCTGGGTTGACCTTGAAATGTTGATTCCTTTCACCAAATACCTTATAGGGCAGCCAGTGAAGGTTTCTGCTGGACTTGTAAATGGCTCCTTCAAAAAAATAGGTGAGCTTCATGAGACTCCCATTCCCCACAAGCTCACATTCAACTCAGGTCCCAGATGTAGATTGGGAACTGACCACTTCCTCCTCTGTCGCTCTACACCAGAGGTGTCCAAACTTTTCGCAAGGAGGGCCAGATTGGGTAAGGTGAAAATGTGTGGGGGCCAACCATTCAGCTGCATTTGGCCCCCAGGCCAGACTTTGCACAAGTCTCTGGGACATGCAAGGAAGTGCGGAGGACGCTGCAACAACAGAGCCGGGGGCGGGTAAGTTGGACAGGTGGCTTGGGAGGATGGACAGAGGCAGGGAGGGCAGGCAAACCATAAAACTGCAAGCCGACGTCTCTATCTGGTATGGAGAGGGGCCAGCTGGCGAGGATGCGTGAGAGGCTGAGCCAGTGGGGAGAAGAGGTCGCGGGCCACTCAAAATTTGGAAACGGGCCACATTTGGCCCCCGGGCCTGACTTTGGACATGCCTGCTCTACACTCTCCTGTGTGCTCGTTGTGAAAAAACATGGGCAAACTTTCCACAAGAGCCTTCGGGGGCCTTCCTCCTGCACTTCATGGGACTCCTGCCTTCCCTCCTAAGAACAGACAGATAAGTTATGTTGAAAGGGATGGAGAGACATGACTACCAAAGAGACAATAGAGGAGGGCTTGGGAAGTTTGGTTGTCTGTCTGATGTAAATCAGACTGGTTTGGAAGCTGATCTGAGTTATTTCTATTATTGTGTCTGTTCATTTAGAATGTTTGTTCATTTCCTCATCCATCCAAGGAGAGTGGAAGATGAACCCATTCATCTTATCACCACCTTTGAACTACAGAGCTCCAAGGGATCCTATGGACCATTGAGTCTGTGCAAGTTAGAAGATTGGCTCCTGGAGGAGAGTAAATACTACTTTGAACTACATGCAGCCATTGCACTTGATCTGCTTTTTAAAAAATCGCACAGAATGTATGTAACTGTGGTGTCCCATAATGAGCTGAGCTGTCCGAACTGAACGTTTGGTTAAGAAAAAGTAGGCTGAATATTCAAACCAGCAAAAGCCAGCTTCCACCAACGTTAAAGCAATACAACTTCCATTATGCTAGTTTGGGATTTTATTTATGGGTCATCAAGTTCCAAATATGTATTCAATGACACCAGATAGAGTAAGTGACTACTAAAAACCAGCAGTGTTAAAATAACCTGTGTGTTGCAGTGCCAACATGAAGTGAATCGAAGCTTCATCTAGATTAGAAAGACTTCCTTTCTGAATGCTTCTCATTCCAAACATTCATTTGGAGGGATCCCAGGGGGGGAAAAGCCTTTGGCTTAATGCAGTTCTGCTCCTCTGTGTTAATATAAATGCTTATCTAGTTTCTTTACCAAATTCTAATTATACTTTTGCCGATATGCAGCTAAATAATACGCTATATCGTTAATGACAGATAGCAAGAAAGATAAACACTTCACTCCAACAGTTCAGGAAACTGCAAGGCAATGCTATATTCTTCTTTTTTATGCATTTTCCACTGAACCTGGTGGAGCTTATTCCCAGGTAATTATGGATAGCATTGGGAATTTAAGAAGCAAATGATATTCCAAAGGCAAGGAGCCCACATGCGGAAAGTTACATATATAGTGGTTCCTCAGTTTACAGTGATCATCTGGTGTACTTTGCATTATAAGAACACCTGGAGAAAAGTCTTCTTGGATGACCAGCAAATGGATTGACAGATAACAGAGAAGGCAGTTCTAACTGTACTCAAATGGTGCATGCCTGCTAGCAGGGTGGTGACCAACACTGACTACTTTATGTTCATGCATGTGTACATCCCCATTTTAGCTTCATGAGCCTAGGTGGGAGGGCTGAAAAAAGACAACGGAAACAATGGTAATTAACAAAAATATTAACATTCAGTACAGAGGGACAAAAGAGGACAAGAGACATGCAAGGGCTTAGTGTAATGCCAGCACACAAACTTGTTTTTCTACCAACTGCTGCCTTAAGAATATCCCACCCCATCATCCTGTCAGACAGAAAATTTCACAGGGCATGACTTTCTTGTACAAATCTGCTTTTCTCCATAATAGCAAAAAGCAACAGGCATTCTCCTAAAATTCTTGTACAGAAGGTTTATTTCTTTCGTACTTCATTCCAAAACATGTTGAAACAGGTCACCAACGGAAAGAGCATGACAAACTCTTCGTAGTATTACTGGAAAATACGCTCTTAGATATTCCACAAATGATGTATCCAAGGTTGAGTCTCTGATTAAGTGTAGGAAATTAAAAACGTTGTCAGGAAGAAAGTATGGAGATGGTTCATATGTTCTTTCCGTGAATAAACCTGATGTTTATGTAGTTTGTTCATAAGCAACAGCAACGCGATTGTTGATATGTAACAGGAGAAGATAAACTGGAATCCCTTTAGCAAATCTCTTTCATCTTTTGATGGGCCATATGCTTCTAATCAGTAGAATAACATCTTCCTCCACATGTTCTAATTCTAGATTTGAAAAGTTTCATGAATACTGGTAAGCGGACTGAAAAGAGTTTGCATTTTGACTTTTCACCCCTTGGCATCTTGCCCTAGAGTTGTGAACAAGTTTCCCCTTCTCATTATTTAGTGAGCGTAGGGTGAATGCATCTGGTTTCTAAAAGGTTCCCCCTGCACATGCGTGCTTGTCATGTCTGACTCTAGGGGTGGTCCTCATCTCTATATTCAAGACAAAGAGCCAGTGTTGTGTAAGTCCTTGGCCATGTGGCCGGCATGGCTGCAAGGAAACCTTTCCTGCTTTTTACAGTGGTTTCTAAACTGATCTATTATTTCTCAGTCCCATTGCACTGTTGGCTGTTCTAATCTTCAGTTTTTGTTCTGACTTTTTCTCTGGTATTTAATGGATGCGTGGTTTTAATTTTTGTTACCTCCAGTTGCTCTTTAGTCTTCAATTTGAATACCTTCTGTTATAAAAATATGGTGGAATAAAAGTAATGAACCAAGATATGATGTTAGTGAAAACTGATCCTATGCATATAGAATAGAAATGGGAAAGCCATGTCCCTCCAGGTTTCATTAACCTTCATTTCCGATAATTCCTGACCACTGGCCACACTAGCTGAGGCTGATGAGTGTTGCTGTACAAATTCACACATTTTAAGCTCCATGGCTTTGCAAATCTGATGTAAGGTTTAGGTGTTCAGGCTATTCCTTCTAGTTCAAAAGGCTGACTGGACTATAACTGTTTATTATGTGGAGACGCCTTTTATGAAGATAGCTGCATGTCTGTAGGCTTGTTTCTCACCAGCAATGATCATGTGACTGCCAGTGGGTGTGGTCAAATGGGAAACTAACTTCAGGTGTCACCTCTGCCATAGCTGCCCACTGCCACATCTTCTATGAACACATTTGGATGTGTCAAGGGCCACTCTCTCTAGGCTTCTTTTGAATGCCAAATAGGCTTAAGATGAACTAGATGGCAGGAAAAAGAAATGGCCACAATCATGAAGTGGCAAGAAACATCTGGTTAAGCTTGTACAGTTATGGTCTTTGGCTTCCTCCTAATGGAACTAGGGAATCGTGCTCCATGACCAGATTAATATGGAGTGATGATAGTGCTATTACAAGACAGATTAGATCACCATTCCTGCACTTTTTAAACTAAGACATTAGATCTCCAGTATCCCCCGACCATTCACAGTTCATATACTGCGGTCCCAACTATATCACAGGACTGCAGTATATGAAAAAAGGTCCCCTGGGTTAAGGGGGGGGGGAGGCCTGTTTCAGGCCTCCCGTACTTACCCCAGGACTGTTGCTGCCCCATATGGGCCTGCAAGGACCTTCCTGGGCCTTCTGGTGTCCCGAAAATAGCTTCCTTGTGAACCAGAAGTCACTTCCAGTTCACAGAAAATCATTTCTAAGGCCTCCGTGGGCCTTTCTAGGCATGTCGGAGGGCTCAGAAATTATTTTCGGCAATCTGGAAGTCAATTCTGGTTCACAGGGAGGCCCCTTTGGGGCCTCCAGAAGGCCAGGGAAGGCCCTTGCAGGCCCAATCAGGACAGCACCAGGCTGGGGGTAGGTACAAGGGCCCCCAGCTAGGGCCCCAGGCCCAAGACAACCTGCATCCACCTATCACAGATTTTCAATTATCACAGGTCGGGTTGGGTCCCTAACCCCCGCGATAGGCAGTGGTCACTGTAGCATGAAACATCAGTTTCAAGAAACTTAAATTATAGCTATAACATTATCCAGTCATAACCCAAAAATCTTCAAGTACTTGGCTTATTCATACCAGTTTCATATGGCTGAGATGCCTTGACGCCAATGGAATGAACTGTTGTTCACATCTGCATTAAGTCAGATCAGCTTCAAAACATGAAAGTAGATACTAGAACAGGATGAAACACTCAGATTGCAAAAGTAAGTCTAATCATTTCAAAATGTCTCTATCAGCAGCAAGCCACTTGGTTTGTCTTACCAGCTTAGTATTACAACGAATGAAAGCCTCTTAGGAAGCAAGAGAGATTTCTGACTCTTTTCAATACCTTGCCTGTTTTTGAAATGTTTCAATGATTAAAGGCACCTTGAACAAGTTTTTCCTTTAATTAAAGCTACATTTTTCATTGAAAATTGGCACTGTGTTTTAAGTTAGCAACTAGTAGGTCTATTTCTTATTTAAAGCACACACACACATTTCTAGTTAATGCCTGAGAAAAAATGGTCGAAATTTCTTGCATAGGTGAGGAGAAGTCACAAATTTATGGTAATGTTGGGCGATGAGGCATTACTGCAAAATACAGTTCGATTGAGATATGGTCTTGCCAGGGAGAAAGGCTTGTGATTAAATTAGATGTCTCTCCCACTATGCCAGTGGAACTAAGCAACAGCATACTGGTATAGTGGTAGTGGTCTTATAAGACTCTAAGTGTAATCCTACACATTTGTAGTCAGAGTAAGACCCAGTGAGTTCAACAGAACTCATTTGTGAACCTAGAAGCTCTGAGCACATCCAATCTTGCCTGATTTTGGAAGCTAAGCAGCGTCAGGCCTGGCTAGTACTTGGATGGGAGATCACCAGGGAATACCAGGTGCTGTAGGCGCCTGGAGTAGGAACTGGCAAGCCACTCCATTATTCCTGCCAAGAAAACTCCATGGACATGGGGGTCATGAAAAGTTGGTAATGACTATAACAACACAGCAACAACAACAGAATTCATAAGCGGATGTTATAACGTTCCAGTTCTATGTATAGTGGTAACTCTGATAACAAATTTAATTTGTCCTCTGAGGCAATTCATTCTCCGAGGCAATTCGTTCTGTGAAACACAGTTTCCCATTGAAATGAATGGGAAACCAATTAATCCATTCTGGAGGTCTTACAAATGCAAAAAGCTGGGTGGGTGTGTGCTTCAGACCTCTTTATAAAGTGCATTTTAAAGGCTTGCAGTGCTAGAACACCCCCCAGAACACCCCCTCCTGCAGTGCAATGCAAACATGGACAAAAGAATCCAGCAAGACTACCCCAGCTTTCCCCACCAAAAATGCAATGGAAAGCAGTTCAAGGGTCAATAAAGCCAAGTTCAGTGTTTTAATATATTGTATTTATGGTATTTAAATGTTTTAATTGTATTGCAATTTGATGTTTTAATTGTATAAATTGTTTACTTTGATTGTGAGCCACCCAGAGACCTTTGGGTAGTGGGCGGCATACAAGCTATATAAATAAATAAATAAATAAATAAATAAATAAATAAATAAAAGGTCCACATCTCTCAGTAAAAAATGTCCAGAATGGCTCCAAAACACCATAAAAACACTCGAACTCCTCCCGCCCCTCCAGAAACTATGGGGGGGGGGTTGCAATGCATTCTGGGTATACTTTTTTGCAAGGCATGATGAAAGATTCATTATCCGAGGCAGCCCATAGGGAACATTTGCTATTCGAGGCAGCCCTAAACCTAGAAATTCCCATTCGCTATCCGAAACATTCGTTATCAGAGGCATTCGTTATCTGAGGTATTACTGTACTTTGATATGGGAGCTAGTGCCATAGACATATGTGAGGTGTTTTTATGAGCAGTTCTGAGCTGAAGCACAGTGCCAATGTCAATTATTTTGGTTCTACTGGAATACTGATGGATTGTCCATTTTCAGACTTTTGTTTCAAGATGGGCATGAAGTGGAAAAGTGGTGGTTCATGATGGTTTGTGGCTATCCAAGAACCATTGCAAATCCCCTGAAAAGAAGCCTGTCAGCTGAACAGCAGGTACATGCATATAAGCAGCAGGCCTGTGCACCTATGCTGCTGCTCAGCTGACAGGTGGGCACATGCACAAAAGCAGGAGGTCCAGCTTCCACAAAAGGACATGAGCCTGCTTCCTCTCGGGATTGCAGTGATAGTGGTAGCTTCAAAACAAGGTATGAAGGCAATGGGATAGGACTAGGGCCATGCATCCAGGTTTGCTGAAGCAAAACAAAGTGTCAAGAGCAAAACACTTGGTGCCTTGTTTCGTTAAAATGAAAAACAAGGAACATTGCAAGCTTTCAAGTTTAAATAATTGTTCTTCAAAGCAGGTCCCAGAATTTCAGCCAAAAAAAAAATTCAAGTGGGATTTTTATTTAATTTTATTTCATTTTATTTATTGCTGAGCCCCAAGTGCCGATCAGCTGTAGTGCGGGCTTGGGGCAGCAAAAAATAAAAATAATAAAAAATAAAGAAATAAATAAATAAATAAATACTCCTTTCCCCCACCTGATGGGATGGAGGAATAGGAGCTATATATATATATATATATTTGTTTTCGTAGATTTTCACGGGTATAGGTATGCATGTTAGGGTGGATTCGGGTTTCTTCCCGTGTAGAAATCTGGTTGTTTTGGCGACATTTCAACGAGGTCTCACTCGTCATCTTCAGGCTGCTGTTCTGGCTTCTTTCTTCTTGAAGCAAAGCATGATCTCAGTTGAAGTCCTTCTATAAATACTGCTGGGGGGGTGTGGTTTGCTTGCTCTGTTGCTGATTGTAGGTTCGTTTGTTCTTTTGTGATCTGCTGTGTGGCTGAGGCGATCGTTAAGGGATTAACTGCTGGTGGGTTAGATGGCTGTTTAGAGGCATCCTGTTTCTTAACGACCTGGGTGATGGGCATTCTGGCAGCATCCTGGGCTTTGGTGGAGTGGGGTCCTGTGTCTTGTGAATTCATTTTAGTCTGGCTACGTGTCTGTGGTCTCCCAATGTTTTTTTGGGGTGTGTAGGTGTGCTCCATGTGGTGACTGGAGTGGGGTGCAGCAGTAGATGGTGCAGTCATGGTCTTGTTATTGGATGGTGGTTTCGTTTCATCTGTGGGAAGGGTCTGGGTTTGTGTTTGGTGTGGATGGAAGGTGGTGGCATCTTGTGTCCTCTTGGACCTGGTGTCGGTCTTTGTGACAGAGGCTCGTCTGTTGACCAGGGCTAGTTTCCAGATGTCAGGCAAGCGGGAGGTGTCATCACGTTTATTCATGTTGTTTGGGTGTTTCTCTATTTCAATGGCTTTCATGATTATACGACTGTTGAAGTGTTCAGTTTTGGAGATGAGTTTGGTTCTTTCAAAATCAATTTCATGACCTGTTGTTTTTATGTGCTGGAAGAGAGAGGAAGATTTTTCTTCTTTTTTGACTGCGTTCTTGTGTTCTGCGATGCGTGCGCTTATTCTCCTGTTTGTCTGTCCGATGTATGTGGCTGGGCAGACTTTGCATGGTATTTCGTAGACTCCTTGGTGTTCTAGGTCAATCTTGTCTTTGGGGTTTCTTAAAATGTTGGCTATTTTTTGGTCGGTGCAAAAGGCTGTCTTGATATTGTGTTTGTGGAGAATTTTGCTGATTTTGTCTGTGGTGCCTTTGATGTAAGGGAGGAGGGCAGTGCTGTTGTTCTCTTCTGTTTCTTGGTTCTTGGGGGGTGTTTCCTTTTGGATTAGTTTGGTGATGGTGTTTTTTTGGAATCCGTTCGCAATTAAAACATTCGAGAGAGTGTGTAATTCAGTTTTTAGGTGGTCTTTGTCAGCGAGGCGTTTGGTTCTGGAGATGAGGGTTTTTGCTACGGAGTTGATCTGTGCAGGGTGGTGGTGTGATTGTGCATTTAAGTAGCGGTTTGTATGTGTTTTTTTCTGGCAGATGGTATGTCCTAAGGAGCCGTCGGGTTTTTTGTAGATTAGGACGTCCAGGAAGGGAAGTTGGTTGTTGGCTTCTATTTCCATAGTGAATTGTATTTTGGGGTGTAGGCTGTTGAGATGTGTGAGGAAGTTGTTCAGTTTATCTTTCCCGTGTGGCCAAATAACAAAGGTGTCGTCAACATATCTGAGCCAGAGTTTGGGTTTATGTTCGGACTTCTGTAACGCGTTGGTTACACAGCACACAGCAGATCACACTCAGCCACACAGCAGATCACAAAAGAACAAACGAACCTACAATCAGCAACAGAGCAAGCAAACCACACCCCCCCAGAAGTATTTATAGAAGGACTTCAACTGAGATCACGCTTTGCTTCAAGAAGAAAGAAGCCAGAACAGCAGCCTGAAGATGACGAGTGAGACCTCGTCGAAACGTCGCCAAAACAACCAGATTTCTACACGGGAAGAAACCCGAATCCACCCTAACATGCATATATATATATATATATATTGGCCAGCCCCAAGCCGATTGGGTGGGGGGAAAGGCAGGATTTTTATTTTATTTTATTTTATTGCTGAGCCCCAAGCACCAATCAGTTGTAGCTTTTCTTCAGACTGACGAAACTGTTTGGCTAAGCAGCGAAACATTTCAATCTCTCAAGAAAAAGAAGTCCAGTTGCCATGACTCAACTTCCAGATATACAGGCTTCCATTCTGAAAGGGGATGATGACTGTAATTAAAGGGGATTGTATCACCTTGTTTGGTGTCACTCAGAATGAATGTCGAACTGAAAGGAATCTTTGAGGCAGGAGAAGAGAACTTTGAACTATATGCTGCAGCTGGATTTTCTGGATCCTGCCTCCTGTCCAATGTTGTAATGTTGCAAAATGTCCAGATGGGAAACAAGCTGATTTTCTTAGCTGCAAGTTCTTTTATGTTTTCAATTATTTTTTCTTGCTAAAATGAGTGACTCGCGTGAAAGAAATATTAACTGATACTCTGGTCCATTTTCTGGAGTGTGTGCATGAGAGAGGATTAGAATGGTCTCTTTCAAGGCTATTTATTTTAATTTTAAATGGTATGAAGGTGGGATAACATGGTAGGGGAAATTATACAATTATTCCTCTCTCTCCACCACCCCCTCAAAAACAACTCAGGTTTTTACTTCTTCAAGGTGAGAAATCACGTACTAGTCGTGGAAACACACCGGGAGGGATGGGACATTGAAAACCACTCCTTAAATATTTCACACACCCTGGATGTCCTATTAGGGTAGTTATAAGATGATTCTGAGTAGCTGCCCAGATGCCCTAAGCACATCCGATCTTGCCTGATTTTGGAAGCTAAGCAGGATCGGCCCTGGTTAGTACTTGGATGGGAGACCACCAGGGAACTGGCAAACCACTCCAGTATTCCTGCCAAGAAAACTCCATGGACATGGGGTCACGAAGAGTCGGTCACGACTGTAACGACGCAACACACACACAAGATGATTCTGAGTTGATGACACATAACATAAACTGGAACATTGTTTTTCATTTTAGCCTAGCACTATATTCCTAACATGAAAACAAAAACTCAAACCCATTATAGTCTATGGCTAAAATAAATAAAACCCTTTTTTGGTGCTGGAAAACTTGGAGACAGTGAATGGGGCAAATTTGGGTGTTTTATGTTATTGTGAGAACCAATTAGTTGATTTAATTTCACATGCTCTAGTATGCTTTGTTTGCTGGTGTTGCTTTCATAGAGAAAGACAGTCAACAATAAAAAGACCAGTGCAATGGTAATGTTACTTTCACTAGCTGCTTCTGGAGAAAATTTTCTTTATTCTGTCCAGTTCATAGGATTTAATGGGGTGTCCAGAAAACAACATCTGTCCACTCTCACCTTCCCTTGTTTACCATTGTGATGATCCTGGATGTCTTACGCTGCGACCTTTAAATTAATTAATCAATGTACCCTGTTTCAGGTATCCCCATCATAACATCACTAGGGACTTTAAAGAGAGAGTCAGACACCATGGTTTATGGTTTTAAAACAAAACATGTAACATGTATTGTTTTATAATCAGATGTTCAGTATTATGATAGCTTTAGCTGATGTGATCATGTGCTTTAATAAAACTTATTTTAATGCAGTCACGGATTACTATGACAATATATTTCTTTTATAAACCAGACCCTAATCAGTTACAAGATCTCACACTTCCTGATACTCAAAGCTGTTAACTGTCTCTTTCCCTTCTCACAACAGGTTTCTAAGCTTATATATCTATTAGCCCCTCCCACAAGATTTGTGACTGGCTAAATAACATGCTAATAAATAGTCATATGCTGTAATAAATATTCATGACTGTCTCCCTGTTCACCATAACCATTTCTTTTCTTTCTACAAAAAAAGCACAAAATAAAAAAGTTATGTGAAATGTTGCTAGGAATTGCCTCTTCGGGAGGCATCTTCTGAGTGGCAGGAGGTTCCTAAGGCATAGCGTTTAGCTAGGTTTGGATTCATTTGCTAGGATATCATTGTAGTCCTATATGTCCTGTGATGTTTCTATTCATTTGTTCAGTACAGAGTGACTGTAGGCCATGCTCGAAGTCCACTCCTCCCAATGTCAACATCCTGAGGTGCTTCCAAAGTTTATAGGTCTGCTCTCTTGTGTATTTATTTATTTATTTATTTATTTATTTATTTATTTATTTATTTATTTAT